>JAWMAG010000008.1:17040000-17380000 GCA_037013455.1 Ceratitis rosa | reverse complement strand
GGGGTCAAAACTATTCAGCGATATAATGAAGAGAAGAGCTGAGACGAAAGAGCTTAGCTAGATTCGGACATCTTCTTCTTTCTTCTACATCGGCGTAAGCTGTTATGGCCGAACCAACCGGCACGGCATTCATTCTTTCTATTCGCTATTTGGTGCCAGTTGGAAATACTAAGTGAAATCAAATCGGTCTTCACCTGATCCTTCCAACGGAGTGGTGGTCTTCCACCTTCCTTCCTCCGCCTCCACCGATGGGTACTGCATCGAATACTCTCACAGCTGGAACGCTTTCATCAATTTGGACGACATAACCCAGGCTGCTTTACCGCTGTCTCTTCATTCGCTGTCGGAGAACTCCTTCCCACTTCTGACCGCGCTTCTGGGGTTGTCCGGCAGCAGTTAACATATCCGTGTAAGTTTTGCAAGAGTACCATATTAAGACATAGCGGCATAGAGACAGCTACTTACTGTTCTGTCCAAGGCTGTTTCGAAATCAATGATAAGAAGGCGGCATATTATAAACTACATTTCTTGGAAAAACATCAAGGCGCTCAACATAGATTCGAAGAGACGCTCGGACGCTGAAAATGCCTTCAGCAGTTATAAAGCTGTTGTGGTCGATCGCAACCTTTACGACGTAGGCAGCCTGTTTTCTCTCCATTGCAGCACGGCAATCTATCGCATCTGCTCTTTTTTCAACATTACCCCTGTGTTTTCGTAGCAACTGTACGTAAAGAGTATGAGATGCCATTCTACAGTTCCCTTAAATCAAGTTGCTGATGAGTGCTCCCGGAAGACAGGTGTGCAAGACGATTAGAAACCCATTCGCCTGTAGTTTGTGATTGCAGATTTTCGACGTCGAAGCGTCTTTCTGTTTGTTGAGGGACATTCTTTGATACACAGAGGTAGATGTGTGTCTTCGCACCGATAAGATAGTGACCCGAGTCCATGTTCGGTCCTCGGAACGTACGCATGTCTAGAACACTGGAGACATGATCGATTTCATTGCACACTTTTCAGAGATATTTCGCCATGTAGGTTGAATTTCCCAGATGTTGTACCGAAGATACTTTCTTTGCCTACCCTGGTGTTAAAGTCACTAAGCAAAATTTGTACATCGTAGCGGAGGCAGTGCTCATAGGCGCGTTTTAGACGCTCAAAGAAAGCGTACTTGGTCATATCGTCGTTTTCTTACGTCAGAGTTTTACATCTCTGCCAAAGGACTTTATGTTTATTCCACTACTGAAATTTGGCATTTGCGACCAGAACCCTTTCTACCCACCTGTTATCTCGAAATACTTATGTATCTCCATATTCTCATTTGTTTACTTACTATTCCTTCACATCAGCTATCATCTTACGTAATCTTGAAGCGAGCTAAACACTACCAATCTTTAACATTCGACGTGAAAACAGAGTTGATATCACACTGCTGATTAAATAACACAAATTACTGCAATTCGCTGTGCGCAGCTTTCAAGTAACTAATAGTTACATCATTTCTACACGCTGTCAGTCGCATCTTCACGGCATCACGCGAAGTCTAAAGCTAGTTGTAATGAATGTCTTACAATTTCAGTCACGTTTAAGCCATACATATCAACATGTTTACGTACTTACATACATACGTGTACATACAGACAACCGGTCTCACGTAACGAACCGCCCAGCACCCACAACCGACCTGATGCCGCCGCTAATCCAGTAGTGTCAGCCGCTACTGCCGCATTCTGTATATGCGACGCGTGTGCTGTCAATTGACAACGCCGCAGGAGCGTATTGTACAACTATAGCTACGCGTAAAACTAGCAGTAGTGACGACGAGCGATGTGAACGTAATGCCGAGTGGCATCGCGATGCCGGTGTACCAAGTTGATTCGCTGAAAGTTTCTGTCGAGCGATATATAGGTAAATGTGACCACCTTTTTTAAGCACACAACCCAAGGTGGTAGTAGTGTTCATGCAAATAGAGTCTACTCGGTACACTTAATTACCAGAACCAAGTGCGCGCTCTCAAGTCACTCAAGTAAACCTCTAGCGACGCACTTTTCCCCCACATGTGACTCACTTGTAAAACTCGCGGGCTGTGCTGTAGTAGTTAGTGCGTGTGAGTGTTTGCATACTTTTTGGCTACCTTTCGCCTCCATATTTCTTTTTTTCCTTTACTTCAATTTTTTTCGTTACTTCCTTTTGCTTGCTTTCTCCTGTGAGCTACAGCTTTTAACCCCCCTTAAGATTATCTTTTCCATGTTAATCAAGTATAATTAAGAAATTTCATTAAAATGTTAAATGAATACGAACAAATGAGCGAACAAACGACCGTACAACGGTACAACCAAAGCGAATGAGTGAACAAATTCATTAGAGTATGCAAGGAACGTCGTTTGTGGACGGACTTGTACAACTTTGATGCCTCACACACAGCTCTTTGTGAATATTTGTAGAGGAAGCGATGGGGAGCAGATGATGGATGGAGAGCGGTGGGCAGTGCGTGTGTCAAGTAGTCGTAGAATCACTTAAGTAAATTCAAGCAATAAAATTGTACCGACCTAGAGTAGCAAAGAAGCGACAAACAGATCGTATAGACGGTAATAACAACATCATCTACAACAACAACAACAACAACAAAACAACAACAACAATAAGAGCAGCAGCATCAAGTGGTTGTGTAGTTGAGTTGAGTTCCGCCCTTCACTCCACCCCATGCTGACTCTTCGCCAGCCCTCGTTCCCTTTCCCCCTCTTCCACGATGTTTTTGCGGTTTTTAAATACGCCCAAAGAATTGCGGCAAGTGCCTGTGCAATCGTTTAAGTAATTTTATTTTTATTACTTCCATCAAAATATTTATTTTTATGTAATTTTTTAATTGTGGGTTTTGGTTTATTAGCTAAAAACACATTCGCACTTAGCGGAAGTGGCTTGACGTTGATGTCGAGTTCTGAAATGGAATTGGAATGTGAATATTATTTATTCACTACGGCCTTCTCTAATCAGGCCAATCGCGAGCTTAACAAAGATGGTTTGATTAGAACATCTTTTGACTAGCAGGTCCTCTTATATGGAAGAAAACTAGACCCTTATCCGTATTTTCAGACTACTCGTATTGAGACACTGGGTAAACTCCATTGTGTCACTTTTGGGTTTGGGCTTAAAGTTACACAGCTAATCTTTGGTTCTCGTTGTTGTTGTTGTTGTTGTTGTTGTAGCCCAGGAGCAGGCGAGAGATATTGGCGTCCGGCCAGGATATTGATGACCTATGTTCAAAAGAGAACGCCTACCTCGCCGATCTCTCCCGTTTCTTCACTGCAAGACATCTAAACATCCAACCGACGAAATCCTCGGCTACCCTCTTCACCAGCTGGACGAAGTAGTACCGGAGTTCACTCGATGTGAAAGTTGATGACCAAAAAATTCCGACTGTAAACAACCCCAAGATTTTAGGGGTCACATTCGATAGCCTGCACTCCTTCACTCCGCACACGACCGCAATTGCCGCAAAACTCCAGGGCCGCAACAAAATACTCAAAGCGCTAGCCGGCAGCACATGGGATAAAGGCAAAGAAACCTTGCTGGCAACCTACAAAGCAATTGGCCGGCCGGTCGTAAACTATGCTGCACCTATCTGGACGCCAGAGACGAACGAGACGCAGTGGAGGAATTTACAGGCATGCCAGAACACCGCCCTTAGGACTGCGACAGGAAACCTCCTGATGTCACCGGAACATCACTTGCATAGCGAAGCATCTGTGCTACGAGTTAAGGAGCATAATGCTTTGCTGTGCAAGCAGTTCCTGATGGGATGCTACCGCAGGGACCTACCCTTAGATGACCTCGGCGACTTAGATTAACAAAACCTGTCCTAAGCGGGGTTAACCAGCGGCTACAACAACAACAGGCGAGAGTCGTGAGTAGACTCATAGCATGCAGTACAAACGTTCAGTATAACAGGGTTAAGTATGGATAAGTAGGTTTTAAGTCGAATAGAACATCCGGATCTTAATTGTGCCAGTATTCCTCGGGTAGCGAGAGTTCTCGAGAATACAATATATGTCGACCAAGATTCCTGGCTGATGACTGTAATGTATATTGCAAAAGCCGGCTCCCACGTCAGTCTTGACGGTCTTAGCTTTGAAGTCGTCAGTATCAGCACGTACAACACGTTGAGCTTTGAAATCCAACGCAGAGTCACTCTTGCCAGCATCTGCTGCTAGTCAAATGAAAATTAAGGGTCTTTCTCGATGAGCTAATACCCAAAGGAGAAGTGTTTAGCAATGTGTAACACAAATTTCTTTAGATATTTAAAAATAAATTAATAACAAAAATTAAGAAATGTTTCATATGAGCTTTATCAAGTAAAAACTAAAACTTATCGAGTTTCCGTAATCATTTGTAAAACCCAAAAGCTTCTCATTACCACATTCACCACATTTACGCTATCAACAAAAGCAAACAGCTGATTTGCTTTGTTTGAACTCTGCTGGCGCTGCTTTGGTGCTCCGCTGCTCCACAAATGGAGTGTTTCTGATTACTTTGTGCGATTGCTTGGTCAAGTTGACGACATAAATATGTAGTTTGTCAGTGGAGGTCGTGTGTATAGCAGCTGAGTACGCGTTAAATTGTAGAATTTTTCGTTCGGTTTTGTTAATTTTATTTAATTAAATAAATTTTTTTACATTTACTTTACGGAGGATTTAAGTTTGTGAATTCCAACTGTGGAAAATTTCTCAAATGTCAACAAATGAAATCGTAAAATTTGTGAACTGTCGCTTGGTGCGTAACCATGAACTAATAAAAGAAGACCTTTGGATACGAAATGGCAAAATTATTAATCCAGAGCCAGTATTCTTTGACGAGAAACTGCAGGTGGGTCATATAAAAGGTCACATCAGTTGCGAGCTCATCATCAATAACTAGTTTATTATTTTATTTTGATTGTCAGGCTCACAGGCAAATCGACTGCGGAAACTCAATTATTGCTCCTGGATACATTGAATTACAAATAAATGGTAATAAACAAACTGATTGTAGGGCATTGCCCTCCCATCATTTGTCGCTGTGAACGCATTTTGTTTATATGGGCGTGTGAGTGTGCAATTGTGTGTGGAAAAGTTATATGCAAAAAAAGCACAAAAGCTGTATATGTGCGGCATCAACAGCTATAGATTGACCACAGTTTTAGAGTGTACATATGTACACATATAGTATGTCTATATGTAATCAAGTGCTCAACCATTATCGTCAAATGAATTTGGATCAGGGTTTTATCTTATCAGTTGACACACTCTCAATATGGATGCTTTTTTTGCCGTTAACCCTTGATTTGTAATTTCTAATTCTCTATCGTGTAGGTGGACATGGTGTGGATTTCTCACACGATGTGGACACAGTCGCTAATGGCATCGAAAAAGTCGCTAAAGAGCTAATCAAAAACGGTGTTACTTCTTTTTGTCCCACCATTGTAACCTCACCACCAGAAACGTACCGCAAAATTCTACCTCAAGTAACTGGCAAAACAAAAGGCGCACAAGTTTTGGGCTTGCATTTAGAGGGACCATTTATTAGTCCACTAAAGAAAGGAGCACATCCTGAGAACTGCATAAAGGACATTGATAAGGTAAGTTAAAAGTCTGAAATAGCCTGATTAATATATTTAACATACCTTTTGTTCATTGCAGGGTATTGATTCTTTGATGGACACTTACAGTAACTTGGACAATGTAAAAATTATAACAATAGCGCCGGAAAAGGATCCTTCAGGGAGCGTCACAAAAGCGCTTACACATATGGGCATAACTGTGGCATTGGGCCATTCAGTAGCCAATTTATCACAGGGCGAGTTAGCTGTGCAAAATGGCGCCCGTTTGATAACACACCTCTTCAATGCGATGCTGCCAGTAATGAACTTAATTTTTTATTCGTCTTTATACACTAGCTAAATATATAATTTTTTCATCTCTTACAGTTCCATCATCGCGATCCTGGTCTAGTTGGCTTGCTGGCATCCAATAATATACCGGCCGGTCAGGAAATATATTTTGGTATCATTGCTGATGGCATTCACACACATCCAGCTGCTTTACGCATTGCACACCGGACCGATCCTAATGGTCTTATACTTGTCTCAGATGCCATAGCAGCTTTAGGTCTAGGCGATGGTAAACATCACTTGGGTCAATTAGAACTAGAGGTGCGCGAGGGTAAAGCTTATATTGCCGGTACAGATACATTGTGTGGTAGTATAGCACCGTTGGATACGTGTGTACGCATTTTCAAGAAAGCCACAAGTAAAAATAACAATTTAATACACTAACTTGCATTCTTTTTTAGTTAAAAAATTTTTCACTTCCGTTTCTCTATTCAGATTGTTCAACTGTTTACGCTATTGAATGCGCTACACTACATCCGGCTCGCTGTTTGAATATGGCGGAAACAAAAGGTACATTGAATTTTGGCGCCGATGCAGACTTTATTATTTTGACAGATGAGCTGTTTGTGCAATCCACCTGGATTGAAGGTGAATGTGTTCATCAAAGCAAACCTGAGGAATTGGCTGCGCTTTCCTCAAGACCTATCGAGCAATTATGTGAATGCAATTAAATTGAAATATACAAGTGTATGTTTATGCATTTATAAAATAAACTTTCCATTATACATACTAAGTATTTTAAAACTTAAAGGAAATTTCTGCATTTTTTTTAACAGCATTTTTTGGATTGTATACTTTTCAACAACTTTTCTTACTTCAATTCAAATTATTACCGTGTAAAAATTTCCATGTTCGTTATTTAAATTAGAGTTAAATTTTTTTAATTTTATGTAATCATCCGCGTCGCCCTGTGGTGATTTGCTTCTTCACTCAAAACGAGTTGTCAAATATTTGTTTTTGTTTTGCCTGCATTTGTTGACGTTGTCATTTAATTCTACTATTCTGGACGCGCCGCTAGCCGCAACCTTGTGCAATAACAAATTAATTAATTTGGCTTTTCTGCTAAAAGTTCAGAATGAAATTTTACATTAAATTATTGCTGCTGTGCAGCTTTACTTTTGGCACATTGGCTTGGGACTCCGAGGAGTTGGAAATTTTCGATTTAGTTGAAGAAATCAATCAGAACTTTTACGAGTTTATGAATATTTCACAGGAAGCAACGAATAGTGAGATCAAGCGTGCATTCCGTTCACTTTCTATTGTCCTGCACCCTGATAAAAATCCATCCGAAGATGCTAATATACAATTTCGCAATTTAGTATCTATCTACGAAGTTTTAAGGGAGACATCCAAACGTGAAAAGTACAATAAAGTTTTGCGCGAAGGCTTGCCAAACTGGAAGTCAGCTTTATACTATTATCGGCGTATGCGTAAAATTGGCCTCTACGAGGGAGCGGCTATACTCTTTGTCATTATTACCATTGGTCAATACTTATTTGCATGGGCTGCTTATCTTGAGAAGAAATACACTGCCGTAAGTCAACTTACTAACTAAACATGCATACAAACATATAAAGTAAAAAATATGTAATGAACTAACATTATTACAGGAGCAAGTATTCGGTTCTAAATTAAAAAAGTTACAGAAGAAAAATAAAGCTATTGATATGGATGTTATACTGAAAGAAATTCCTTCCCCTTCGGTTTTGGTAATATCTGCCATAAATTTTGTAACCTTATTTTTTTACTCTGATATATAATTTTATTTTGTCTTATAGAACACATTACCATTTCAAATACCACTGTTTATTTGGCATTTACCTAGCACAATCAAGGAAGCATTCAGTAGAGCTAATGAGCTTAAAGAGATTGCTTTAGAAAAACGACGACTGTAAGGCGACGTTACTATTTTTTTCCTTTTCTTATTAATTATTCACTTATGTATCTTTAGTGAACTTGAAGAAATAAAGCGACAAGAAGAGCTCGAGCGGGAATTGGAAGAGCAAGTTCGTTTACGTAAGGAAAAGAAGGAGAACCTACGTAAACGTCGTCAAAACACAACTGCACCCGAAAAAACTGATGAAGAATTGCGTGGATACTCACAAATACAGGCACGCGAATTGACCGAAGATGACGCTGTTAAACCCGTGCAACAGAAAGTAAGAAGTGTTAGACATTGTTTGTTTTTATAAAAAAAAGAAAATAATATTTATCTGCAGTCAACGTTGAGTGGCGGTTTTTGGACTGACGAAGATCTCACTGAACTAATACGTTTGGTTAAGAAGTATCCCGGCGGTTCGAGCGCACGCTGGAATAGTATTGCCGAAACTATGAATCGCTCAGTTCAAGAGGTCACTTTCATGGCTGCAAAAATGAAAGAGAATGGTTACCGTCTTCCAGGGCAAAGCACTGAAACAAGTAGCGAGTTCACCACACAAGCTCAAGAGGTTATCAAGAAGGAAAAAGTGAAAAAAACTGCCGCAGCTGATAAGAATATACTAGTTCCTGAAACAAATTGGTCACAAGAGCAACAACGCGCACTGGAATCAGCTATAACCAAATATCGCAAGACTGCAAGTGGCGATCGTTGGCAAAAAATCGCCAATTGTGTGCCCGAAAAGACAAAGGAGGAATGTTTAGTACGTTATAAATACTTATGTGAATTAGTTAAATCACAAAAGAAAAGCGAAGAGGCGACCGCTGCGGCTAATGATGAGGTAGCAGCTGAAAAGGTAGAGAATATAGTAGAAGAAACGCCTGTCCCATCGAACGACATAGAACATACTGTGGAAGATGAGGACGCGGTAAAGAACGGTAAAAAACGTAGTAAGCGAAAAGAACGTAGACGCCGACGTGATATGTCGAGCAATGAAGATTCAGATGACGCTTATCAATATGAGATCAACTAAATGTATTTGCGTTAGAGAGAGATTGAGAAACACGAATGGCACTTGGGTTTATTAGATATTCTTAGTGCTGATCAATTTTTGCTTTTAAGTTTCTTTTTAAGTCCAATCTATAAAACTAGATATATGGTATTGATTTACTATCCATTTACAGCATTTTTGTAACTAAAAATTATTTTTGTACGAATGTATATTATTTTGCTAAATTACCTTTTTTATGAAAGAAAACACTACTAAAATGTCGTTCTTAGTAAACTAAACAATAAAAATATTATAAATATGGAAAAATTTATGGGCATTCAGTTTTATTTCATTCATTTGATGATGTTGCAGATTCTTTGCTTATTTCTAAGAGCGAATTTTGGGACATTTCCGTATCATCCTCATCGTCTTCGATTTCCATTTCGAAAATAGTCATTTTCCGGCATTGTTCTGAGAGTATAGTAACAACCTGAAAATTTGTTAAACCCTATTTAAAATACCATCAAATAATTTAAAGTGTCGGCGCACTCACCTTTCTGCTGCCTGACACTGTCATATGCGTGGACTCCCCCTCAAGTGGCTTCAAATTGTTACCCTCCATAAAATCGGGTATATGACACGGATAAACCATATCTAACAAATTAATATTATTTGGCATCATATGTTGAGTTTGCTTTCCCTTCGCCGCATCCAAAGCGAGTTGTAAGAAATAGCTTTGTTTATTATCATTTTGAGCGCTGCTATGCATCAATAAGGAAAGTGTGCCTTCATTATAAAATTCTAAATCAACAAGTTGTAATTTGCTGTAAACATCATCACGTAGGGCTTCACTGGTGAACGGCCCTGGTTGTAAATCTAAGCGGATACAACGGACTAAAGTAAATTGTTTATTGAATTCGAGTAGCAATACTTCATGATGATTTATTGTTGTCACCAACATATCAGTATTAGCATCTTCATTCACAAAGAATGAACTATGTACTAAAGTATGTTTGTCGCCTTCACTCTCTGCAGGCAACGAGGCACAAATTATTTCTGCATTCTGTACAAAACTAGCACTTATACTCTCATCGGGTCGCTTGAAAACTTCATCAACAGCTGCTAAAAGCTTGTCACGTTGTTGAATGAGTGAAGTTTCTTTTTCGTGCGGGAAGAGTAATGTGCAATTGCGTAAACATTCATTTTCATCCAGCAAACGATGCCACAAATGATGCGGATCTGATTTGACGATCTGCGGCAAATTACGATTCTCCATATATTGACCAACTTTTTCCAAATTAAATTTGCGTTTTGTTACTGTGCCATCCTCTAAGGGTGCATGGAAAAATATTTAAATCTAGATATAATAAAAAATACGACAAGTATAAATACCATTCTCTACAACGCTATCCTCAAAGCTATTTAAATATTCTGCCAAGTAAATGGTGTCTTCTGGAGTAAGTTGCGTCATTTCTTCTGGTATGTCATGCTGCAGAAGGCGCAAAATAACAATGCAAAGCCAAGAGAAAAAGAGCTTCATATCACTAACGCATTGATCGATCACTTGTTGAACTTCTAACACTTTCATTAAAAAAGCACCGCATGCACGAAGTGCCTCTTGTGTTACTTCATATGATAGTAGAGGCTGTCAGCGGAAAATAATTTATTTATAAGAAAAAAAAACAAAACATCTCTTGCATACCTCAAAGAAGTAAGTGACTCGACTTAGTCCTTTTAAAGAATTTAGGAAAAAGAACATATTAACACCGCTGCTCTGTAGCTGTTTGGTAACAAGACTCTCGACCGTTGAGTAACTAAGATCAATGGAGTTTGCTAATTTCTTGACACCCTTTTCGGTTAGGTCGCTACAATAAAAAGAAAATAATCATTTCTCATAAATTTAGATTAATGTTTAAGTAATATTTTACTCACTCTCTGAGAAAGTCTTCAATTTCATGTGTTGCATAACCAAATACAAGTAGTTCTAAAAAATCTGCCGAAAGTGAACCTTCTGGTTGTTGATTGGCATATTTTGTTAGTTTATTATCCATTTCCAAAAGCACCGTTTCCCAAGCTTCCATAATACATTGAATTGTTTCATTGATATAACTACATTGTATAAAAAAGAACTAAAAATATGTACTTAACATTACAATCCCTTACATACTTTTTAGTCTCCAAGACATTGGCGCAGTGCACTGCGAGGTGAAGCATTGGCGAGATGTACTCCTGTAGTACGGAGTTGTGAAAATGTAATACTTTTAGATTTGAGCCGTCAGTTACTAACGCATAGATGGCATTGAAATCACCATTTAGGCGTACATCGTGCACAATGAAATCGTTTGGATGTGCAACATGCTGCTTTATATCTATTTGTCCTGCACGCAATGCGCCGAGCAACAGCAAATGTACTTTGCCAGTTACTGTAATAACGACCAGAAAGCATGGTGAACCTTTAGCAAAAGATCTTTGCTCATCTGGTGATTTAATGGCAGAACCTATGCCACTTAACGGCGGTAAAGGTGGTAAGAAAAAGTCGAAGGTGTGCTGCAATTGTTAATTTTTTATAAAATTCCTTAAATTAATAATAATAAATGCCCAACAAGCAAACATACTTCCGTACGATTACGATATGTGCTGCGATAATCTGACGTTTTTATAGATTTGCTGAAATAGACACGTTTGATCTCATCTTCAAAATTAAGAACGGAAATTTGATCTTCACGCTCAGCGTCAAGCAAAGCCACTCGCCCATTGCTGTAGCCTGCCTTGTAAATAAGTTAATTTAAAAATATTAACTTGAGAAATAGGTCATTATACTAACCGACAGCTAAAACAGTTTCATCCAATTGCCAGCCAAGCGAACGCACTGCAATATCTTCGCCTAGTGAGGGAAACGTTACAATCTTCTGCCAATTCAAACGCTGTATAATGACTTCCCCTTTAAATTGGTGATTTAATTTTTAAAATGAAGCAATGGCATCTGGGTTATGGAGTAGCAAATTTAGATATGCCTTACCTCTGTCGGTACCGTAGGCAATTAAATCCATTTTGTTGCTCCATTGCATACGCTCAACTGCACAACCTAGCATACGGGAGCCCATTTGTTTCATTGAATTCGATTGAGCCATATTAATTTACACTCTCGGAAAGATTAATTATTTTTAATAAATTTACATTGCAAGAACAATAATGTAGTACTTTGTTTTAAAATCGCCAAGTTTTCGTTATACTTTATTTACGTTTTCGCATTAATGCCCCAAAATTTATTAACCAAGAACTGCCGTATAATCGCTTTTGTAAAATTTGCAAAAATCTGGATTACTCAAATAGTGGCATCACAAAAGAATTATTTCATAATTTTTAATATTCAGATAATAATATTTTAAATATCTACTACCTTAGAATTACAAAAATAAAAGTTTTGATGGTAGTTTCATTTATGGTTTTAAAAATTACGGCCGCTTTAATCCTTTTTTTGCAAACAACCACATGGAATGCAATCTTCAGTGGCAGCACTACGTTCTGACAGCTGTCATTGTATAATGCCCAAAAAGAAATATTAATGCCCCCTACTGAACCGGCGCAAAATGCTCGTGAAATTTTTTCACACCGCACACAGTTTTACCAGTTTTACTTTGCAGCCTGCGCCATTCCTTTAATAGTGAAAAAATCTTGTGATGGCAAAGGTGAGTGTTAAAAATTCATAAAAATTGCAAATATTCAAAGTTAAAAGTGCGTTTGATCTGTAGCAATTGAAAGTTTCCAAGAAAATCAATTTATAATGGTGAAATTATACATTGAAAAAGTGTGGAAATTTGTACTATTCTGGTTAGAAAAAGTTCTTCATGCAGTGTGCGGTGTCAGGGGGAGGTCGTCGCGAAAAAATCTAGAAATAGCGTGAAAAAGCTGAAATATACTGAAATACTGGGAATACAAATAAAATAAAATAAAATAATAGTTTGCAAAATAAAAATTTTCCTCCGAAGGACGTTTTTAGTGGCAAGAAAAAGGAGAAATACTTTCAAGGACACATGAGCATTGAAAATTATAGAATGGTTTTCTGATTTGCTCGTCAAAAGGGGCACGAGGGTTTTTCGTGCATGTATTTGTACGCGTGCTGTATTGCTTGTATTTGTTGGGTGGTGGTGGGCTTGCTTGCTTTACTCTGCTGGTAGCAGACCACAGGGCCTTCCGGAATACGAACTGATATGTTGAAATAAAAAAAAACACTCGTTACGTTATGAGGAGAATGCGACGAGTGGCCGAAAGTTTCTTGCACTGATTATCGTCTACACGGCTTGTCAAATTGGTTGCGCTTTAACGTACGAGACGTCCGTTGGTTTCCTTAAAATTACACCGAGTTCATTTTGAATAAAACAAAAATTTTTTGTTTCAAATGGCCTTCGCTGCCACATATCATTGGGTGCCGATGAAGTAATGATGAAGTTTCAACAAAAACCCTTATATATTTAAAAAGCGTTCATATACATATATATATCACATATGAAAAAAGTAGCACGACAGAAATCTGCATGCACAAGGAATTGACAATAATTTCCCAAAATAAATTGCAAGAACCAATAAAGCAACATATATAAAAAACAGAATAACAGATGTACGTTTCTGCGTGTTCACAAACGTACTATAAATATAAATATGTGCGAAAAATGTACTATATAAAGAAACCATCGATATAGGCAATTCCAATAGTACGAATACGAATACCATAATCAAATTTGCAGTACCCAGGGTTGCCGGCACATTGTGTAGCAAACATTGAAGGTTACAGGATCGCTCTGTTATATACGGCTCTGAGCAAAGACGAGTGAACACGTTTTTCTTTTAAATACTCACGATACTAATGGTAAACAAAAAAAAAAAAAAACTCGTGTTCTAGTATAAATTATTGAAAAGTATACTATATACAAGTTTACGTGTAATTTGTGTTTTAAACAGCTGTACAAATTATCTAATATACCTACATGTGTTTCTGCTAAGTCTGTGCGAGTTGTATGTGTGGCGCGCAGACAAAATTTTAATATGCATTGAAATTTCAAATATTGATTTATTAATAAAACTAAAATGAAGGAAGGCTTTAGTAGCATCGCTCATAAGTTATGGGATTATTTCTGTAATTTAGGACGTTATTTGCATATACGCTCTGTTTAAAATTGCATAAAAGGTTAAACTTCAAGGATCTACTGGACAGCTTTCAAGTAATGGGGGGAAAAAATATTGATTGCTATATTATACATGCATATGCACATATTTAGCTGGTAGATGGAATGATGAGAAAATTTTGCGAATTTCTGCAAATATTTATTCGTGCGAAAATTTTTAACCACATCACATTGGTTCCTGTGAATTGTCATTTGTTAGCATGAATCCTAGAAGCCTTCTTATGTAACGTATACCCGAGTTTTTAGCTTAATCTTCTCACAGTGCGATTTTTTTAAGTGTTGTCATACTAATGTGTATTAAAAAAAATAAATCGTAAGCCTATTTGGATTAGAATCGCTAAGTATTTGCGAATTCAATATTGTGAAGGGAGAGTTTTTTTTCTTAAGTATTATAATAACTATCTGCCGCTTTCATTAATGGCAGAACATAAAAGATTATGAAGATTCAGCCATTTCTATTATTTTAAGCTCATACTGTAGTGAACTGTTAAAAAAAGTGAATGTGCTATAAGTGTACATATGTACATAACTTAAATGTATTTGCTAGCTTCAGTTATGTACATCAATATTGGTTGAAATTGTCACATCACGACTTTTTTATTGAATTTTTTTTTAATTATCTTTAATATTGTTTCTACAGGAGAACTAATAGATTTTAAAAAAATATAGTTATATTTGCAAATGCATACATATTTATATATGTGTAGATCTACCTCTGTGACAAAAAATTTACATGCATATGTATATATGTCTAATTTACCCTTGTAAAAACTGGAGACCTTGACTCCTGCACATCTGGTATGTACATATATACGTGTACATATAGGCAAAATAACTATTTTATCCATATTGGGGGTAGAAATTTATTTACATGTTTTCCAATTTCTCTTCCGTCAACTAATATTCATTTTTAATGCCTCACCTTTTGTTTTCATTCTTTCAATCCAATAATTGCAATAGTTTGTCTGGTAAAATTTGTTTTTTCTTTTTTTTTTTTTTTTGACTGATTCTCACATTGACTCTATGTTAAAGTTAACGTTTGTGCATTTATGCATTTGTAGATATATAGGTATGTATGTCCATAGATAGTAAGTGTGCTCTCTAATAAGCAGTTTCAGCTGTCATATCTCTGGCCATTTACTAGGACTGTGGGGTTACGTTACCTTTGTTGCTCTATATTCTATTGTTGTGCTATGCCGTAAGCATTTTAGAACAGTTGTAGATAGGTACGTACATTCATGCTTTGGTACATAAATATTCATATACATACATATGCATATGTGTGCATATCAAATATATCAAATGGATGCTTAACAAGATTTAACTCGATGTTGTGCACTCTTCTAGGCACACGCAGCGTATACGTATTTTCATTCATTTTTTTTTTTCTTTTGCATTATTTCAACTAGCTCACTAGCCGCATCCACTGATTTTTCTGTTTTTTTTTTTTTAATAATATTTTTCTTATAATTAGACTCACTGACACTTTATACGAGCGCTTACCCTATTTTCTAAGTACAAATGTATATTCGTTTATTAGATTTATTATTTTATCGGGAGTGTAGCTGTGTAGCGTACGAAAAGGTGGCTTGTGAGCTTCCTCAATTTATTAGTAACTTGTTCTTTCCCTCATTTAATATATGTACATATGCGATATATGTACTTCCTTTTTTGTGCATTGATTATTTCAACCTTTGTACTAGATACATACCTACCGTTGTAGGCAATACATACAAATACATAAACGACTATGTGTGTATGTACATAAATACACATAGGTGTGTTGTATCTTTTTTTTATTGCCTTTAACTGGGTGCATATAAACATTTGTTAGTAGGTACAATAGAAGTGACACAATTCAATTATTTAATATACTTGTATGTACATATCTGTCTACTTGTTTTATCTACTCGAATTCATATGATGTATATGTATATAGTATGTAAAAGTAATTTATTCTTAGATATATATTTATTTTAGTTTTATTATTATTATCATTATTTTTTTTTTTTTGCTTAGGCAAAAAAGTTAAAATAAGGACATGCATGCATACATATATAAATTGCATACTTACTGTATTTAGTGTAAATCTTTATAAGCAATTTTGAATTCGTGTTAAACATACATACTTATGTATGCATGTAGGGTAAGTGAACAAATTAGCGGACACCAATCTAGTAACAATAGTACTAAGTTTTGTTTTTTTTTTTACAACAAAGTAAGGAAAGTATTAATAATTTTATATTAATTCAAAATACTATACCGAGTTTCACTTTCACCTAATTTCGTCACCATCTTTATTCAAAAGAATTTACTTGGTGGGGAAACCTAGGGCAAAGAGTGAGAAAGTTGTATTTTCCTTAGGGGAGATGGATTTTTACATGTATAATTATAATTTATGATTAATAGAATTGAATTTGATAGTGTTTAGTTTTTGGGATAATCACATTATTATTAATTTCAAATACATACATATTTTGTTAATTTTAAATAAAAACTACTATTGAATTGGTGTCCGCTTGCTGGATTTTTGTTGTATTTTCATTAAAAAGAACGACTTATTTCACAAATATAACTTTTACAAAGAAACTAAATTATATTTATAGACATTGGCATTCTTAATCGACTAAGAATTAATTAAAGGTCCAGAATTTAAGCAAACATTTGATGGACATAATATATATATATAATTAGTATGAAAAAAAAAAGCGTGAAGTTGAAAAAAAGTTGATCGTCCGGTCTAGCACATTTACCTTACATAAGAATGTTTGTAATTGTCCAGTAAGTAAACTAAAATAGAATTTTTGTAGTGAATGAAAGCCTCTCTTCGCTTCACTGAACGCATTTCTGTTTTGCAATAGCGTCATCAAAAGCGCAAATATTTATTTATTTCTTCAATATGTGAAATTCAAAACTATTTTTTTTGTTTTTGCTTTTATTGAACAAAACAAAGTAAAGCGCAGTTCTTTGAAAATAAATAAGACAAAAGCTGGGAATCCCCTTATTAAAAGTTTATTTGCTTGCCTAAACTTTATTCTTAATAATAATTTCATCACTCTGTGTAAAAAAAAAATTGTGTTTGTATGTTCACTAAATAGTGTTTTGTATTACAAATTTTGTACGAATTTCTGTACTATGAGCTACATATTTACTTATTTTTTGACGATAATAAAATTTCGAAAATTGGTTACTAAAAATTTAAAAACTTTTTATTATATTTAATTTATATATGAATTTGCCATTATTATTTAAATATTTTTTTAATAATTTTTTTTTTTTTTATTTACATATTCACAAAAAAAAATATTTCATTTTCCAATCTAAACAAGAATATTAAGGCATTCAGAAATATATATATATACCATATATATATATATATATATATTTTTTTTTTTTTTTTTTTTTTTTTTAAATTATTGTGCATTCCGTTTTTGCTACAATCGCGAATATAATAAAAAAAAATGCATCATACATTCATACATACTTATGCACGTTTATACATATGCCTACATATTCATTTTATGTCTTGCATTTTCAATAGTAAGTGGTCTTTAATTGAAATTATTATAGTCAGCGATCGTCTTGGCGCGTGGTGAATATTGCACTTGTCTATATATATGTACATGCATATGTAGACTCCCCTATTTTTGTTTAACACAAATATTTGCGTGTTTTTGGTTGCGTGTAGATTATTTTAAATTTACATTAAACATGCTTCAGTTTCATGCGTTTAATATTTTTAATTGAGGTTTTGAGTGCAGGCTAATATTTAATTGTTTTTTTGTTTCTTTTTTTTTTCAAACGTCTTCAACGATAGTAGGTAAGCTCTTAAAAAAAAGAGATAAATTTATACATATGTAGCTATGATTTAGTATGTAAAAGAGTAAATCCTTGTATCTACTTTCCAAATCAAACAAACTGACAAATGTCAGTCGTTGTTGGAAAAATACTTACTTCATTTTTTTTTTTTTTTTTTTTTTTTTTTTTTTTTTTCAAATTTTCTCATACCAGTAGTGAGCAATCAAAAACCTGTCAAAATGACATTAAAAACCAACTAATTTATTCCGTTTAATTCTCATTTTGTTTCAAGCACACCAAATAATTGATTTTAATACTTAACAACTACAAGAAAGCTTTTCCACTTGCCAATAATTTTTTTGTGCAATCGCAGTGATCGATGTAAAATTTCCTAAGAGCTATTATAAAACACAAATTAAATACATAATGATATATACCGAGTGAAAAAAAATAAAATAAAAATAATATAGAAATAAAAAATAAATGCTAAAGTTGAGTTATTTTTCTGTAATATTTTTTTCTGTGCGTTTTCTAATATTTTTGCAGACGTTGGGTGTTCAATAGACTGTTCACTAAAGACCCCAGCTATATCAACAGCAGTGTAGCGGTTACGTAAACTGAGTATTTAATATACAAAAAGCCTAAAAAGGACGTGTGAAGTTGAAGCAAACGGAGGACGAGGCAGACTAAAGATCGGGAAAGTGTGATTTTCTTCAGATGCGCTTAAAAACATAAATAAATTACAAAAAAAAAAAAACAAAAAACAGGCAAAAATAAGGAGCTGTGAAGGGAAAGAAAGGACATTTTTCGGTTTGGCAGTGAGTAAAGTGGAAAACGTTACACAACCATACCCGAAACAGGCGTCGAAATTCGTATTTTTCATCAAAACGATTTGAAAATCTCCAAAACACTTTCAATAAACTGCAAAAACAACCACGGTACAGCTGCCAAGAAGCATTGGAAAGGAAGCTGAACAGTTCGTAGAAAAGTGTGTGAACAATAATAATTACGATTCTACAAATCTTTATACACATACCTACATAAATATATATATCTGAATAGTATTCAAATTTAATTAATATCCGTAAAAAAAAAAACAAATTTATCAAGAGCGTACGCAAGTGCAGCAGGATTGCAGTCGGAAGAGAGCAGCTTGCGATAGACCTAGCGGAAGAGAGTAGAGCAATTTATTGTGCGACACGCTGAAAGGAAGGAGCACACAACAAAACAGAAAACGCTAATTTAAACCAGTTTTAAATATAACAACAAATATTTTAATTATACACTTAATAATATACATTCAATATTTTATTTTAAATCATATATACATACATATATGTATAACAAAAAAACACAAATAAGTTCAAACTAAAAAAAAAAACAAAAAAAACCAACAAAAAAAATATTGCGCAGAAAGAACTTTGTGCAGCGCCAACGTTTTGTTGGTTACTCAAATTGAACAGAAAAAAAGAAAATTTACAAAAAACGCAGCGAAGGCGAAAAATCGAGATTAACTAGCTCAAGTGTGTACACTTGAACACGCTCTGCGTACTGAATATATATACATACATACATATATAAATTAAAAAACTCAATCTCAACGACACCCATTAGAGGCTTCAATTTGTGCTAAAATCCGCTTTTGGATTTTCGCATTGAAATATTTAGTGTGCCACCTGTGGCTGCAAAGAAGTCTGAAAAAGGCGCCATTTTAAAGCAAATAAAAATACAAAGAAAAAAAAACAAAATAATCATAAAAAACCACAAAAAAAAAAATCTTTATATAAAAGAACATTGCCAATCGCTGAGCTGAGCTGTAAACAACCAACCAAATCCAGTGGAATTTCGTATACCTTTGGATACTACATAATAATACTATTATCTACTACTAGTTGCAGAACGACACATGGTCGTATTACTAATCTAAAACGTTTCAGCAGGCGTACATCAATCTTCTATTCTATTAAGACTTTTACTCGCAAAACAAGCCATTTTACTAATTGACGATTATATACGATAAATATTTTTCCAACGTTATTTTGCATATTCTGTTTTTATTTCTATTGAAGCCGTTTAGAAGCAAATTTTCTTCCCACAAAAACAAAAACAAAAAACAAAAAACCACGAACTTTTCCGCGCGTTATTCTTGTTATCGCTTTTACTACAACTACTACTTAAAATATATGCATACGACGTACATATGTATATATAGATATTCATCGTATTAGTTTATGAAATTGTGTCGACCTGGTCATTTACATACATACATATATACATATATATATTCTCATAACTTGGAAAGATACGAGCGCCATATTTGTATTATTTTAAAATTTTAAACCATATATCATATATACATATACACGTATATATATGTATATGTATAAATATATATAAACCAAAGCCAAGCACCTAAAAAGAAAAACCCATAACAACAACAATTCGGAAAGAGTAGTCACTCACAAAATCAACAACAACAACAACTAAAAGGATATCAAAATCTCGTGAACAACACAAATCAAATTAACTTGAAGTTGAAGGAGAGAGCAAAATATATAAAATAAAAAAAAAACAAATAAAATAAAATAAAAAAATCATAAAGTTTAACTCAACAAAAATTTATAAGCTTATACATCTCTATATTAATATCAAAGCATAACGGCATTTGCCAAATTTGCCTAAAACAAATCACCGAAATACCATCATCTTCCGTTTTTTTGCCACCAGATATTGTAAGCAATTGCATATATATATTACTAAAAACCAAAAGCAAATAAACTCATTGGAGATTTGCACGCTAAAGAAAGTTTGCCTAAAAGAGAAGTCACAGAACTTTTCTGCTCACAAGCATTTTACCACCACAACGCGTACTTTTTTCTTGGAAATTCCAAAACAAATTCTTTTTTTTTTCACCTCAACTTTAACCTAAAACGCCACTTATGGCATCACTCGAGGAACAACCAATCTCAACGATCACCGCCATTTCCACCTTTGATCCCGCTACCACCAATAATACCTCTACTGACATCAATTCGAATACAACCAATACTTTTGCTACCACCACTACTGCTGCACCTGCCGGTGTTGTTACCAACGCTGTTGCTGGTAGTTTGTCATCGTTGGAGTCGGATTACGGCTTGAGCGCTTGTGCTGAGAAGCAACTCTTAAACCCACCCAGCTTGCTAGGTGGCACTGGCAACACGGCGACAGGCTCGCTGAACATAAATACTACTAACGCTTCGTCAACTGGCATAACTGTTGATTCTATTGTGGAGAAGCTTGTAAGCTCTTTAACACTCGATATGGACACTGAACCGCTAGTTGGTGGCAATACAGCTATGACACGTGAATTCAATAATAACGGTAGTGCTGCAAGTGAGCATAAGAGCGTTTCATCGCGTTCGTCCTCTTTGGCTGGAAATATGTTTAGCGAAGTGTTTGAGAATAAAGCCAATGATTTGGAATCCGGTTCGCTTGAGGACTCATGCAGCTCGATTGGCGCGGATGGTATGGATAAGAATTGCAAGATTTGCAGGTAAGAGCATGCGTTTGTTGAATATTTTTTTAATATTTGTTTAACTCGTATTTCATTTTTGCAGTTTGCGTTTAGTTGCGCCACGTGTGCTCTCGTGTCTCCATGTATTTTGTGAATCTTGTCTGTTGAAACTGCTTACCGAAGAATCTAACGGCAATACATCATCGGCTTCGTCCACTACTTCTACCGCCGGTGAGCTAATGCCGCCATTGAAATCTGTTATCGAGTGTCCCACTTGTAAGCAAGTAACAATGGTAAGTGATTGAAAATGAATTTGGAAAATATTATTTGCTAGCTAATAAAATACAGCTTAGCTATAGTTTTCTGACTTTTTCGAATTTTTTTCTGATTTTTTTGTGGCTTTTGAAAAAATATGCGCCTAAAAATATATTAAAAATTCCAAGCATTATATTCTTACCGAAAAATGTTAAAAACCGCAAAGTAACTTAAAAATGCAGTGGAAAGTACTTTAGAAATTGTAAACATACTTGAGCCACGCAAATCTAGCTATATCATATCATATATACAACATATACCAATGTACATATGTCATTGATTAAAGCAATTTTCTTTTCTTATAGGTCGGTTCTAAAGGCATTGAATCATTGACTTGCGATTACATTTTGACCAACATACTTGATCTCTCCACCATCGAGTCAGAACAGTTATCTTGCACTTCTTGCAAGAGCAAGGAAAAGGCCATTTCACGTTGCAGCGATTGTGCAAATTTCTTGTGCAGTGGCTGTGATAATGCACACAAGTATATGCGTTGCTTTGAGAATCACGAAGTAGTTAAACTCGAGGACTTGCAAAAGTCTACTGCCGATAAGCCGCTCACCATTCATAAGCCGCTATTCTGCAATGTGCATATTGCTGAAAATTTGAAATACTATTGCTTCAATTGCCAAATACCAGTTTGCAATGATTGTTTAATAGCCGACCACAAAGGTAGTGAGCATCATTACGATGTTATGGCGATGGCTGAAAAGTCAGTGCGCGTTGATGTCGAGAATTTAATGAAGGAAGCTAAATCCAAGGTGAGTTTATAATGCAATATCGTATTTTTCCTTTCCTCTCCAAAAATAGTGCGTTTTTCTTTCATACTTAGATGAATTAAATTTAATAAATTTTCTATGTCCAAAATCTCATTTTGGTGTTTTTCAATTACAGGTGCAATATTGCGATGCTGCCGCCTCTAATCTCTCCAGTGCTCTCACTGAGCTTCAAACTCAACACGATTCGGCACGCTCTCGTATTGAGGAAACTTACCAAACCTACAAGAAGATTTTGGAGAAGTGTCGTGACCAATCTCTTACCGAATTAGGCAAACTACACTCGGAGCGGGAGCTTAAAGTAATGGATTTGCTGCAGAACATTGAAAATACGATGGGAAAAATTGATAGTACCTGCAAATTTACAATGCGCGTGCTGGATCAAGCAAATGCCGCCGAGTTTCTATCAATGAAAAAGTTAATTAGCTCACAATTTATTAATCTTATTAATAGTACACCAAAATGTGACATTAACTACTCACTGACATTCGACACCAAAGCTGAGAAATTCGAACAAGTCGCTCAAGAGACTTTCGGTAAATTCCGCACCGAGTCAACACCGCCTTCACCTAAAGAGAGTACACCACCACCGACCCTACCTGGCATGCCACCCACGATGATGAGTAGTCGTAACGGCGGTATGAATACTTGCGGCTCACAAGGTCAACTAGCTGGTGGCAGTTCTGTTACGGCCAGCAGCCCAATATCTTTGCCAACATCCATGCAAAGTTCATTCGATGGCGACTTCTCTGTACTCGGTAACGGCTTTCTCATGCCCAATGTTTTGGCACCCGACTCGCCACCACACCAGCCACCCACTTTGCATCACCAAATTTCGCAGCAACAACAACAACAACAACAACATCAACAACAACAATCTCAACCAACACCAGCTCAACCACCAGCACATGTTGCGAATGGTGTACGAGGCACTGGCGGCTACGATGGTGTCGGCTGTGTTAATGTTGGTGGTGGTGGTGGTGGTGGTATGCCAGGCAGTGGTTTGGCTAATAGCTTAAATGTACTTGGAGGCGGTCATGGTCCATTACATGGACACAACCAAGGTCATGGTCACGGACATGGTCACAACGTCGGTGGTAACGCTAACCCACTCAGCGGTACTGGTAATAATTTGAATGTCGGCTTGAACAATAATGCAATGGGCAATGGTGGTATAAATGGTTCACTTGGCCAAAGTATGAATGGACTTGGTGGTGCTGGTTCAGTTGGTGGCGGCCTAAATGGCCCACTCAATGCTGGACTCAATGGACCGGCCAACGGTGCTGGAGTGAATGGTGGAGCACCCCCACCAAGTGCTTATAATAGTATTCTGGAATATAATTTGTCACGTCTTGCCAGCCTCACTGAGGCCACACCAGATGTTACTCTTAACGATGCTTTGGTGGGTGCCGGTGCTGGCGCTGGTGGTCACCACCAGGCAGTGGTGCCAGCAACGTCTGCACAGAATCCACAGATCTCATTGGCTGATATATTGTCGGGTGATCAACGCGCCTTCAACAATCTGCAAGCGCTCGCCAAGATGGGACTCAATAACAATGGTAAGTACGATGTACAGGGACGAAAACTATTCGCTTGCATTAGTGCGTGAAATTGGGTGGAATACTTCTTTTTAGTAACTTCTAAAGCACTAAGTCTACCTAATTTTGCATCAATTACCACAAGTCCTTCGCCACCCATCACTCACTAGTTTAAATGCACTTTTGATTACGAAATAGATATAATTATTATTTTTTTTTTTTGCGAATATATGTTTTAAATTATTTATTAGTATTAAATTAGATAATTAATTTTATTCTTATAATTAACTTTGATAAAGTTTTTTTACATTTGTTCTGCAAATAGAGGGCTCGATATTATTTGCTTTAATTAAAAAAAAATTAATAATTATTATTTAATCTTTTGTCTTCATCTTTAGAATTAAAATTTTTCTTTGTATTAATATTTATCTTTTTATTCTTTTTGTGTTACTTTAATTTTTGATTTCCAAATGACTTCTGCTAAATCACCACCACCACCAAAACAACAACTATTCGCACCATAATTACAATTATTGCCAACAAAAAAAATATCCTAAAAATTTATCAATCGTCCTTGCGTATCGCTCCGCTTGATTCCGCTCTACCCACAAACAACTACCACCACCTTAACACCATCCACACAAATCCACAAATAATATTAATAATATTGATACAAATTACAAAAACAAATGCCAATGTGTTTGCCAACTCACCACACCACGTCGTTTTTACAACATTCGTTTCGTTTTCTGTTGTTGTTGTTGATATTGTTGGCATAATACAAGTAGATTTTCACACAGACATGAATCAGCTTTTATCGAGCGGAGCTTCACCCGGAATTGATTGTATATTACCAGATTTCTGCCTACCCGCAGCCACATCGCCCAGCCTATCAACACTTGGACCCCTCGGTCCTGGCGCCGTTGACGACTTGTCGATAACAAATTTCCATGCTGGCGCCACACCAGGTACAACCAATATCGTTACCGGACGCAATAAGGCTACACCCATGCAAATACGTTGTAAATTTGGTTCGCTTGGCACCTCCAAGGGTCAATTCAATTCACCACACGGCTTTTGTTTGGGCGTTGATGAGGAGATTATTGTCGCCGATACGAATAATCATCGCATTGAAGTTTTCGACAAAACTGGCACACTTAAATTCCAATTTGGCGTACCCGGCAAGGAGGAGGGTCAACTGTGGTATCCACGCAAGGTGGCCGTAATGCATACCAATGGCAAATTTGTCGTCTGCGATCGCGGCAACGAACGTTCTCGCATGCAAATTTTCTCCAAGTGTGGACACTTTATGCGCAAGATTGCTATTAGGTACGTTGTCGTGCACAGCAAGTGCTTAAATTTTTGCAAAAAAAAAAATATATATATATATTAATTATTTTTATATTCCATCTATGCATATGTAGATATATCGACATTGTTGCTGGCTTGGCTGTCACTTCGAAGGGTCACATTGTGGCCGTGGATAGTGTTTCGCCAACAGTCTTTGTCATATCAGAGGATGGCGAGCTGGTGCGTTGGTTCGATTGCAGTGACTATATGCGCGAGCCATCCGATATAGCCATACGTGGTATGTAAAAAGAAAATTGTATTGTATTATTCAATTAAAGCAAATGCTTATTGTATCTTTATTCTAGACAATGACTTCTATGTCTGCGACTTTAAAGGTCATTGTGTTGCTGTCTTCCAAGAGGATGGAACTTTCCAATATCGTATTGGTAATGAGAAGGTCACTTGCTTCCCCAACGGCATTGATATATCAAATGCAGGTGATATTTTAATTGGTGATTCGCATGGTAATCGTTTCCATGTGGCCTGCTATTCACGTGATGGCGTATTACAATCGGAGTTTGAGTGTCCACATGTCAAGGTGAGTCAAAGTGCACGTGTTTTTAGTAGAATAAGTTTACAATAAAAATATATTTACATGCATATATATTTGCAAACCTAATGGTGAATGAATTATGAACTCACTGACCCGTTAAGAAAACAATTTTAGGAATATTAAAAAAAACTCTTAATAATAAATTGATAATCATATAAGTGCAGCCGATGTACGCTTTTTTAAAAATATTTTTTTTTTTTTTAGAAAAAACGCGTTTTATAATAATTTTTTTTTATATTACTAATTATTTGTTTGCTTTATCTAAAGGTTTCCCGCTGTTGCGGCTTAAAAATAACCTCCGAGGGTTATGTCGTCACTTTGGCCAAGAATAATCACCATGTGTTGGTACTTAATACGCTCTACGTTCACTGATCGCAAATCAAAACCATAACAAACAGTAGTAATATCAGCGGCAGCAACACTAATATCGGCTGTCATAAATCCAATTTTCCAATGAATGTTACCAACAACGGTGGCATTGGTAGCAACGGTAGTAATGTTGGTGGAGGAGGTAATAATGTTTATGAAGGAAATGCTAGTAGTTGCAATATAGTTGCAAACAGCAATATAGCAAATAGATACGTATCGAATAATGGCAGCGCTAGTAGCAGCAGCAGCAACAACAACAGCAGCAATAATAATATAAATAATCATCATCACACAACTTATCCTCCGCAGCAATATAATTCACATCCACAAGCACACAACCAGCATCACCATGCACCAACGCATCATTATCAGCAGCAACAACAACAACAGCATAGTAATAACGTTGCTAGCAATATTGTACACAACAGCAACAACATCAGCAATAGCAACAATAGCAATCAAACTCACAGCGTGCAACGTTCAACAGAGTCTAAACAAAATCTCTGGTTGATGATGAATCCCGGAGGTGGGGCAAGTGTAAGTGCTAGTGGCGTTTCAGCCGTCAACAGTGCATTTGGTAGTGGTGGTGGTGGTGTTGCTGCTGATAGAACTTTACCACAGCAACCGCCACCGCCACATGTGCATCATTAAAATTGGTGGACAATTGTGAACAGACAGCTAAGGGTAACCACTTTTAGCAGGTAATATGTTTAAGTACAGCAAAAAAAAAAACACAATACCTAACCTATAAAAAATGTACCAGTGAAAATGAATTATTCGTTAAATTAAGGCAAAGAAAAACTACTTTAAGTGGTGTAACTCACAATTTTTGAATAGAAAAAAATGCAAGTGAGTAAAACTAGGAAACTTTAGCAATTGTAAAAGGTAAAAAAAAAAATTTTTACAAAATAAATAGTATACAAACATGCACACGCTAAACAAGCAAGATAATACTAATACTAATAACACCAATACACAACACTGCGAATAGACAATTTGAAATCTCAAACGAAGCAAAAACAAACAACAGCAAACAAATTTGAAAATTACGAAGTCACTAAAAAAAAAAACCGTAAAAAAATATATACACACATATATAATAGCTTGTTCAAATTTACAAAAAGCAAAAAAATTGCAAGCTTTAACATACACACGTACATACTTTACATTTACATATATTGTTTTTGATCTCTTTTCCAATTTCGATTGCTTTTGAAATCTACCAGTTCATTTATTGAAGAAACAAATTTACAAAGATGAAAGTTCTTTAATTAAAGATAAACATAATTTTTTTTTTGTGGTACGCTTTTATTAACCGTAATATATCATAATGAACTTATATTGAAATGACAAAGTAAAAAGCAAAATGTAAAATTATTACAATTTGCATACATATATACTAATAAAAAAAAATACATATGTACAAATTACGCTTTCACAACGAATGAAGTATGTAATGCTCGTGTGGTGCATTAGATAAAATACTGTAAAAAGTTAGTAAGGGGTGGAAGGTGGGACAAAAACAATTTTAACGAGCGTCAGTTGCAAAAACAACAAGTAAATGTATGATAAAATTATTAAAAAATTTGCCAATTAATTTTTGACCGTATTTTACACACACACTCTCTCTCTCACTCTCTCTATCCCACTTTGTTCAAGGCACATTCCGTTGTACGATTAAAAATAATGTAAAAAATGGAAAATTTTAAAAGATTGCCCTAAAAGTAAAATTATCTTAACAAAAAAAAATAATGATTTGCCAATAATTATTCTGTGATAAAATTAAAAAGCGTTCGAAGCCAAGTGAGCAATTGTTATATTTAATTGCCAGCGGTGCGTAGTTTTGAATTTAGGTCTCATTAAGGCATTAAAGCGAAATTGGGAAATATAAAAACAAGATTTTTGAAAAATGTTTAATTAAAAAATGCAAGCTAATTATGTGTGGCAAGAAATCACCTGATACTCGTACATACTGAAAGGCTTTCAAAAAGTTTGCTTTCTACCACCACCACACCACAACCACCTGATGATGCACCAACATTGCAAAACTCTTTTGGGTTATAACTATTTGCAGCAGTATGGTAAAGGCGTAACGCGTTTCGCATATGCAGTAACTAATTTAATTTAACATAAATGAGCATTTACATAAAAACTGGCAGTTTGATTTGTTTATAACCACCCCTCTCTTTCTCAACTATTATTCCTTTATTTGTAGTAATTGATATTGTGACTTTGACTCGTGAGAAGTTAAAATAGGTGCTTCGCAGTCATTTTCTAATTTTCAAATTGAAAAATGATGAAAGAAAATGTAATTTTTTTTTATTATTTTATTTAATTATTTTTTTATTATTAAATTTTTTTAATGAGTTAATTTTTTTCTTTACAAATATGTGTATATAGAAAATATATATATACCATATACAAATATAGTTATACAATTACGTTTCACCCCGCTGTTATTTTTTAAATATACACTTTAGAAAAACAACAAATTAAATTTAAAAAAAAAAACATTAAAAAAACATCATAAAAAATTAAATATGAAGCAAAGCAAACTTATATTAATTTAGAAATATAGCAATTTGTGACCAAAAAATCAACGAATGTATTGCAATTAATGAAGTCGTTGTTGAAAAGCGTTAATTTTTAAAACGTTTTTTTTTTTTTTTTTTTTAATTTTTTTAATTAAATTTTTTTCTTTTAACGGTTTTGTATGAAATAAGCAATACTTAAATTCATACATACAAATATGTATAAATATAATTAATTTTAGTACTACAAAATTGAGAAAACGAATTCAACAACAACAACATAAAGAAGGCTGGTTTTCCAAGACATTATTAATATTATTATTATTATTATTATTATTACAATTAAATTACAATTTGTAAATGCTAAATATTACATTAAAACATTTCAAAGCAAAGCGAAATATTTTACATATTACTTTTTTGCGTTGCATATACACATTATATATAAATATATATATAGATATATATGTACATCCATATAAAATGTTTATTTGAATCCGACTTTCTATATGTTACTAATAAAAATGGTTTTTATTGAAATTCAATATTAAATATTACATACTTATATACATATATATATGTATATTAGATTGTGTACAATAAACTTAATAAACACAAACAATTTTACATATACTTTTACATTAGCCGTAAATTCCTTTGATAAATGATTATTTTGGTTTTTAAGCCGCCCAGATTTTAACTTTAATTTTTTTCTTTCCTCTGTTTTGCTAAAAGCTTTAGCGAAATTATTTTATTATACAAGTGTTAAACTAAAGATAATCGAAAATTAATTTTAACAAAACCCATATTTAAAAAAAAAAACAACGTACCAACAACTTGCGTGTTTCAAATATTTTCTTGTCATTTTTTGTATTATCAATATTTTTAGTTTTATTTAATTTTATTTTATTATTTCATATTAATGAAATTGAAACTGAAATTTTAAAACTATTTTAATTATATATTTACAATTCAATATGTGTAAAACGCCAACAAACAATATGTAAAAACAAAAAATGGAAGAAAAAAGAATTAACTAAAAGCCTACCTAAGAATTTTTATTGCAATTTTTAAACGTATACATTTATATATTATTTTTAAAATTAATTTTTAATTTGAATAATTTTGTTTTACATTTTTTAATTTTTACAACTTGTAAATGAATATACATATATGTACATGTAATATATATACCTATGTAAGACTTTTATTGAAGTGAAATGAAGCGAAAAAATAAAAGAGAAATGTATTTGTATTTATAGCAGTAGTTAACGACGATGTTTACGGTCGTGGAAGGGCAATTGATACTAAAAAAAAAATATATTTAAAAAATACACACACGTTTATATTGTATTAAAAACACGAAAGAAATATAAAATCGACAACCATAACAAACAACCAATAATCGCATATTTTCAAGTCATTTTTTTAATATTATTTAAGTATTTTTTTTTTTTTTAATATTACTATTATAATTATAAATAGCCTTAGTATGATGACTTAAAAAATGTTTACAATAATTGTTAGTGTAGTTATTATATTTATATATATAATATATATATGAAATGAAATTAAAACGCAGGATTTCAACAAATGAAAACAAAACAAAAAACACTAAAACCAGATAATATATATTAAAAACACATATATATTTAAAAAAAAAATTGTTGCGTCTTTATGCGCACATATTTAGCGGAAATAGCAAACATGTATGAGAAATTAAGCGAAGCTTGGTGAAATTGTGAAATGTCTGAAAATGTATTTAGATTTTTTTTTAACCAAATGAATATTTTAGATTTTTATTTTTATTCCTGCAAAAAAATTATGTGCACAAAATATGTATGAAGCAAAATATTTGAATAATCTACATTGTTAAAAAAAATATCAAATGAAATTTCGTGGTGACATTTTCTGTTTAATTTATTATTTCTTATTATTTGAATTTAAAAGTTTCTTCACTTCATCATACTCAAATGCTTGCCACTTGTGCGCCAGAAATTAAAAAAGAAAAAAAAAACAAATGAAGTGGCTACAATATTCATGTTTATATAAACAAAAAAAAAAAAAAAAATTAGAAAAAGAATATGTAATAAAAATTGGTATCCTCACTCTTAATACAAGTGGCTTAATTTTAAAGCATATATATATAATATTATAAAAATTTACATTTGCTTAGATTTTAGTTAGAATATGTATATTTTTTCAAATTGAAACTATTTTATATCTGCTGCTGTGTTTCCCTTGAACTAGTGGTTTTGTCAAACAAAACATTTTACTGTAAAAATTGTTTTTTGTTTTACTATAAATTTAATAATTAATATAATTTTTTAAAATTTTTTTTTTTTTTTTTAAATTATTGGAACATTTAAATAGAGACAACGTGAGTGGTGATCAAAAAAAGGAAAGAAAAGAGAGCAAGTTAAAGCATTTTCGTTCTGTATGCCAAAACGTATTGATATTATTTTTTCACTTCCAACTCAAAAAAAAAAATACCAATAACTAACTGCTTTATTTATTAGTTTAAAGTGTTTACAGGTGTTAATAATATTTTTATTATTTTTGTTTAATTTTATTTTTTTAGTTTTTATTACATATATATTTGCTTAAGTTTTAATTCAAATGTTGTGTTAATTGAAAATCTTAAAAATTTTTAAATACTATTATTTACATTTTACAAAAGAGAAAAAAAAATGAAGTGAATTTTTCTCTACAATACTGCAGTGAAAATCTATGGTCTATATACATACCTAAATATAATATATTTACATGTGAAAATGTATTTTTTATCACTCTACTAAAATCTTAGATTTAGTTTATTTTTTTATTTTTTTTTTTTTATTAAATATTAAGTGAATCAACATAATGCGCTTTTAATGATGTCCTTGTTGTGTTAGTGAGACTTTCGTACTTGACGCTATTTTAGTTTTTGTAGGAAGGTTTTTCTTCGTTCCAATGAAAAATTTATTTAATAAAAACAAACAAACAAAAAATACAAAAAAAAAAATTATTTAAGTTTTACAAAACCTAAAAGTAAATAGTTTAAAAAAAAATAAAATACAAAGAATGTGAAATATATTAATATTATTAATAAATTGTTAGAAATGTTGAATTCGTGCTCGAAAATTTATAATTGATAAAACGTCACTTGCTGTGCTTTTACCTTTTTTTATTGAAATTATAATTAAAAACAAAAAACAAAACAAAAAAATATAAAAAATACAAAAAAACATTTAGCGTAAGTTTTACTATTTTACTATTTTTGTGGTTTTCATATTATATTAAATACAAACATACATACAAACATATGTAACAAATATGCAATGTTGTTTTATGAATTTAATGAAACTATCAAACAAACCGAGAGACAGCAATTGCACATTTGTAGAACTTAGCGACCTCTTTATTATATTCCTTTTTTCGCAATTAAGTGTTTAGAATTTATACACATATATATATATATGTAACAACTCATACCTACAGACACAAATAATTTTTATTTAAATAAATAAACGTTTTTTAAATAAAGTAAATGCACTCACAAATACATGTTTATATATATATATATTTACAGTTTGTCATTGATTCTACTAAATTTTTCGAAATTCAACTTTACAAAAATTTGCGCTCAAACCAAAAGTGAAATTTTGTTGTTCAGAATTACATAATGAATTGGGCAAGGGGAAGAGAAACGTAAGTTTTAAAACTCAAACTGCTAATAATAAAGCAATTTATAGTTTTACAAATTTATTTTGCGGTTATAAAAGTTCTTAAGAAAATAAAAAAGAGACTCCAATTCGCTGCTGAATGGGTCAAATTGCTAAATTTATTTCCAAATTATAAAAATCAGACCAAAATAATTAATTTCGAATTTTGAAAGTTAAAATTAAACCAAACAGATATAATAAAAGTACGTTCGAGTTAAACTTGAGTTTCTATCTATGAAACAAAAAAAAAAAAAATATCGAAAAAAATTGTACTAGAAAAATTGAGCGAATTTCGAGTAACACCCTCAATTGGCTTTTAAATGTCAAATCAGTCATTATGTACCAGAAACTTTATGTAAGAACGTCTTGATTCAATTCAATTTGACAAACTGTATGTAGGTATATAAAAACGCTTAATATTTTGGATTTAATGTAAAAAGTCTGTCGAAATTAAGTTATACCTTTTTCAAGTAAAATCGTCTAATGTGATAAAAATTAAAATTCAATTCAAAAATATTTGCGTTGTTAAATTAGTTTCAATGATTTTTTTTTTTCCAAGTATACTATTTTTAATAATTTAACATACAAAAGTAAATTTAGTTTTGACTTTGAAAGCATTTCTTTTAATTGTATGAAATAAAATAATTTTTTTTTACGAAATCACCGATTTTGCGCGTTAAAATGAAATAAAATATATATACATGCATATATGTGCAAAATGTGCTATGAAATAATGCAGTTTTTTTTTTTTAATTAAAAAAAAGTAAAATAAATACAAAGACCAACAAAAAAATTGTTAACACTTTCCACCAATTTAATTCTGATTTTGTTTTAATGTTTACAATTTTTTACATTTGAATTGTAATAGTGATTAAGTTTACTTTTATGCTTAGAAAGTTTTACGAAATATTTAATTTAAAAAAAAAAAATAACAAAAATAACACAAAAAAATTATTTATGCTTATAATATATATATTTACACAAACAAATATATAGTAGCTATGTTAAATAAATGAAAGTATATGTATGTGCGAAGAAAACATATATCCATACACACATACTTTTTATTTATCGTATTAAATGCATTAGTCTACCATATTTCTTTAGTATTTAGTGCGAAAAATATGAAAATCAAAGTCAACGAAGCAATTTTCGACAAACCACAACAACAAGTAGAGGCAATTTAAAGCAAAATATACTTTTTTTAAAGTTATATTTAAAAGAAAAGTATAAATTTTTCATTTTGCACTAATACAATATTAACTTTTACGTATTATTAATTAGTCATTTAGAACAGCAACAGCAACAAAAATGTGAGTCAATCGAAATATTTAGTTTTGTCATTCATACACACACATATATATAATATAATATATATGTATACACACAAAGCTGACAAGTTTATGTATGGCATTAATATGCTAGTTTTGCTTACGGTTTATGTACGGTGACGGGAGGGTGAGCTGCTGGTGTATTATATAGATTTGTATAAGCAAAGTTAAAACAAACTTTATCGAGACTATTTACCTTAAATGAATTTTTACAACTACATTTACAATTTTTAATATTTTTTTCGATAATTTTTTTTTTTTTTAATTCGCTATTAATTGATTAGTTTAAATATTCCTTCTCACCTTAGAGATAGTGATTAAATACATATTAATATGTAATATATAAAATACACACACAATGAAATGGCTTTCGTCTAACATATAAAAGCAATTTTTTATAAACATAGTATGATACATATAATGTTGGCAAAACAATTTCGAACTTTGTTAATTATCCCAATTTTATTTATATATTTTTTTTGTATGTAAACGCTTTCTAAATACTGCACAATGTACACAATTATGTAAAATATTTTGAATATGTAAATTTGAAATTTTATTTGCATTTTTTATTTTCTTAATAAAGTGCCCACCTTATAAATAATTTATAATATTTGTAAAAGCTTTCTTTGTTTTAAGTAGAAACGAATTTCAATTATGTTTTTTTTTATAATTATTAGTTTTGAGTATTTATATTAATTTATTTTTTAAATATCATTTTATTTTATTTTTACTTCTCTATGTTACTGTGGTAAAATGAGTTAATGGGTGTCACTGACATGGAAAATGTCAAAAGTCTTAAAAAAAAACTTTTGTATTTAAAAAAGTTCTTGCATCTTTTTAATAAATTGTAAATCTTATAAACTAAATTTAAATTCTCACAATATTCTCGAACGATATTCAGCTGCATATATAGAATTTACAAGAAGCACACTAATACGCTCAGCTTTCAAAATTGCCTTCAAAAGAAGAAATAATTAATTTAAAATAGAAATATTTTAAAAACTTATAAATTAAAAAAAGTATCAAAGAAAAAATAGTTTAGAAACTGTTAAAAATTAAAAAAAAATCAAAGAAAAAATAATTTAAAAACTTAAAAATTAAAAAAAAAATCAAAGAAAAAATAGTTTAAAAACTGTTAAAAATTAAAAAAAATCAAAAATACAAAGAAAAAATAGTTTAAAAGATTTTAAATATTAAAAAAAAAATAAAAATTGCTATAAAATACACACAAAAATTAATAGCTTGGGACCAATTTTATTTAAAAAGTATTTTTTTAACTAAATTTAAAAAACTAGAATTTTTTTTATAACTATTTTCAATTTTTTTCTAAACATTTTCAATTTTTTCTAAATATTTTCAATTTTTTTCTAAAATTTTTGAATTTTTTTTCTAAATATTTTCAATTTTTTTCTAAATATTTTCAATTTTTTTCTAAAATTTTTGAATTTTTGTTTTGTCAAATTTAAAACTTTTTTCAATTTTTTTTTATAATTGTTTTTTTTTTTTTTTTGTTTTTTTTTTTGAGAAATTTAGATTTTTTTAAAGAAATTGGTTTTTTTTTTAAAGAAATTAAGAATTGTCTAAAAAATTTGAATTGGTAAATTCGTTTAAATAATTGTCAAGAAATATTAAAAAAGAAAACATAATTCAGAAGCTATTTATAAAAGTTCAAGTTCATACGCAAACTGCTAAAAATTAATTTTTAAACATATGAATTTTTCTCAAGTTCTCATTTTCAATTCAGGTTAGCAGGTGTCTGTTCCCGACGAACTCATTTTACAATTTTTTTAAATATTTTATTTTGCATTTTTTTTTTTTGTATTTTTTTTTTTTTTTGTTTTTTTTTTTAGATCTTTTAGCCATTTTCAATATTTTTTGAGTTAGTTTGTTTTATTTTGAGCAAAATATGGGACTTACTTATTTGTACCTAGCATCACCCCGCCCTACAACTCCCACCGCCCTTATAGTGCACGCGTACAAATAGATTTGCTTATACCTACATACATAACAACAATAATTCATAAAAGTGAACAAATGAATGAATCCGTTAAAAACATTGCTGAAGATAGTTTGTTTATGATATTTTTTATTATTACTTCTAAAATAAAGTTTATATTAAAATTTATTTTTTATTATAGTTATTATTTTCTTGAATAAATTATTTCACTTTACAATTCCTGCCACGAGAAAAGTTATTAAAAATAAATTAAATTAACTTGCATAGTTAAAACTGAGAAAAAATTAAAAAAAAAAAAATGTGAAAGCGTCTTCACCTGTGTAGGCAGTGAAAAGCGTAATAAAATAACAATAACAAAAATTATGGAAAACTAGACAGAAACTAATGAGATCTTATTAATATTCCTTTTTACTATCTACTTTACAAAGCAGACATACAAACATACATATGTACATTTAACGTAAATACAATTAGTATTTAATAATAATAATTATTATTATATATAAATACATACATACATACTTATGGTATATGCAAACATTTATTAATAAAAAAAATGAATTATACACACATACATATATATACATATTTATATATATATATATATATATATATATATAAACAACATTTAAGGAAATTATAGTGCAGAAAAAGTTCATATACATACATAAAAACATACATACAAATATAAAAAATCTTAAATAACAGTAAAAAAAAACCAGCAAATGCAAATACACAGAAATATAAATGCAAACAGACAGGTGGAAATCTTTAAGTAACAAAAAAAAAAAACATTTAGCCAAAAAATAAATGTAAAGTTGTCAGTCGTTGAAGAAAACTACTGAAATTATGCATGAAAATTATCAAATTTTTCCAAAATTCAAAGAAAACACACATTAACATATACATATATGGTATATAATACAAAACTTACATATGTACTATATATGTAAAAGTGGTAAACATTAAAATTAAGTGTATGTCAATTTTTCGATGATATTTTTTATTTCCATTTTAACACATGAAAAAAATGTGAAAACGTAAAAATCAAGAAATAACAAAAACAAAAATTCAGGCAATGAAATGACAATGCACATATAAACTAAATACACATATTACACTTATATTACATAAATTAGATTAATAAATTTTATAAAACAAAAAAAAAAATCTATGTTATATAATAAAAAAAAGCCAAAAATTTGAACGAGTTGTCATAGAAATTCAACAACAATAATAAGAACAATGAAATGCAATAAGCCACATATTATTGTAATATTAATAACTAAAATAGGAGAAGCAATGCAATACGAGTAAAACATAAAATGAAAATCTTAGAAAAAGAAAAAAAAAACAAAATAAATTAAATAAGCAAAAGCATGTAATGCAAACAATTTTTTCGCTCAAAATAAATAATAAAAATACAAAGCAAATATCACGAAAATTGACGTGAAATTTATATCTAAGACTAGACAGTTTTTCTGTTTGGCATCAAGCTTTGACAAAAAAAAAATTCAATAAAAATCAAGTAAAAAATGTACAATAAAATTTAAAATTCTCCTAAAGCAAAAGTATTAGCAAAAAAAATTTCAATTTTCCATAAAGAAATTTTAAAAAGTTGAACACAAAACGTTTCCAAAAATTAAAAAAAAAATCAATAAAATTGAGTTTAGAAAAAAGTAAAATTATTAAGTTAACGTAATAATTTTTTTACTCGCCTCCGGGTTAGAAAAAGAGTTTCTACTTTTAAACATATCAAGCTTTTTTCATTTATATCAAACAATTGTGCTTGTTTTAACTACATAAAATATTTTACACCACTAATGAAGCTAGCAGCAGCAAGGCATTATTATTTATATATTTTTTTTTCTCTATTTTGTATGTGTTTGTATGGCGTCGACAAAAGTCAATTATAATAATTTTTACTTATGTACATTCGCTTAAACAATTGATTACCCTTATTTTAAATATAAGCCAACAATTTAATTGGCAATAAAAATTTAAAAAAAAATATTACTTAACACAAAGAAAGAATAAATATAATAGAACATACACACCTAGTATGTACATATATACAGATTTTAGACTCGGTTTTGGATTTTGCCAAACTAAGAAATCACCAGCCAATAAGATACAAGCGAAAATTAAACAAATACATATACATACATATGTATATATTACATATAATATGTATATATATAAAAATATAGTGAAATATTTTAACACCAAACAATAAACAATACTTAATGAGAATTTTGTTTTAAAACAAACAAACTAAACAAACAAAGAAATACAAAAAAACCAATCAATAGCAACAATGAAACAAATACAACAACAAAAACAAATTGCTTATGTATCTGTGGTGTACAAGTTCCTCAAACAAATTATTGTAACAAAAAAAAGCAAGAAAATAAACAAAGAAACGAGCAAGCAATGAATGGAAGGAGTTTAGATAGTTTTATAATAAGAAAGTTGCATACATGCATACATACATACATACGTGTGTGTGTGCATGTACGAAAAGGAGTTCGACGAAAACCAGTTTTTAAGACAAATAACAGTTAAGCATAAATAATATTTTATTATACAAAAAATAAAAAAAAATAAACACACACATATACACTGAATTTAGCAATATGCATAGCTATAAAATTCCCAACACGCATACACAAACACTTACCCGCCATGTAAGCGCATTTTTTATGCGTTAATTTTTTTTATGTTAATTAACATTATATTTTTTAGTTTAAATATTAGTTAAAACCAGTTATTTTTTTCAATGTTGTTTGATGTCAAAAACATTTTTTAAGCATTTTTTTTTTTAAAAAGAAAGAAAAATATTAGCAAAAATGTTTAATTTCTTTCTCTTTGTGTTTAAGTTATATTACATTGCAGTTGTGTCTTAATTCTATCAATCGTGTGTATACCACAACAAAAAAAAACAATTATTTACTCTGCATTTTACATACATATACTATATATTATATTCTGATAAATATATATTAAAAATATATACATACATATAGTATAATAGTTTTTCTCATGTGTTGTGTTCCAGATTTATTATTTAAATATATAAAAGCATACATATGTTGTTTATAAGGGAAATATTTAAAATATTATTCAATTTACATATATGCCAACGATTTTATTATAATTTTATTGCGATTGTACTTTTTTGTTTTAAATATAAATATATACATACATTATATATTTTAACTTTTATTTTAATAAATTTGCAAATGCTATAATGCACCAAAAAAGAAATTTGTTTTCTCTTTATTTGCTTTAGTTATGGTTATTTTATGATTTTTCAGCATCCAAAAAAATGTCAACACTTTTACGATACTTATAGAATTTGTTAAACGCGGTGCTGTTGCAACTGATTTAATAACTAAATAAAATCATTTAAAACTTTAGATGTTGCGAACTACATTCGAAGTGTTTCAAAATTTTATTGCAGTCATACAAACATATTTCTCATCGGAAGCACAAAACTATTTATTACCCATTTGCAGTAAATAATAAATTGCATAAATCTTTTAAAGTTTTATATGCTTGTATACAACCTTCCCAATGCAATAAACTTTTAACTTTCAAAGTCCAGCTTTATTAACAAAAGCATGAGATTCGAATTTGCTGTATAACTTCATGGTGGGTTTTTAGATTCAAATTCATGTATTTAATGTTGCTTATATTTAATTTTGTTCATAGATTTTTTTTTAGTAAATTATCTTTAAAAAAATTAATTTCTTATTATTTTCAATCGCGTATTCAATTTAAATATAAAGCCAGAATTTCGCTCTTACTTTCAAAGCCAACTGGCATTTATTTTGATTTCTTTGACGTTTAAACCATAATACGAGTATGGCAGGGCTAAAATTTGACAGCTTCCGGTGTTGGTTGAATTTTTAATTTGCAGCAAAACTTTTGCATGAATATCATTAGTTGGAAACAATTGCGCCTTCTTTGAAAATATAACACGAAAACAAAAAGAAATAAAACTAAAACTTAAAGAAAGCTTGAACGGAAATTTTGAGCGAAAAATTGTTTGCAAGACAATTGCGAAGAAAACGGAACAAAAGTGGTATGCAGTAAAGAAGCAAGGAAATAAACAAATATTAGTGCCATAATTCTAACAAATAACATTTTCCGGAAAGATAAATTTTAAGCAAAAATTTAATAATAAGAAAACTTACTACTACTATTTCAATAAAACCCGCACAAATTCAAATCTAAAAAAAAAAATTACATTTGAAAGTAACATAAAGCAAAAAAAAAAAAAAATAAAACAAAATGATAAACCGAAAAAGGCAAAACGAAACCACTAATAGTTTCTTATTTTTCTAGTAATTTGTTTGAAACATTAAAAAACCGTTTGAAAAAAATCAAACCAAACATAAACATGGTTGAAAGATAATTGCGGCCGATAAAAAAAATCAGCGTAATGCAACTCGTTACGTGTTTGTCTGATGTTATGAATGCTGCAAAGATTTCAGCGAGGGAATGCAATGCAAAACTGTAAAAAACAAAAATAAATACTAAAATACAACTACAATATATACATTATCTTCCTATATTTTTCTCTAACAAATTAATAACTTATTAGTGCAATACAACAGCAACAAAGTACATGCATTATTTACATATACATAAAAATTACATATTTAGGAATAAAAAAAAATTATTGTAAATCATACATACATTAATGGCGTATGGTGAAAAAGTCTTCTTCCTATTTTTTAGCAGATCTCTCCCAGATAAATGACAAAAAAAAAACAAAACAAAACACAATTTTTGTGCTGTAATTCACAAAAAAAAAAAGAAATATTTATCATTCATTTAACACGAATACATTTATATATTTAATAAAAAAAAAACATAAAAATAAAATATATAATTAAATATGTATATATACATTTTAAAAAGGCTAACACACTATAGTACTCTGAAGGATATTTTTTAAAAGGCACCTTGAGTGCGTTAAATTTACGGAAAATTCATAATAATACAAAACAAAACATTATAAAATTGCAATAAAATTAAAAAAAAAATTAAAAAAAAAACCATATTTGCATACAGTTTTGCAAAGTTTTGCGTCTAAAATTAAATTAAACTTCACAAGAATTTGTACACATTTTTAATTGCTTAATAAAAGAGCACACGTTGAGTTTAATATACTTTAAGGCGCAATAATACTTAATTGCTATGTGAAAAAAAAACTTACAAATCATAAATCAACTTATTTAAACTGTTTTACAGTTTAGTAAATATAAAAAAAGCAAAAGTAAAATGTAATAGTAATATTAAAGTGAGTAGGAAAACGAATTCAATGTCAACAAAATGAGTAAACAAAAAGCAATAAATGTAATTTTTCAAAGCATTAGAACAACTGCAAAAATTAAAATGATTGTATGTAGTGGTAAAAAAATAAACAAAACACAAAAAAAAATGTTTAAATTTTCGTATAAAATATGCGATATTTCAAAAGTGCGCCCATTTAACGCAAGTTGCCTGCAGAAAATTTGCAGGGAATAACTGAAAAATATGCATATATGCAAAACCGATGTTAATTTAAGTTTAACAAAAAATACACTATCTACCATGTCTAAATCTTAATATAAAATAAAAAAATCTTCATATATTTTATAGACATTCTATTTTCCAATAACAAAACATAATTAAAAATTGTGTTTATGGATCAAAGTGTTATTGGTAGAAACAATTGATTAAAGTGAAGCTGATAGAGCAGTAAAAATTCAAAAATTAAATTGTAGTTTCACTTCAATAATTTTTGTTTTTCAAATTTATATGAGAATGTGATGATAACTTAATTAAAATTTTTATTCAATAATACTACGCTTTATATTTTTTTAAATCCTTTTTGAATTTTATTTTTAGGTGATATACATGCATACTTACCAATGCACATACATATAAAAATATATGTATATATCAATAAAAACCATAACTACGAGTATATACAATAAAACATACATATATAAATTATCATAATTTAATATATATACATATATGTTTATACATACACATATATATTAATATATACATATATATTTACATTAATAGATACATATACATTTATGGTAATGAAAAGTATGTACAGGCCTATATTAATATTGTTGTATTAGATTAATATGTCCAAAATGCAACCCTAAAAAGTGTGAGTCCGTTGACTACACAAGGATATGTATGTATGTCTATAGGTACTTATATTCAAAATAAATTTCCACAAAACTTTATATACCTAAAACACGTTGTGAGATCAGAAACCAAAAAAAAAGCTATGTATATTAAAGAATTATTTCAAAATCAATGAATATAAAGAGGCTAAAGTTGCCAATTATATGAATATAAAGATATTTTGGTAGAGAATTGAAAAAGATAACAAAAAAGGAAAAGAAAATCAATTAGTGAATATTTATAAAAAATAAAATTGTAAAATTGTGGCGTTGCACAAAAAGGAAAAGAGCAAAAGCGAAAAAAACAAAATTAAATGTAATATAAAATTCAAAATTCCGCTCGCAAATTTTAGACAAAGTTATACTCAAACATATTTATAAAACATAATGTTAATAATAGTATACATATACAGAAATAACCAATTTAGTGTTTTTGCACATCAGTATGTAATGTTAAATGTTAAAAAATAATAATTATAATTTAAAAAAATATGTATGTATACAGTTTTTTAATAAATAAACCAAAATTCGAGTGAAAATATGCAGAACAAGAATAACTAAATTAATAACTTTAAGGCAAAACATACATATACGTGTATGTATATACAACACATACGGCAATTTTGTGAATTTCTTTTGAAAACAAATTAAAAATAACAGCAAAATCAACTAATAACATATAAAGTGAAAGCATATATGTATGTATGCCCAAAAATATATATAAACAAATACAATCTATGTATGTAAGTTTCAAGGCTTTAACTTTTTAAGCAAAAAAGTAGAAACAAAAAAGTGATTAAAAAAAATTAAATTTAAATAAAAAAAAAATATTAAACAAGCAAAAAATAAAAAATGTAATTAATTGTGACAGTGAAAGAAAATAAAGAAAAACATTTTTTTTGTTCAAACTCAGCCAAAAAGAATATAAATAAAAATTGTATAGAAACAGTTACATAATTGTGCTGCTACAACATACACGTAGTGTTGACCTATAAATACCCAATAAGGAACATACATGTGTGTCTATGTATGCGAAAGCTCAATAAAGTGTGTAAAAAGCTCAAAACAATAATATATTTCCGGGCTGCAAAGCCATGCAAAGCTACACAAGTGAAAGCTCGTCTGAAAAGAGAAAGCTCAAGAAAGTGTGCAAAAAAGCTCGAATACAAAGAGAAAGCTCAAAAATGTGTGAAAAGCTCAAAACAATTGCCTAACAAACGTAGCATAACGAACGTGTAAAATGTGATTGCTTAAAAATATGGCGAAAGCTCAAAGGTAATACGAGTAAAGAAAACACAATTACGTGGGTGAAAAGAAAAATGTAAGCCAACAGCACAGCAACAACAACACACTAACTACTAAAAGTAAATAAAGTGGATCAGTCAGCATAACAAACCAACACTGAACATTGAATGTCTGTAAACTTGAATTAAATATTAAGCTTTTCAATATAAAGTTATATAAAGTTCCGCACTGTCTAATGGATTAAATTTTGAAAAGTGAAATAGTGAATACACTTGTGAATGGTGAAAGCACTTTCTAGGGTGTGAAAATCACTAATCAGCGTGAAAAAAATATGTTTTTGTTGTAGTTTTCAGTGGGAATGTGTTTTAAGTGCACAACACAAGTGAAGGATAACGAAGTAATAAACAGGAAACCAAACACATAAAGAGTAATTAAATTTCTATAGCAAAAGAAATAAAAATACATAAAAACTCTACGGCTTTACACACTTTCAACGTTAAACATTAAAAAGAACTTAAATGTAATAGTTAAAAAAAAGATAATAGAAACAAAACAACCAACAATTAAATTTTACTTTATTTTACAGCGAGTAATGTAAGAAAGGAGTAAATATGAATTGGTTAGAAAGCTCTAGTGTTGCCAAATCGGTCATATGCTACATATAATATAGTGCATGCATGTACATCTATGTTTCTATCATACAAAACTTGTACCCCGAGGAAAAAATCTAAAATGAAGTAAAAGTAAAAATTCCAATAATAAAGTATACTTGTATGTTTGTGCGTTACATTTTAGTGTTGTGCATGTAGTAGTTGAGTGTCAACATGTGAAAAAGAAAAAAAAAACTATTAATATTGTAACTGTTATAAAATGTTTATGAAATTGAAAATAAGTAAAACGAAATTCGTTAAGAAAATACACAAATTAAATATGATTAATCAACAGCTGGGCCAACTTGGCAGCACTGACGCTTTATAACAGCAATTCAATGTAAGAGCGTAGGTGAAAGTGATGTAACTTTAAAAGCTGCCTCAGTAAAAACAAAAAAAATATATATATACATACATACATATTTAATCAAATACATACATATTGTAAGAATATGATTTTTTGGCAAAAAAAAAAAAACAAAATAAAACAATACAGATATTATGTTAATAATATACAATATAAAATAATGCTAATGCAATTAACCAGCTGATTTATGGCGGTTTAAAAAATTTTGCCCATTTTGGCGCTTCGCGTTTTACTATTAATATCACATGTATATATAAATATATATAAATATATATAAATATATATATATATTATTTCCTAACTAATTTATTATTTAGACTAAAAAACATGTTTTTTTATAGAAAAATTGTAAAAAAAAATTTAAACAGCTTTGTGAGTTTTTATTAGTGAATAGTTGAGAGCAAACACCAAAACATTTTTACCCCTTCCACCAAACAAACAAACAAACAAAATTAATAAAATTACACACAAACATATGCATATATACACATATTTAAATATGTGTACATTTAATAGTTTAAGCAACACATAGATAAAAATATATATATATATAATATATAAACAAAAAATTCCATAAAAAAGTATTTTGCGAGAAATGTAATATTTATTGTAGTAAATTCGCAACGAGTATATAAAATCAATGTATATCTAAATTTTTGCTGATGTGTGACTGTATTCCTTAGGCTTTTTACACCACAATTTACTCTTTGATATTGGTAAAATATGTATTGTAAGTAATAATGGTGGGAAATAACTTTTAAAATTTTGACTATTATAGTGTTATTTATGCAATACGGTCCCAAGATGAGTATTTGCATATATTGCATACCTACATATTATACACGACACTGCAGTAAGGTAAAGCATATATTTTTCTTCACTTTTTTTTTAACTTAAAATTGTTAATAACTTATCAACTTTTTTATACGCAATACTACATATTTCTAGGCTTAGAAGAACAAAATGCGCACAGTTATTGCTTATAAAAAAAGTATGTCCTTGGTTTTTTTATTTGAAGATTTTCTTCAAAGTACTTCACTCGGATATTAAATTTGAATTATGTTGAATTTCAAAGCGATACCAGAAATGGCCAAAGTAAAATATGGCAAGGCCACTTCTATAATGCAAAAATCACCATATCAAACGCAACTGTCATTTATTTGCGTTTAACAAAATGGCGTGATCGTGCTAGTGGTGTGGAATATTTTCTTTCCCAAAACAAATTTGATATTTATGATGAAAAATTATATGATTTTCACTAGTGTTGCTTCAAAATTTGGAATTTTCTAGAGAGCAGTTAAAATATTTTTAAAAAGTACTTATTAGAAATAGATAAACCTTAACAACAAAAAAAACACACACATACAAACCCTTTCGCTTTTGTGCTATGTATTTGAATCTGTTTATTTATTATATCTACATATTATTAAGATCCTGCCTGTGATAGATAATAAAATATTGAACAACAAAAAAACATTAATAAAGTTCTTATGATTTTATTTTTGGAAGAAAAAAAAACAATAACAAAATATAATCAATAAAATTATTGTATGTACTTCTTACAAAACCAATAACGAATAAATTATAATAGTTGATAGAATGCCGTTAATTTAATTTGATATATAAGTTGAATTTTTGAATGGCATTTCGTAAACTAATGACAATATATTAACAGCTTTTTCAACCACAAGCTACACTTTAGATGTCTGATTTGCTACTACTACTGTTTCAAAAAAGAAAACACCACTTTTGGACTTTAGATGTATACATACATACTCTTTATATATGCAATTTAATTTCTAACTATTAAGCTTTGAAAATACAAGATTGACAAAAACAAAACAAAAATAAAACACATTAAATTTTTCTATTAATTGATTGAAACTAATAAATTGAATGTGCAAAAGTTCTATGCTCTTGAAAAACACAAAGGAAGTTGAAATGATTTTTCAAGCCACTTCTCTGTTTGTTTGACCCATTTCATATGTGTATACACATGCATAATCGGAGTATAAAAAGAACCCAAACTTGCCTCGAAGGCAGCGATAATATAGTTTGATAGATAGATAGATAGTTGGAGAGAGATATGCACCGCGACTAGTGGTTATCCAATTCTTTTACATTACTTCAACACTAAAGCCCTTAGAAATCGTATCAGGCTAGAAGGATAGATTGATATAATGTAATTCCCCTCTGGCTGAATGACTCCTAGATACCTCAGAATTCTTCTAGCTACCGCTTCGCATTCAAGCAGTATGTGTCTCTAGTAATAGCTCACAGAAGCGATGAAGGTTCATCAGAGCTGATTCCGACTCTTTGCATATGTTTGCGTAGTCTGCACAGCGGCAATACTATTGGCAAAGCGGATTTTAGTGCACAGGACAAACGTTAGCTCGTCTTCATTACATTTGCATAAATATATGTATGATCGAATAACAAAAGGCAGACAAATATTTAGTGCATAATATATAGATTGTTTTTAACCACTAAGAAACTTCTATGCAAGAATATAAATTAAAAATAACCTTACAATTTCGAAGTTTTTTAATTTAAACGATTTTCACGATGTTCCACATTTCCGCTTTGTTTATACCCACTATTTCCGTTTGACAACTCGTTTAAGTTGGCATGTATGGCGTAATTGCGTTGCCATATTGTTTGTAATTTTATGTACTACTTTAATGGTCAGCAATGTTTGGTTACATTCAATGTTGAGTGGTTTCAAACTAATAGTTACTTATGCCTATAGCATCAAAAAACCCCTTTTGCGCATTAGATTTTAACCGAAAGACAAATGTCCACACACATATAAATTAACTATACAAACATATGCATGTAAGCGTATATAAAAATTTTACTTAAAATACATTTTACTACGAACAAATGTAATACTTGAATATTTTCACAAATTTTGACAGGCCCATCTCCTAAAAAAAAATAAGCAGCTGTCGTAAAGATCCTAATTTTTTGAAAAAATATAATAAAAATGCAAAACAGCAAAAGAATTAATGTTAACTGCAGTCAAGGTTTAAAATCAAGTTTATGGGAAAAAATAAAAGAAAATGTAGATGAAAGTAAAAGTTTAGAATCACTCCATCCATTTGATATTTTTATTGTAATATTGAAATTTATATTTACTAGTAACAGAATTGAAAAAAAAAAAAACAAAATAAAAAAGAAAATAAAAAAAAAATAATATATACTATATAAAAATAATTTAATTAAATAACAAAAAAAAATTTTGCATGAAAGACAAAATACATTTTCGAAGCAGTGAAAATAAACAAAACAACAAAGCAACAGTAAAAAATCGAAATATTATTGTATTATAAGCTGTTTTAAAACAAAAACAAACCAACAGTTTCAATATTGTTTCATATTAATGTAGCATATACATATTGCAATGCAATGTTGGTATGAAAAGTCAACAATAACAAAAAAAATATTATAGAAATATGTTTGTAATAGTAAGCCTAACAGCTAGTAACAAAATCACTAATGATAACTGTAATCAAAAGATTTATGAAACGAACTTTCTACTTGTCAACAATAAATCAATCAATTAGAGCAAACAACGCAAGCAAAGAAATCTCAAATGTGCAATAAAAAAAAAACAAATACATTTTGTAAGCCAACTGTTGATAAATAGTTGAAAAATAGTAATTTAATTGAAAGCTTTTGCACAATGCAATTTTTAACTTTAAACTTTTTATGGTTGAACGCATCATTCACTGCAGTGAAAATTAATTAATTAACAAATAACAATAAAAAAATGGGGCAAATTCACTTTCTAATAAAAAAAAAAAACAATAATAATAACAACACAAATTTATGAGGAATAATTACTCAATACAATTTAAATGCTTTAAACAATATTTAAGGATTTATGAAATATTAAAAAAAAAACTGCAAACAAAATCTACTACTTTAAAAAAAAATAATAACTGTACATTTAGCTGCAATAAGGTACACATAAATTGAAAAAATAAAAATATAACAAAATGAAGTCCAATTTACAACAAGACAGCGTAACATAAAATGCTCTACAATAAAAACACAGTTTTACAAGTTAATGTCTTCCCCGCATCTAGAACAAACATAAAAAAACAAAAAAATTACAACTGACTTGCAAAAATATTAAGATAATTGTGTCAACTTTTCATTTAAAAACTTTACATGATTTTCCCAAAATTTTGGTATTTACATTTAAAGAAGATTTAAACCCGTTATGTTTTCTTATTTAAAAAAAAAAACAAACAATATATATAATATAATATATCATACAAAAAGTTACGTAATAAAAAGCAATAAATCAGTTTACAAAGCAAAAATAAATATTACTGGAGCAAAAGAAAAAAAAAGTAACAAAAATTATGCTCAGACAAATGTTCACACTCATGTATATCTGACTATGTACTATGTGCTATGTATATCCAATACTTTCGGTATACGAACACTTACCTATGTATGTGAGTATTTTTGTGCATATATACATACATACTTATATACAAACATTTACTATATTATTACAATACAATAGATATTTTTTGCAATTTATACTTGTAGTTGTATTTATTGGAGTGCAACACTTCCTAACTGAACAAAAAAACACAACTCTTTATGAATACATACATACATACATAGCTGCAAAAAAACATGAATATTAAAATGGTGCATATTTACAACAAACCTAATATAAATACATACCTACGTATAAACATATGTCTATGTATACTTTCTAATTTCTAAAGTTTATACTATATATATATATAGAAAATAGTAATTCAACAAAAAATAAATATACACTCGTATTCACAGTCAACATTAAAGTTAGTACTATTTTTTAAACACTTGCAATCAACAAAACGACATACTTGTATCAACCCAGCCAGTGTCTTTTGCAAAGTATTGTATCTATGATAAATATATTATTTGGCATAATTTCTTAGAATTTACTTAGAGTACAGAAAGGACACACAGTAATTAAAATATTGCTAAAAATAATATTATGATATGTATGTATGTATGAGACTACATAATATCTTTATTTAATTAAGCATTTTCCCAAAAGAATTAGGTAAAAGTGTGAATATCCATGCTAATGTATGTATGGTCCATTTTAAATTTATTTTTTTAAAATAAAGAATCATTTGCTATAAGCTAATATTATTTTATTATTTTTCAATTTTTCCAATACCAATAACGGTAGAATTTTTATGCTAATTATTACAAGTTCTTTTAACGAAGGTTGTGATAAGTGACACTTATTTAACAAAAACAAAAATTAATTAAAAAATTTACTAAAACTAAAAATCTAACATTTTCGTTGTCATATTTATTTGAACTTCTAAGTTTTCCCAAAAGCTGAAACAAGGAACATATAATTCAGTGAATTTATATTTAATTTATCATTTATTTTTGAATATAATTTATTTTTAAATTCACCTTGTTTGAAATGTTTGATTAAAAATCTAAAAAAAAATATTGCATATTTTAAGAGTTTTTATAAATATTTCTTCCTCTGATAATTTTCAAACCACAGTTTTATGCCACTAATTTTAGTGTGAATCTTTGTTATATCTTCAAGCATATGGCAACCTTAAATTCAAATGTCAAGGTAAAAATGACAAATTATTTTGCTAACAGCCTTTCACTAGAAAATGTGCCGTGTCGGTAGTGAAAATAATTCAGATTTTATTAACAGCATTTAATAAATCTATATCAGCTAAATTTTGCAACAAAAGTAGTATTTTACTAACATAAAAATGATTGCCGCTAATACGTTCGGATATTTTTAATAAAGTTAGATAAATATTTAATATAAATGATTGGCACTGAAAAATTGTTTAAATATCAATTATCGCTATAAAATTATAAATAAATGTACTTTACTGGTCATCTATCAAATTTTTTTCGCAACTTTTATTTAACAAACAATTTTTACTACCTTAAAGAAATTTAACTTCTCAGATCGTCTTTTATGTATTTTTTTTCGCCGTCACTTAATAGTATAAAACGCCAAAAAGAAAAAAACTATTAAAATTTAACTGAAATTTACAAATTTTAACAAAATTTACGTAAAATAGCATTTCACCAAACAAAGAAATAATACACATACATACGTACATATTGGGGAAACAAATTTAAATATAATATACCTATGTATGTGGGGCAACTCATGTCAAATTCCAAGAGGATCACTCCAAGTTACACAAACATACATACCTTTATTCTTAGTATTTAAACATATTTATATGTACGTAAGAAGTACATGAAAAGTAAATACATTTGAAATCTAAGTAAACCATACAAGCATTCATACATATATACAAAATAAGCATATTTTTTGCTCACTTGTGAATCATATTATGGAGATGAACAAAAACATATGTATATTGGGTATTGTATTTAAAATTTTATGAGTAGAAGTTGTATATTTACATATTAGAGTTTACAAAACAATTAAATATTAAACGAAAAAAAAAAACAACCAAGAAATAGAGTAATTTATTAAAAAAAAAAGTCAATAAGAAACTAAACAAGTGACTAAAAATGAAAAAGAGCACAATGTTTTTAAAATGTTTACCAGCAATTACAAAAAAATTAATATACGTGTATGTATTTAAAACAATAAATGAAAAAGGTTTATTTTATTCAAAGAATTGTGTAAAACATAAGTATAGCAAAACAAACACATATTAAATTACATATATGTATATGTATGTATGTACCTACCTTTACAGGTGTTTAAAAGCGTTAACTGTAGCCGACAAAAAATATAAATAAATAAATAAATATAAAATAAGAGTAAGCTAAAAATAATAATAATTTTGTCCGTAAGACGTCATAAGCAAATAAAATAGAAATTAAGTATTTGAATTCATTTACATACAAAAGAACTATATATAATATAAATAAAAAAAGAAAACAAATAAAAAATGCAATTACCACAATGTTTAAATGAAAAAAAAAAGAAATTTCAAATGTAAACCACAAACTATTACTTATAATAAAATACAAAATACAAGCCAGTAACTATGAACTATTAACTACTAATTACTATATACATTACTACGACTATATACTTAATATTAATAGCATATATATATATATATATATAAATTTATAGATATACACACCAACAATTAACAGTTAATGCAATCAGGTATTAAAAATCAAAATTAATAAATATATATACATACATATATATATATTTTTTATTGTTTATTTAATTTATCGAAATGTATTTTACGGTAGTATGCGTTCATATGTGCGCCTAAATGTGTATGTACTCACTTGAAATAGGAAATAAATAGTTTTTTGTGACATATTTTTACACTAGATAACAACAAAAAAAAACTCTAGATATCTATTTCGATTAAAGGAAACTGTGAGTTGTTTTTCTTTTTCTTTCTAAATTTATCATAACGAGACTAATACAATACATAATACATATACCTATTTACATATATCTACACCACGTCCCAAATGGCACTGAATATTGCCCAAAATACCCACTTTTATGCCTCACCACCTTAGATAGTTTCGATACTTTACATGTGTGTTTATTGTATTAAAAATAAAAATAATTATAAATATGAAATATATATAGAAAAAAAAAATACCTATTTTATTTACACGCATACTTACTAGTTATTATTAAAATGCATTAAAATATACATGCGTACGTATACTAACTGGAAACATAAATTTTTTCTGAGACAACAATAAATTTATTACTTTTATTTTTAAAAGAATTGTAAACGATATAAAGCAATTTAACTGATTGGATGTAAAAAAAGGTAAACATTTAATTATTTTCATCAAAATCAATGGCGATTTGTGCTAACCACAATTATTTACTTCGCTCATTTAAATAAGTATATTTATATTAATTTATCTTATTTTCTATTATTTAATTATAAATATTTTATTTAAGTTATTTTATTTTACTTAATTTAATTTTAATTTTTTTATTTTATTTTACTTAATTTAATTTTAATTTTTTTATTTTATTTTGTTTTATTTAATTTATTTATTTTATTACAATTTTTTTTTATTTATTCAAGTTTATTTTGTTTCATTTAATTTAATTTATTTTATTTTACATAATTTAATTTTAATTTTTTTATTTTAATTTATTTTCTTTTATTTAATTTATTTTATTTTAATTTTATTTAAGTTTATTTTATTTTATTTGTATATTATTTTGGTTTATTTCGCCTTATTTTATTTATCTTAATTATTTTTTTTTTTTAGTTTATTTACATTATTTTATTTTACTTAATTTTTCTTTGTTTTATTTCGTCTTATTTTATTTTATTTATTTTATTTTTTTTTTAGTTTATTTTATATTACTTTATTTATTTTTTTTATTCTGACTTATTTAATTTAATTTAATTTCCTTCTATTATATTTCATCTTATTATGTTTTATTTTACTTATTTTATTTTATTTTATTTTATTTTTTTATTATTATTATTATTATTATTATTATTATTATTATTATTATTAAAATCAGTTTAGTTTTTTTTATTTGATTTTATTTCTTATAAAATGCGTTTTAAACAAATACTACTTTTTTATGAAGTTTTGAAATCCATCAAAGCCGACAAAATTACCAAAACGCATATTTAAACAATTATTACAGTTAGTTGTGTAACCTTAGATTATTTTATATTTTTTTATCGACAATTTAAGTAACAAATTTAGAATCAATTGCAGTAAGAACAAAACCAAACCCAAAAAAGGTAATGTACATACATGCTTACATTTGTATGTATGTATATACGCTTCTGACAATAAGCTTTGGCCACTTTTTAATGAAAGCAAAAAATATGCAAAAAAAAAAACTGTTACTAAACAATGCAATTTGTTCTTATTTTGCATTTTAATTGAGAATTTAAATCATATTTTGCATACATACATACATACGATGAAACAAAAAAGCGGAGAGAAGTAAAAACAAAAAGAAGTAAGCAAGGAAAATTTCAAAAAACGAGCCGCAAATTATAAATTAAAAACTGAAAAAGCTCAAATAACTAGTTAAAAGCAGCGAACAATCTGTGTAATAGAAATTAAAAAGTGAGAAAGTGAGAAAAAGAAAGAGAAGAGAGAGTTTACTATAAACGAAATTATGACTCTTAAGGTTATAATAAAAGGATACGGAATGTGGTTAGTGCTAAGGAAACAAATAAAATATTTAATTAAAAAAAATCGTATGTTATTTTCGAAATCTAGAAGAAGAACGAATGAAAACGTCTCCCATACATAAAAAAATAAAAAAAATAAAATAAATGTAGTTATACAATATATAAAAATTTAGCACTTTCGAAATTGTAATGGAAAGACGGCAAATTACAAACAACGTATTTGAACTTTCATGCAAACATACATACATATGTACGTGTATACAAAGTCATTTGTGTGAAAGCGCAGGCTGGTAGAAAGTTCAATTGCTTCAGCAAATTCATCATATGGTATGTATGTATGAAACTCGTGTTTTTATGAAAGCTCCTTAAACAGCAGTTATGAAAGCTCTCTATATGCATATATAGCATACATATGTATATGTACAATCTCGAAAGTGATTTGTTAGGATTAGACTTCGTCCAAACTTACATATAGTTACATACTTATTTATATATTATATATGTATATAAATGACACTGAAATTGTGTTATTCACATGTAATATTAAGCTATAGGTTTTCCTATACGACATTTGAAAGCTCAATTTCGGTGCATTAACTGAGGAATTAACATTTTACTAACTTAAACTTACATATGTACATACAAAATGACCTGAGTTGAAATCACTGCATTTTATTTTTGGAAAATGAATTTAATTTATTTATTATTAAAATCAACAAATTTTTTAACTCAAATGCCCTTTTTTAATGCCAACATATCAAACAAAGTTATAAAAATAATAAAAAGAAAAAAATATTAAAAAAAAACAAATAAAATATACAAAACTATTTAAAAAAAAATATTAAAATAAATAAAAATTACAAAAAAAAAAATATAAAATAATATAAAAGAAAAAAATGTTTATAAAAAATTTATGGAGTGATAAGGTATTTGCATCTTTGTCAGTAACGAGAGAGATTCTCGAGCTGCTACGTTGGCTGATATTTGATAGTGGTGGAGGTAATGATGTGCATTCCAGTAATTAATATAATTGTGGTGAATATGTGAAAAAATGCTTAACTTTATAACTAAAAATTATTGAATATTATATACATGGATTCAAATATATATACATACATACTTACATACATAGACATACAGATTTAGATATTGAAAGCTTTTATGACAAATTTTTTCGCCAATATGTAGTGAAACAAAACAAATACAAAAACAAAATATTTAAAGAATAATAGTTTTTTAAAAAACTTTGTTATGAGTAAAAGCATTCAATCCAAATAAACGAAATGACTAAACAAAAATGTAATGTTGATAATATCTTTATTGTATTTTCTGTAGTTAAGTTGGGAAGGATGGCACTGTTTTTAATTTACAAAATGAAAAAAAAATATATATACATACATATATATAGCATATATATAGTGTTTTATTGCATTAGAGAGATAATGGCTTCAATATTTTTTTTCGAATATAATAGCAGTAAAAATATATGTATTTGCATGCCTAAATACTTATATAATATATTAATGAATATAATATAATAAAACATTCAAAAAAAAAAATTAAAAATAATTGTGTAAGTGAAGCCTTTAAATGTTTTATTAAAATATAATAATAATAATAATAACAAATTATATACACGTAGTATATACGTATATGTATTTACATATACATACGTGTATGTATATCCATATACAGAAGTTATATTCAAACACAAAAACACAAATATATTAACAAACACTTTATATGCGAAAGCAAAGCTGATGGACAGGGGAGTAATGAAAGAAGAAAACAAAAAATACAACTAACTTAATCAACTATAAACATATACATACATAAATACAAGTACATAAATACATATATACATACATTACATACCAACATACATATATTTATTAGATATACAATACATTTACACTTACATAACTATTTAAAACGTATTACGCATGTGTAGCAGCAGCAACCACAATAACAAAAAACAGCTGAAAAAATATACTATTTATTTAAGTAGCTGAGTTTAATAAAATTCTATATAAATTTGAAAAAAAAAAACATTAAAAATGCGCAAAAAAAATATAAAAATTTCCAAATATACACAAAAAAAATTTAAAAAGATAAAAAATACAAAAAAATATAAAAAAAAGTAAATCAAAACAAAAAAAAATGGGTTTTATGGCGAGTAATCTACAGTAAATAAAACATATGTTGATGTTTACACCCGCAATTTTGAAGGGAAAAATATGCATTGCATTAAGAAGCAAAAATTAAACAAAAATTGTAAAATTGTGTTTGTTCCAAATAAATAAACAAAATACGCAAAACAAAAAAAAAACAAAAAATAAAAAACAATTATAATGAATACTTCAACGCCAAACTATAAGAAAACAAGTGAGTTTTACTGCGTTTTTGCTAATTATTTCTATTTAAAATGTATTAAATTGCATACAATGCACAAAAAAGGAAATCATAAAGAAAAAAAAAAATTATAAAAACATATATAAAAAATTAAAAAAAAAAACTTTACGAATTATTCATTGAAAATTATTGCTGTGTCTTAGTCCATTGCCCTAACGAATTTATTGAAAAAGCAAAATTTAAAAATTTTACACCCCCAAACATAAAAAACACATACTCGTACATACGTGTACATACAAGCACATATGTATATACTACGTACATATTTGTATGCACAAAAGTGTTTAATAAAGGATTTGTGAAATTTTAAAACACGAAACATTTTACTGCATGTGCAACAATAGCAACAAAAATCAATAAATTAAAAAGAAAACTAACTTAATGAATTTGTGAAAAAAAAGCAATTACATATTTATTTACAAACAAGAGAAAATATAAATTTTAATTTTTACTTACTACAACAACAAGAACAACTATTACTATTAGTATTACGAAACTTGTACATTTTACACAGCGTTTGTAGGCTTAACAAATAAGAAGTGAGGTTAAACACGTTAATTTGTATGGAAGTAATGAAATAATAGATTATTTTATTGTATTTCTTTTTAAAGAATTGTTATTGACTTTACATTTTTTCTATTTTTTTATTTATTTATTTATTTATTTTTTTTTTTTTTTTTTTTAATTAAGATTGCTTGCGATGATCTTTAAAATTGTTATTATTTAAAATGAGCAATTTTAGATTTATTTTATAACTGCTGAAAAACTAAGAGACTTCAGTCTATGAAAAACTGAAGTTAAATATAAAAAAATAGTTAAGCTTTACAAAAACTATGTTTGACAGTAAAAACATTAAATATTCAGCCGAAATTCAAGAAATGTATTATTTTTCCATAATCAAAGGCATACTTCCACTACAAATGTTTTTAGAAAATTTAGTGTAATAACAACCCAAAAATAATGTATGATTTTACAAAGTATAAAAAATTAAAGAGTAATTAAAATACAATTTAATTTTCTTTTATTTATTTATTTTTTTTAATGTAGAAGAAACTGTACCATTTTTTATACGATCGCTTGTAATTTCTAATACATTCAAGGTAAACCTTATCTAATTCCTACAAACAATACAATTTTTAACAACAAAAAACCAAACGAAAAATCTAAAAGATCAAATAAAAACTCAAAATCGATTAGAAAAAGGGGAAGGAGCAATGAATGTAGTCAACTAAAATTGAAATTAGTCCTTTGTAACTAAATATACTCATCTACACTGGGAATATATACTAATATTTAACATACATACATACTTACATATTTATTACTAAAGCGCTTGCATTATGTTGTATGTATAAACTAAAAGAAAACAAATAAAATAAAAAATAAAGACCAACTGGAAACTGAAAACTTGATTTTCAAAATGAAAAATAAAATAAAAGAAAAATAAACAAAAATTAGTTCGTCATTCGGAGATCCCTAAAACTCATAATTAAATTGAAACCCCTACAAATAAATAATGAAAACACCTCTGACTTATGTAAAACAAAAAATATATAAAATAAATACCAACAAAAAACAAAAAAAAAAAAAAAAAAAACAAACAAAGCGAGAAAGGAAAACATTTTATGGGGCAAAAATTAAAAAGAAATAAAACAACAAATTTAAATTTGAGAAGTGAGATTAACAGAAATCATACTTATATACATACATATATTAGTTACATATACATGCATATATATAAAGTATATATACATTCAACAAACAAACATATATAAAAATATATATACAAATACATAAATAGTATATTGATATTATAGGTATATACATATATATATATATATATACATAGATATATATATATATACACATACATAAATACATAGTTTGAATGTTTGTGTATTTGAGCATTATCTACAATTTTATTAAGTAATAAGTACACACATACATATTTAAAAATGTATAAAAACTAAACAAAAATTAAAAAAAAAATCATGGTGAAATTTCTACACCGAAACGAAAAAAAACAACAACAAAATGTACTCTTCAAATTGTGTATTGTTCCATATTATAAAGCAAAGAAAAACAAAGAAAACAATAAATTATTTAAAATTTAAAAATCATACACAATGGTGTTGTTATTTCTCACGAAATGTAGTAAGTATTCTTCTTCTTCTTCTTTGGCATATCTTCTTTTCACCCTTTGACGCCAATTGAAAACGGAATGTATTCCAGGTCGCCCACATATTTGCAAAACCTTTCTCTAGTAAATTCTTAGTGCCGGCGCATCGAATATCGTGCACGGCATCTGCATGTAGTATGGGATTGAATAGTACAGTTTTATCTTTTCTGTTACCTAGTAAGTTCAAAAAAGCACCTGCTGGTATGAGTGATTCCGCATTGGACTTTCCAGCTGATATTTTAGGCGAAATAAACTCTTCTTCTTCTTTTCATTCATTGGAGTAGGCTCTTGTACGCTCTTATAAAGTATTGTGTCTTCTCTATTCAGCTCTGAAGCTCGTATTATTTCCTCTAGTATTAATTTAAAGAAGTCACACGATACAACATCACCTTGCTCGAAACCTCGTTTAGTACCGAACGGCTCGGAGATGTCTTTCCCAACTCTGACGGAGCTTTTGGTGTTGTATAGCGCCAATTGACATATTCGTATTAGTTTTGCGACAGCCGCATGGTTAGCATTGCGTACCGCCTTTCGGAAGTCCAGGGTTCGAGTCCGAATGCTGATCCTTTTCTTACGGATATTTTTCAAGATTTTTCAAATGGCGATTTGTTAGATCTAAAGCCAGATTGGTAAAATCCTAAGAGTTCGTTGACTTTAATCTTTGACATCTTAGCTAAGACTTAATATTCGATATTGAAGAAGCTAATACCATAAATATTAGCAGAGATTGTGGGACCACAGGCTTGTGAACTCTGCAGAGCTCATTTATGTTTCATACGACCAAATTTTGCAAAGAAGCTGACGCATGCACTTTGTCTGCTCTTCGTGGACATATTTAAATAACCGGTTAACCAACGGCCCTGTCGTTTTGTTGTTACTACTAAGACTTCATTATACCTAGTTAGATTGGGGACTCTGGCTAGACATGTCACTGTAATTCAGCATCTTGAAGCAGTGTCTCCTCCATAAACTCAGTATGCTCTAAACATGAATCGCCTGATCGCCTTCTTGGTTTCGACATGAGTATGCTTGGGTCTTGAAACATTCTGAAAATTGCCGCTAGTTCTTATTTATTTTCTGGCCTTGCGAAATTTTGTTAAAGGAGTAAACGAACACGACTATAATAAAATACATTATCATCAACAATTTGTAAATTATATATTTTAATCACAGCCATACGACGCAATTCACCACGTTTTTTATTATCATCTCTAATGATATGTGCCTAATCTCCAATGGCTTATCTCTGTGGTAAAAAAAATTATTTCTTCATCAAGCAATATTACAAATAAATAATTTCATCATCCTATTAAATGATTGAAAAATGCATTTGGACTATTTTTGTTTTTAAATATCGAAACTATTTTAAGGTGAGTATAAAATGCTCTTTTAGTATGTATGTGTAAGTAAATAGAAAATATTTACTTAATAAAAACTTTTACTAAGGAAGTGATGAAAGATATAAAAATTAATATAAGTTTAAAATTACGTATGTTCATTTACTATTGTATCATGGAAAAGTTCTGTATTTTGGGTTATATATCCATAAACAATTTTAATCCCTTGCGGCTGCCGTGAAAAAAACACGTCACAGCTTTATAAAAACAAAGATGATAAGGTGTTACTGATGAAATTTTTTGCCATAAAGGGTGAATCATTTTTAAATAACAATCTTAAATAACAATAAAATAGAATATTGTAAAATTAAAGGAAATCCAATTAAATAAGAAACAATAAAATTACAAAAATATCCAAAAAATATAAAATATCGAAAATTAAAATAAAAAATATTAAATAAAATAAAAAATTACATATGTATATTTAAATAAAAAAGAAATAAAACCAAATATAATATAAAAAATTAAAATAAAATAAAGAGGTATATAATTTAAAAAAATAAATATTATAAAAAAATTAAATAATATAATTAAAACTAGAATGAAAAAGTTTAACAAAACAAGATAAAATAAAATAACATAAAATAAAATAAACATAAATGAAATTAAATATAATAAATTTAAATAAAATAAAATATAATGTGATATTTTTAATAAAAATAAATGTAAAATTAGATGAAATTAAATTTAATTGAATTAAATAACAAAATAAATAAAATGTATTATATAAAAGTATTAAAAAATTAAATACAATAAAATAATATTAATAGATATAAAATTCAAATAAGATAAATTTAAATTAAATGAAGCAAAGTAAAACATTTGAAATAAAATTACAGAAAAATAAAATCAAATGAAATGAAATGAACTAAAATAAAAAAATTGCAATAAAATAAAATAAAATAAATAAAAACTAAATAATATAATAAAGAATGAATTAAAAAAATTCTAATTCGAATGAAAAAATTAAACGAAACAAGTTAAAACAATATAAGATAACACAAAATTAAATAAAATAAAATGAAATATAATACGTAAAATAAAATGTAATATTTTTAATAAAAATAAAATTAAAATAAGATAAGATAAAAATTAACTTAAAGAAGTTGAATAACAAAATAAATAAAATAAAAAAATTAATTAAAAAAATTAATAAATATAAAATTAAAATAAGATACATTTTAAGTAAATAAAACGAATGAAATAAAATATAAAAAATAAATAAAATTCAATAAATGAACGCGAAGCTATTTGCATGCATATGTATCACCCTTTATTTTTGTAAAGACATGAAGCAAAGGTGATGTTAATGAAAATTTGTGTAGAATTGGTTATGGCAAAGCATTTTTTTTTAACTGTTTCTATGTAAAAGTTGTCTGGTAAAAAGATCAAGCAATTGTTCTCATCATATTTACATATCAACTCGAGTGCTATGACGCAGAAATATCAGAAAAGATTAAGAGAATATCCGCTGACACACCTGTTGGAGAAATGAAAACAGGAATTAAACAAAAAACAAGAATATTTCACTTTAAAATCGTCAATAATACATACATACATAAATTGCAATGTGAAATTCAAATAATTTGTTAGTTAGCATTCTAAAAATTGGTGGATATATTTGTGGTGAAAAATTTCAAAATTATTATAATTATTTATTGGAGCCATAATATCCATAAAAAGAAACATATTTGAATATATTAAGTAGTTTTTTCAGTTATCATTATTTGTTTTAATTAATTTCTATTTAATTATTTTCGTGGATGTGCCAGAGAAAATTTGTATATATTTTTTATTTTCACTCCATTACTATTAAAGATGTAAATACATATTAAAATATGTATGTATATATATATCTGTAAGATTGCGTTTCCTTAAAAACATCTGGGAAAAGCGTGGCGTTAAGTTTATCAAAGACATGACACCAGTGATAATTGGCGTGCATACGTAACAAAAGTAGGTGGGGAAAGAACACATACATACATACATATATATATGTATATACATCTTCAAGCTAGTATTTGCACTATGATAAATCGGATGTTAATCTATTGTCATGATATTAAGCATTTCTCTACAAAATAAATATAATTTATCTAATTGTGCAGAATACAAGTAAAACAACAACAACGACGACGCAATAAAGGAGTACAAAAGATGCTACTAACTATAAGATCACCTCAGACATTGCCAAACCATTGGCAAATGACATGTGTGGGTATTACCACCTGTCGCTAGTACAAAGTGAAACGTGTAAAAAATATAAAATAATTACTGTTATTCGTGGTACATTTGTTTAGAAAGTAAAGAACAAGAAAGAAACAAAAGTAACATTTTTTTAGTATTTTTTATAAAAAATTAAAAATAAAATACAAATAATGGCTGCAGAAATAATAACAGAAGCAACGACAGATAAAACGTCTCCTGGTGAATACTTAATATTTATTAATAGCGTCATACATATGTACATACATACATACATACATACATATATTTGAATATATGTAAATAAGTAAATTTATGAAAATCTCTGCTGTTTTGAAAATTTTCCTCTTCAGCCGAAAGCAATGCAGATAATGAGTCGAAACCAAGTCCAACGCTTACAAATACCGTTCAAGGTTCAGAAAAGCAGCCAGAAACGACAAAGAAAGATGCACCTTCGGATTTCGAAACTGCTATGGAAGTAGCAGGTTTTGGTTTATTTAATTATTTATTAATCATTGCCACACTGCCCGCTGCCATAGCAACAGTCGTTGAGACCTCAACGATGTCATACATCCTACCGAGTGCCGAATGTGATCTCAAATTGACGCTGCTCGATAAAGGACTTCTAAATGCAATTACATATGCTGGTAAGTAAAAGTGCTATGAAAAAGAGTGCTTTGAAATAAACTTCCAAAAAAAAAAAATATTGTTAATATGTAAATATTTATTAATTTTTAACATCAAGTGATTTTTTTATAAAGTGTAAGCGGAACTTTATGAAAAGCTTTCAAATTCTTGTGCCAATTTAAGGTTAGATTTTTTTATTAAAGCTTTAAAGTTTGTCATAAATTCATTAAATTTATTTATTTTTTTTTCAACTCTAAATTTTTGCAAATTCATTTAGTTTTAGGCAATAATTTTTATTGATATACGATTTGTAATAAGAAAACAGTGACGTAATGATGTTAATCTTATTACGCAATACCGTGGAGACATTGCCAGGCATTTTCTAAGTATTTATACTTGCATTGGAAAGTTTTAATTGACATTGCAATTAATATTTCTCACTTAGTCGAAACCGTTTTGAAATCCGATTTCCGATTCAAAAAAAGTGGACTGTTCGTTAATGAAAAATTTTACATAAAATTAGTTTCTTTTATTTGTGGATGGAATTTCAGTTGAAAGTGTAGAGAAAATTAGAAAGAATAATCAAAAAAGAGAATATCACCTAGTCTCTCAGATTAATTATGAGATTAAAGAATGACTTTCTCCAAAGAGAAGAGATAACTAAGGTTGTAGGAATCTTAAAAGGCCATTGATTGATAGAACAAAGACCTGCGAGGCAGGCAGCGCTCCTTTCAAGAGATGCCTTAGAAGTTGTAAGAACGATGAAGACTACCCCTACTCGGCCTTGGGCAGAAATAAAAATGGATGGATAGTAATGCTTAGCGTTCGGATAAACATCACGGTCGATAGCCACCCAATAATAGCTCGTCAGTTCTTTTCGATTGGAATTTTTCGATAAATCGAAATCGCTTAATATTGTAGAATAGCTCTGGAAGTTTTTTCCAATCAGTCAATGTTCTCATTTTACAATTTGTTATCTTCGAAAAAAATTACTTTAATTTGTATGCGTATTTTTGAGACTTTAGTTAACTTTTTTTCTATTTTAACTACGGAGTTTTAGAACTTCTCATACGTTATATTAAATTTAACATATTTTTTATAATTTTTCCACAGGCATGATAAGCTCAGCGATATTATGGGGTTATTTGGCCGATACGAAAGGTCGTAAAAAGTTACTCGTCTTGGGTTATTTGAGTAATATAATATCGGTATTGGGCGGTGCCTGCAGTCAAAATGTCATACAGCTTATGGTCTTCAAATTCATCTCTGGATTTATGTAATAAAAAACATGATTTTGAGATTACATATCTTTTATGTCATTATTTTTCAATTCAATTCTCCAGCATGTGCGGTCCTTTCGCTGTTCTTATGAGTTACTTAACCGAATTGCATGGCAAACGATTCCGTTCACGTATTGTAATGTTGATGGGCATTATGTTCTCAGTGGGAAATATATCTTTGCCGTTAATAGCGTTGAGCGTTTTGCCGAGACATTGGGATTTCCAAATCTGGGGTTTACAATGTAAGTGTACTTTTTTAAAAATTGTCTTGATTTTTTAATTTTATTTTACATATTACTTTTCACACAGTTCATTCCTGGCAAGTATTCTTAGCCATCACCGCAATACCCAGTCTAGTGGGTGGCACTTTACTGTGCTTCTTCCCGGAAAGTCCAAAATTTTTAATGTCACAAGGTCGGAATGCAGAGGCGTTACGCGTTTTCCAAAAAATTTACGCACTCAACAGTCACAAGCCACGCACAGATTTTCCAGTAAGAAAAAATTTATCTTTTTCAAACAAATTTTTTTAATGACATACAAATTTTTTCTCAACTATTTTACAGATCAAAGAACTGATCAATGAATCACCGAACGCCGAAAAAGAGAGTAACGCTTCGACTGCGAGCATTGCGACAATTGAAAGTGCTGTGCCGAAAGAGAAAGAAACCGAACCAGCCTCCAAAGTAAGCGTAAAAGAAAAGAAACCTAAAGTGAGTTTGCGTCAAGGTTGGGAACAACTACGTCCACTACTTACCAAACCCTACCTTGGACTATCCATACGCGTGTATCTTATGAATTTTGCTATTTTATTTGGGTAAGCGAAAATACTCTTCTACACAGCTTCATGAGCTTCATAGCAAACCATATAATATTTTACTTTTCAGTCAGAACACACTCCGTTTATGGGTTCCCCAAATGTTCGCTTCTATTGAGGAATACGAGCAGATGTATGGTACAGCGGGCGCTACAATGTGCACCATCTTGGAGTACAGCGTAAACAAGACTCAATTAATAAATAATGAACTGACGAATTTGAGTATGGAGAAATGCGAAGTGGTGAGTTTAATGAGTTTACTAATAAATCTGACAAGATATATTACTTTGTCGACATATGCCAATGTTTTGTTGGCGTTTAAATTTATGACTTTTATTCGGACGTAAACGTTTCTTTGCTCTTAAGTAAATATGGAAACTAAAAGAAATCAGTATCGACTAGAAGACTTCTATAGATTAGCGTTTCTTGAATTTATCGATGTGGCGTCTATATACCGTATCATCTTAAGTTGATATTATTTAATAGTTTCAACGGTTTCAAAACATAAAACACCATCTTCAGAACAAAAAACCTGTATTCTCAGTTGAGGAACATATATAGTATAGTTACGTACATAGTTACATATGCGATGAAACATCAGAAAGACTATTTTATATTACATATACTCCAATCTATGGCAACTAACAAAATACATGTTTTTTATAGGGATCTTGTACGACCCGCCTCCTGACATCGAAGTTTAATCAAATCTACTTTGGAGGTCAACAAAATCATTTCGTTGTTTATTTCAACTCACCTTTAACATTTAATTCTCTTAAATTTATTTATTTTAAATTTATTTTATTAATACTATTTTTACATTAAAACCAAATATTTCTCTTAATATTTTTACAGGTTGTCACACCTGCTTCATACACCAATAATATAACTGTCGCTGTGACTAGTTTAGTAGGTTATTGTTTGGCTGGTTTCGTTGTTAACCGAATTGGCAGTAAAATGTTGCTCAGTAAGTAATTAACGCAGTTTTTAAATTGGAAATAGTCGATGATCATTTGTAACTTTTATTTTTCTTCCAGCAATCGGTTCCATAGTTGCAGGTTTGTGTTCAATCGGCCTATATTTTTCGATATCTTCTCTGAGTACATCGATTATTGTTTCGATTTCTGTGACTATGGGTAGTATATCGGCTATGTCTATACTGAGCTCATCGGTTGATCTATTTCCAACGTCGTTGAGGTGCGTTCTCTTAAAGAATATTGAATATTAACATAAAATAATACACATTCATATGCATATTTATTATATTTATTAACTTAGGTTATTGATAATTAAAAGTTTTTTTTATTTCATTTTCATAGAACAATGATTGTGTCTTTGGCTATGATGTTCGGTCGTGTGGGCTCAATAATGGGCAATATTCTGTTTCCCCTTTTCATGTCCTTAGGTTGTGTGCCGCCATTTATTATGCTTACATTCGTTATGTGGTGTAAGTTATTTGTTGAAAAAAATATTACTGAGCTATTCTTAAAAATTTATATTTTCATTTTTGTTTCAGCTGCCGGCATAATGTCTGCATTTTTACCGAATACAAGAAAAATGGTTTTAAAATAAGAAAAATTTGTAGTGTTTAATGAAATTATTTATTTTAGTTTTAAGTGAAGTAATACATATATACAAATGTACAATTAAATGATATTTTGACTGTTTGCGCATATTTAATAAACAAAGCAATATATAATGAAAAAGTGGTTGAGGTGTTGAACTTTTGATTACTGAAAATAAGGTTAAGGTCATATATAAAGAAGAAGAGAAAAAGATTTTTTACAACCTTTCTATTTTTATTTGACTCCTATGTTTTTTAAGTCAAATGTTTATAAGAAGAAAAAAAATTGCAAAGTTATCTTTACTTTAAACGTATTTGCTTATCAGTAACTCTGAATGGCACATATTTAACTTAGCTTTACATAACTGAAAAAATAAACAAAAAATATACTATTTATCTTTTATTTATTTAATTAGACCGACTACATTATTGCAATAAACACATGGTAAAGCTGTTTGATTGCAGTAATTTTGAATGAATAGCTCTGATGTTACATTTAAATTGCAGTAATGAACTTTTCTTCTCTTCTGTCCGTTATTGCGTCTTCTACGAATATGCAACGCGACCAAGTTTATTTAAATTATCAACAGTAGGCAAAGACAAATATAATAAATAACATAAAATATAACAAAAAAATTATATAAATAAATTGAAAAGAAATAAAATTATTTAAAACCAAATAAAATAATGCAAATTAAAATTAAACAAAAAAAAATAAAATAAAAAAAAATAAAATAAAACAAAATAAGATAAAATAAAACAAAATAAAATAAAGTAAAATAAAATAGAATAAATTCAGTTAAAACGAAATAATATGAAGCAAAAAAGGGTAAAAAGAATAAAATAAAATTTAATAATGTAAAGTAAAATAAGCTTAAATAAAATAAACTAAAATAAAAATAAATTAAATAAAATTATGTAAAATTAAATTAAATTAATTTAAAGTATAAATAAAGCTACAATGCATTATGACATTAATCACAGAATCTATTTAAAAAAAATTTAGCTGTTTGATATCTGAGGCCCTGAAGATGCTAAAATATTTAGCGAAATGTTGGGCAAGAAGTGAAATAAATTTGTTTTATTTGCAGTAGCAAAAGCAAATCAGTTAAGCATAATTAATAAATAAAATCCCTAATTAAATTTGAACTGATCGTTTAATTAAAATAAATAAATAAATTAAAATAGAATTAATCAAAATAAAGTAAAGTAAATTAAATAAAATAAAACTTAATACACTAAACTAATAAAATAAAATTAAATTAAATTAAAAAAATTAAAATCAAATACATTAGCTAAAATAAATTAAAATAAGATAAAAGAAAATAAATTAAAGCAACATAAAATAAAACATAATAATATAAAGTATAATAAAATAAAATAAATTCAGTTAAATCGAAATAAAATAAAACAAAATGTATTCAAATATAATGAAAATAAAATAAATACTAATAAAATAAATTCTAATAAAATAAAAAATAAATATTGCATGTTTGGTAAAAGTACCAAGAAATATAATTCTTATCAAATATCAGAAAGAATATAGAAAATACCCGCTGACACACCTGTTAAAGAAATGTATACAGGAAATAAAGTAAACATATACATACGTATTTCACTTTCAAAACGTCAATACGAACATACATACACGGTGTGTCCCAAAAATAACCGAACTTTATATTTAAATCATACAACATACAACGCCATCTATTGAAAATTTGCAACATTAAAAGGATACATTCATCCTCTTTCAAACGCACCTAACTTCATGTAAGTCGGATGACAGATGTAAAAGTGACAGCCATTTCAATAAAACCAAAAGTGTGCTCATGGTTCCAAAAAAAAAAAATGGAACAAAGAGCAAATATAAAATTTTGTGTCAAACTTGAAAAAAAATTTGCTGAGACATACGAATTAATGAAAAAAGTTTATTGTGATGATTGTATTGTATGAGTCGTACGCAAGTTTATACGTGGTTTACACGATTTAAAAATGGTCGTGAGGATTTAAATGACGACCCTAGAGCAGGACGTCCAGAAACTAGTAATCGTGCTGAACTGGTGGAAAAAGTCAGTGAAATCATTGGTATCGATGCAAATTTTACTACGAGAATGTTGGCTGAAGAATTGAATACGAGTAAAAACACTATTTGGAGAATTTTAACTGAAGATTTGAGGAAAAGAAAGGTCTGTGCGCGATTTGTTCCACATGAATTAAATGACGACCAAAAAATCGCTCGCGTGGAGCATTACAAAGACATTATTGAAACTGCTGAAAACGATCCAGACTTCCTTGATTCGATCGTAACTGGTGATGATACATGGTGCTTTAAATATGACCCTGAAACTAAGCGTCAATCTGCTGAAGTCCAAAGGCGAGCCAAAACCAAAAAAATTGCGTTTTCAGAAGTCTCGAATCAAGACAATATTGATTACTTTTTATGATTCAAAGGGTATTGTCCACAAGGAATTTATTCCAGAAGGTCAAACTATTAATGGAAAATACTATTTAGGCGTTTTACAACGTTTGTGGAAAAGAATCGGTCGTGTTAGACCAGAATATCCAGCAGGAAAACAGCTGTTTTTATTGCACGATAATGCACCACCTCACAAGACCAAAAAAGTGAACGAATTTTTAATGAAAAAAGGAATTTCTCTCATCGACCATCCTCCGTATTCGCCTGATCTATCACCATGTGAATATTTGTTATTTCCAAAACTGAAAACCAAGATGAAGGGAGCATTTTATGATGATATCCCAGCCATTCAAGCAGCCGTAACCGAGAAGAACATTTCTATAAATGACATAAAAAAATCTATGCATGCGCTGGTTGATCGTTCCAAACGTTGTGTTGAGTCAAATGGAACCTATTTTGAATAAATAATAACTTTCAAAGATAATATAAGGTGTATTTTATTTTATATCGGTTTTTATCGGAATTTGAATTTTATTGTCAATAGAAATTCATATATGTATGTATGTTATATAGCATTCTAAAAATTGGTGGATATATATTTGTTATCATTCTTTGTTTTAATTATTTTCTAGCATTATTTTCGTTAATGCCGAAGAGAAATACGTCGTCCACGGAGTAAAAGAGTACAAAATATGTTACGAACTATAAGATCTCCTCAGACATTGCCAATCCATTGGCGAATGACAAGTGCGCGTAATTCTAACCGTCGTTAGTATAAAGTGAAGCGTTTAAAATATAAAACTAGTTACTGTTACCTTTATTTAGAAAGTAAAGAATAAGAAAGAAGCGAAAGAAAAATTTTTTAGTAGTTTTTTTTTCACAAAAATTTAAAACAAAAGACAAAAAAATGACGGCAGAAGTAGCCACAGAAGCGACGACAGCGCCTCCTGGTAAATACAATATATATATTTTTTAATAGCGCGGAAATGCTGAGCATTCGCATTTGAGAATTTTTGCCCGAAAAATATTTCATGAGCTTACTTTTACTATTACGAGTTCCTCTAACTTGCTCTATTGCTTTCGGCAGCTGTTCTGTTCCGCTCGAACTTGAACTGATCTATTCTACTATTCTCTATTTTCGGTTTCAATAAATAAATCTAATATTGTACATACATTCATACATACATATATAAATAAATACAATACATGTAAATTAGTAAAATTATGAAATTCTCTGGTGTTTTGAAAATTAGCATCTTCAGCCGAAAGCAGTACAAATAATGAGTCGAAACCGGATTTTGAAACAGCTATGGAATTAGCAGGTTTTGGTTTATTTAATTATTTATTAGTCATTGCTACATTACCCGCTGCCATAGCAATAATCATTGAGACTACAATAATGTCATACATCCTACCGAGTGCCGAATGTGATCTCAAATTGACGCTGCTCGATAAAGGACTTCTTAATGCAATTCCATTTGCTGGTAAGTAAAAGTGCAATATAAAAAATTGCCTTGAAATAAAAGAAAAAAGACATTAATTATGGTATATTCCTGTAGAAATAAGCTCATACATATACAATAGTTCTGTTCGGTGATATGATGGATAGTAACAATTGTTACTAAATTTTTTGGACATTTAGTTTGGAAAAAAATTGAAAATTCGCGCTGGGAAAATGGCAGCCAGTAAAAACTAGCACGTGTGAAAAACAACTGATTTGTGATCATATGGTTGCATGTTCGTCAACAAACCGAAATTGATTTAAAATTAATATAATAGCTGTGTGTAAAAATTAGCCAGTAACATCTTACTCTCCCAAAGAAAGAAATTTACTGAGTTTTCAGCAAACAGTTATATTATAGCTGTTTATTTTGTCGGTTACTTTTGAATCCGTTCTTTTATATAGTACATTTTTTCTGTTTTTAAGTATTTTAATAAATTTGGCAATTATATATTATTTTTAATTATTAATTGTATTCAAAATGTATTGTATTTCAGCAATTATGAAATTCTACATGCTTTATACCCATCGTCTTTATCGTTATGTTTTTTCTAATAGTCCTCTAAAAGTATGAATACTTATGTAAAACTTGCTTTGCAACCCTGTTGACTCGTTTTCGCAATCTATCGAGTACTTGGCGATAGTAGACTTGATTTACGGTTTGCCCCGGTGGAAGAAATTCTTTGTGGACGATTTCACAGCTATCAAAAAAGGCAATAATTATCGTTTTCACCTTCGACTTGCTCATGTGAGCTTTACTTAAACTTAAACTCTTTATGGCATCAAAACACATGCACTTTTACAATTTTAGCGTACGTTTCCGAAACTTTTTAGCCCAATTTGAGGCAAAATTTTATTGCGAAGCGTTGCTCTTGATTTCGTTTTTCCATTTTCATGACGAGCACCAGGAGCGCACGTTTACTCTACACGACACATCAGGCGAACTAAACAAGATAGAGCGATAGCGAATATATCAATGGAGAGGAAAAGGATGCCGGGAGAAGGGAAAGGAAGTCTCATTACTTAATTGTAACACCTCGTACGAAAATAAGTTTGAAATTTTTTTTCCATGTAAGCCGGCCATAATAACTCATCATTTTTATAGAGTTTATTCGATTCTGTTTAAATAAAAACCAAGCAAGAGCTTTGTTTTTCCTTCTAAATGCTACTGGGTGGTGTGCGGGCGATGATTTCGTTTAACTAGTGCCTTTTACACACACCACACCACCTACATAGAGGAATTGATAGCTAGGAATATTGAAGGCATAGAATTAAATTATATTTTTATTTTATATACAATGCAAGTTCATTTTGGGTTCAATTTACTATAAATCAGTGACGACCAAAATGATGAAAAGTTATTTCATTTCATTCTTATAAGTATCCTGACTATTTAAAATGGTGAAATGCTTACAGACATTTCTCACCGAACATACCTCATCAGTTCTTTCTGATCGAATTTTTCTAAGAAATCAAAATCGATAAATATTGGAAAATAGCTCTGGCAGTTTTTCTTATTGGCGGCTGCGGTTCAAATCCTGGTATGGCCAACATCCAAAAAGGTATGGAAAATTAATTTAAATAAAAAATTAAGTTAAATTTTCTAATTGCGGTCGCCCCTTGGCGGTTTAGTATAATAATAATAAAATAATAAGCCCAGCGAATACCAACCGACACGAGAGTCAAAAACCACAAATTGGAAGTGGAGCTCCGCCGAAAATGTATTTTTCATGTCCTTTTTTTCGAAAAAATCAGGAACTCTAAATTTGGAGCGTATTTTTAAGATTACCTATAATACCAATTTTGTTACTTTCATACTGTAATTTAAATCTTTTTATTTTTTATTTTTTCTACAGGCATGATAAGCTCAGCGATATTATGGGGTTATATGGCCGATACGAAAGGTCGTAAAAAGTTACTCGTCTTTGGTTATTTGAGTAATATAATATCGGTATTGGGCGGTGCGTGCAGTCAAAATGTCACACAGCTTATGGTATTCAAATACATCTCTGGATTTATGTAATAAAAAACATGATTTTAAGATATTTTTTTTTTTTGGCTTATTAATATAATATTTTTTCAATTCTCCAGCATGAGTGGTCCTTTCGCTATCCTAATGAGTTACTTAACCGAATTGCATGGCAAACGATTCCGTTCACGTATTTTAATGGTATTGGGTATTATGTTCTCAATGGGCAATATATCCTTGCCATTAGTGGCGTTGAGCGTTTTGCCGAGACATTGGGATTTCCAAATCTTGGGTTTACAATGTAAGTGTACTTATTTAAAAATTGTCTCGATTTTTTAATTTTATTTTACTTATTACTATTCAAACAGTTCATTCTTGGCAAGTATTCATAGCCATCAGCGCAATACCCAGTCTCCTGGGTGGCACTTTAATGAGCTTCTTCCCGGAAAGTCCAAAATTTTTAATGTCACAAGGTCGGAATGCAGAAGCGTTGCACGTTTTCCAAAAAATTTACGCACTCAACAGTCGCAAGTCACGCACAGATTTTCCAGTAAGAAAATATTTTTCTTTTTCAGACAATTTTTTTAATGAAATACACATGTTTTCTCAACTATTTTACAGATCAAAGAACTGATCAACGAATCACCGAAAGCCGAAAAAGAGAGTAACGCTTCGACTGCGAGCATTGCGACAATTGAAAGTGCTGTGCCGAAAGAGAAGACAGTCGAGCCAGCCTCCAAAGTAAGCGTAAAAGAAAAGAAACCTAAAGTGAGTGTGCGTCAAGGTTGGGAACAACTACGTCCACTACTTACCAAACCCTACCTTGGACTATCCATACGCGTGTATCTTATGAATTTTGCTATTTTATTTGGGTAAGCGAAAATACTCTTCTACACAGATTCATGAGCTTCATAGCAAATCATATGATATTTTACTTTTCAGTCAGAACACACTCCGTTTATGGGTTCCCCAAATGTTCGCTTCTATTGAGGAATACGAACAGATGTATGGCACTGCGGGCGCTACAATGTGCACCATCTTGGAGTACAGCGTAAACAAGACTCAATTAATAAATAATGAACTGACGAATTTGAGTATGGAGAAATGCGAAGTGGTGAGTTTAATGACTTTACTAATAAATCTGACAAGATATATTACTTTGTCGACATATGCCAATGTTTTTTTTGGCGTTTAAATATATGACTTTTATTCGGACGTAAACGTTTCTTTCCTCTTAAGTAAATATGGAAACTAAAAGAAATCAGTATCGACTAGAAGATTTCTATAGATTAGCGTTTCTTAAATTTATCGATGTGGCGTCTATATACCGGAACGACGGGGTGGTTACATCAAGAACATCAAAAGCATCGTCTTGAGTTGATATTTTTTAATAGTTTCAACGGTAAATAATATCAAGTTAGCGGCCCTTAAAAACATAAAACACCATCTTCAGAACGAACGTGAGGAACGTATATAGTTACATACACACCATATATGCGATGAAACATCAGAAAGACTATTTTATATTACATATACTCCAATCTATGGCAACTAACTATACAAGTTTTTCATGGGGATCTTATACGAATTAAGCGATAGCTTCTGCAGTGAAAGATCTCGACCCACCTCCTGACATCGAAGTTTAATCAAATCTACTTTGGACCTCCACAAAATCATTTCGTTTTTTATTTCAACTCCCCTTTAACATTTAATTCTCTTAAATTTATTTATTTTAAGTTTATTTTATTAATACTATTTTTACATTAAAACCAAATATTTCTCTTAATATTTTTACAGGTTGTCACACCTGCTTCCTACACCAATAATATAACTGTCGCTGTGACTAGTTTTGTTGGTTACTGTTTGGCTGGTTTCGTTGTTAACCGAATTGGCAGTAAAATATTGCTCAGTAGGGGTTTGAAATATTTTTTAGATTGGGAATAGAGGATGATCATTTGTAACTTTTATTTTTCTTCCAGCAATCGGTTCTACAGTTGCAGGTTTGTGTGCAATCGGCCTATATTTCTCGACATCTTCTCTGACTACATCGATTATTGTTTCGATTTCTGTGACTATGGGTAGTATATCGGCTATGTCTATACTGAGCTCTTCGGTTGATCTATTTCCAACGTCACTAAGGTGCGTTCTCTAAAAGGATATTGAATATTGATCATATATGTACATACATATTGTATGTATGTATGTATAATAATATTATTTTAACTGAGTTTTTGTGATATTTCAATTTTTTTTTAATTTTCCTAGAACAATGATTGTGTCTTTGACTTTGATGTTCGGTCGTGTGGGCACAATAATGGGCAATATTCTGTTTCCTCTTTTCATGTCCTTAGGTTGTGTGCCGCCATTTATTATGCTTATATTCGTTATGTGGTGTAAGTTATTTGATGAAAAAAATATTACTGAGCCTTTTTTAAAAAGTTATATTTTCATTTTTGTTTCAGCTGCCGGCATAATGTCTGCATTTTTACCGAATACAAGAAAAATGGTTTTAAAATAAGAAAAAATTGTAGTGTTTAATGAAATTATTTATTTTAGTTTTAAGTGAAGTAATACATTTGTATTGTATGTATATATACTGATGTACAATTAAATGATATTTTGACTGTTTGCGTATATTTAATAAACAAAGTAAATCATATGGGAAAGTGGTTGGGGTGTTGAACTTTTGATTATAAAAAATAAGGTTAAGGTCATATATAAAGAAGAACGGAAGAAGATTTTATACAACCTTTCTATTTTTTTTTTGACACCAATTGTTTTGAGTCAAGTAGTAATAAGAAGAATAAAATATTGCAAAGTTATTGTTGCTTTAACTTTATCATGAACTCTGAGTAGCATATATGTATTTACGTTTGCACTTGTGCCTTCTATGCAACATGTCTAAGCTTTAGAGCTAATTAAAAATAAAGAGATTACCTTTTGTATTCCAATTTGCTTCATGCAACAAAATTATAAAACATTTGTAAATGGTATATACATACTGGTAGTTTCCGTTGAGAATACCACGGACTAAAAACTGTATTTATATGTGAACAAAATCGCACTTAAAATATTAATTTCTAACAAACCTTCATCTTCCGTCTCCGCTGTAACAACAAATTCTACTACAGTAGCGTAAGGAAATTATTCCATCTCCGTTGTCATCTATTTTCCGCTTCCGCCTGTTTTGTACCCCTTTTATCAATTGTTCTTTATGAGAAATGGCAGCACTTGCACCATCAACAATCAAACAGCTGTTAAATTAACAAAAACAACCACAAATTGCAGTTTGTCAAAAAGCAGCGAAAGTGACACGCAAACAGATTTCAAGCATAGCTGTGCAACTAATAAAATTTTCAAATAGATTAATTAATTTATAATCAACTAATTATGTCTGCGATTGACCAATTGCAGGCGAAAATCGCCGAGCTCAAGTCTGAATTGGAGCAACAAAAAAATGCGACACGCGCAGCACGTGAACGTATAGAAAAAATGTCTGCAGAAGTTGTTGACTCAAATCCTTATAGTCGCCTTATGGCCCTCCAGCGAATGGGTATTGTTAAGGAATATGAGCGCATACGCGATAAAACCGTAGCGGTGGTGGGTGTTGGTGGAGTAGGCAGCGTAACAGCTGATATGTTAACAAGGTTAGTGCCAATACTTATATACAAATGTACAATACATATGTCTATACTTTTATTGTTTAAATTAGATGTGGAATTGGTAAACTAATCCTTTTTGACTACGACAAAGTGGAATTAGCAAATATGAACCGCCTGTTTTTCACACCTGACCAGGCTGGTTTGTCGAAGGTCGAAGCAGCAGCACGCACATTGAGTTTTATTAATCCTGATGTCCGCATCGAAACGCATAACTATAATATAACAACTGTGGAATCATTCGATAAATTTTTAAGCACAATTTCTCATGGAGGTATCATAACTGATACGCCAGTTGATCTTGTCCTCAGCTGTGTTGATAATTTTGAAGCACGTATGGCTATAAACACTGCGTGTAATGAACTCGGTTTGAATTGGTTTGAATCGGGTGTTTCTGAGAATGCAGTCTCAGGACATATACAATTTATACGTCCCGGTGAAACTGCATGTTTTGGTTGTGCACCTCCATTAGTGGTAGCAGAAAATATTGACGAGAAAACATTAAAACGTGAAGGAGTCTGTGCCGCTTCTTTACCTACCACTATGGGCATAACAGCGGGCATGTTGGTGCAAAATACACTAAAGTATTTACTTAACTTCGGCGAAGTTTCGGACTATTTGGGTTACAATGCAATGAATGATTTCTTTCCACGTATGAGCCTTAAACCGAATCCTCAATGCGATGATCGCCATTGTCAGGAACGTCAGAAAGAATATCAAGCACGTCCAAAAGCCATAGTAGAAGAAAGGGTTGTAGAAGATGATTTACCCCTTCATGAAACAAATGAGTGGGGCATAGAGTTGGTGGATGATTCACCAGCTGTTACAGAGGAAGTGAAAATTTCTGGAAATGATGTTGCAACAGGTCTGCGTCTTGCATATGAAGCGCCTGATAATACCACTGCTGATGCACCAACAGTTGCTGCTGCTGCTAATGTTGATTTAGATGACTTGTTTGCACAAATGAAGGCATTATAAAGTGATAGTGAAAATCGAAATTATTCCAATAATTAAGGCTAAAAGAAATATTATTTTTTATAGTTGTCCATATAAAATTGTTAAACCATTTAAGAAAGAAGTAAATAAATAAAAATATGTGTAATTTTTAAATTTTGTTTTGAGTTTTCCTTCTAATTTTTATAAGTCCAATTTAAATGCACTTATAAAAGTTCAGGTTACTTTTAAAATTTAATTTAATAAACGAAAATCCGACTACCAACAGAAATGCAACTCTGTACGAGGCGTAATAAACACAGTTTTCCCATTAAACATATTTGTTCAATCTGTCAAGCGGCAAATTTTTTGTTGTCGTGTACCGAATTTTATTCTGTGCTATTCCAAATTTATATATTTTATCTTCTGTGTGAATTAAGAGCTATTTACTTTTACAATGTCTAATAAGAAAGAAGAGAAACCACAACTTGAAATTGAAGTAAGTAAAGTAATTATTATATGCGACAGCACTTCTGCCGCTGTTGAATACCGCTAGGTAGATCATTTTGTACACGTCAACTTCCCAACTAGGCATACAACATACAACGGCACACAAGTAATTTTTCATATTTTTATATATCTAATTAGATTTTCCTTACAGGTTGTAAAAATAAACAAATGGGATGGTTCGGCAGTAAAACATGCATTGGATGATGCCGTAAAGAATTGCCTATTGTGTGATCGCCCACAATTACGTGAGCAATTCGGTTTGATCAATACTCGCTTAGTGTTGTGTGCACTGGCAGTCGGTGTTGCTATATTAGCGCATGGTTGGGACTATACACATCCCTTCCCTGAATCTCGTCCAGTCTTACTCTTTAGCGTTATTGCTTACTTTGCTTTGATGGGTATTCTCACCCTACATACCACATTTCGCGAAAAGGGCACATTTGCTGTGGCAGTACAAAAGAATGGCAATAATGGGCCACGTACTTGGGAAGCTAGCTCAGATATGAAAAAATATGATGACAAATACACTCTTACCTTCTCGGTGAAGGATGCCAAAGGTCTGCGTGAAGTGAGCAGTACTAAATCATGCGCTAATTTTATTGATGCCAACGGTGTTGTATTGGACAATTTAGTGGCCAACGAAGTCAATCGTCTATTCAATTCATTGTCCGCTGGGAAGAAGGATGAGTAGCTCGCTGAGTCGGAAATTTTGGAACACGAATATAGTATGTATTTAAATTATAGTACGCAGAATGTCAATAAACCTGGCAAGGATGATGAGGAAAAAGTGGACAAAAATCTGGGACGAGTTCTTCAAAATAATATGGATGCTGTTGATTTAGACCTCCAGCCGTTATGTGTTTGAATTTGCAGCACAAAAACAATATATTTTTAAGTATCAGAAAATTTCCAAAAATTGTAAGGCTTTGTGAAATTTATGCATTGCATCAATAAGAACTGGTTCAAATTAAGAAAAATTTCGTTGAAATTATTTGTCAAACAAATTCACTGTGTACATGTATGTAAGTATGTCATCATTCAATTTCAATAAGGATTCAAGACTAAGAATTAACTTTTTCTTTAACGACAGAGATAGGAAAGTGAATTAGTTTAAAATTGGAGTATATTATATTTCTGTGTTCTTTTTGCCACTCCTAACACTGTTGGTTCTGACGAGGTATAGAACTAAATCGTATTCAGGGTTAACTTTATACGAATGTCTTTTGAAAAAACGTCTTTAAAAATATATCTATATTTGAATATAAAATGGAAACTTAAATTTAAGAAAAATATTCGAAGAAAATTGCAAAATTTTTTGTATATAATAATTTAAATTAAAAAAAAAAATTGAATATGCGTGAAATCATAACGATCCAAATAGGTGCGAGTGGAAATTCCATTGGGGATGCTGTAAGCTGATTAAATTATTCGACTTTAACTTTTATCATAATTTATTCATGTGTTTTCAGTTCTGGCATGTAATTTCTCATGAGCATGGAGTAGACTATTCATCTGGACGCTTTCAAGGCACTAGTGCTTTGCAATTAGAACGTATTAATGTATTCTTTAACGCCACTGCAAGTAAACGTTTTTACGCACGTGCTATATGCATAGATACCGAAGCCACCACAATAGAAAATCTTCATAAGCGCTCTTCACTGTATAGACCGGAAAATTTTGTTGCTGGCACTGATAGTGCCGGTAATAATTTCGCTCGTGGCTATCACACAGACGGTGCAGAAATTCTTGATGCCGTTTTGAATGCCATACGACGTGAAGCAGAGTCGGTAGACTCGTTACAAGGTTTCCAAATTCTACACTCTATTGGCGGCGGTACTGGTTCCGGTTTGACGGCACTCGTAATGAATGCACTTATCGATGAATATCCGGACAATCTAATCTCAAACTATGTTTCGATACCATCTCCGCAAATGTCTCAAGTAGTTGTGGAGCCCTACAATGCTTTACTAAGCATGCCTTCACTAATACACAATTCACATTTAACATTTTGCCTCGACAATGAGGCGCTTTTCCAAATAGTTTCTCGGAATTTGAAAATGGCTGTAAGCGGCTATGAACATATTAATCATATTGTGGCCTTGACCATGTCTGGCATAACCACTTGCTTACGTTTCCCCGGCCAGCTTAATGCTGGTTTGCGCAAACTTTACGTGAATATGATACCATTTCCACAGTTACATTTTCTTATACCTGGATTTGCGCCATTAATTAGCTGCAAGCAAAAAGAGTTCTCCCAGGGCACTGTAGGAGAGTTGGTTCAACAAATATTCTCATCCAATAATTTATTATGTGCTGTTGATTTGCGTCATGGTAAGCTTTTAACAGCAGCTGGTATTTTTCGTGGTCGTATGTCACCCCGCGAGGTTGATCAATTAATGACAAATGTACGAAATAAAAACTTAAGTAGCTTTGTTGAATGGATACCAAATAATATCAAGACAGCTATCTGCGACATTCCACCACGAGGTCTAAAGATGTCTGCAACTTTCATTGGCAACACCTCAGCGATTCACAAGCTATTGCAACGTATTTTGGACGGCAGCAGTATTATGTTGCGACGCAAAGCTCATTTGCATTGGTACACAGGTGAAGGCATGGAAGAACAAGAGTTTATAGATGCCCAGAAAGATCTTCAGGATACACTAGATTTGTACAAAAGAAGTGGAGAAGACGATTCTGAAAAAATGAATCCCGAAGGCACGACATGCCCAGGTTGTAATGAAGGCAATGATCAGAAATAATATTGGATTCATGAAAGAAACATACAATCTATGTAGATACTTTTATTCTTGAACATACATATATACATCGTACATGTAGCGAGAAATCAAAAATTTATAAATTTATTTATTCATATTACTCTTAGCATGCTCCATTTATGAGTCAGAAAGAGGTTGCTTTCAGATTATAATTGAAAAAAATTAAATAGAAATTCTTTGTGACGCTTATAAATATTTCAGTTCAATCCATCAATACGCGTCGAGCCAAAACACAATCGTAATGCTTAGTTTCCATTTTAAGGATTTTACCAAACACTAGTCATAAAAGCTACAACCGTTTTCGACTTCAAAAATTTAGATATTTATATTTGTGAACGCTTTCTTTTATTACCAGTTTTAGTAGACGAAGTTGCTTTTTCACCATCATTGTCTTTAGTAACTTCATTATCGCCTGTCATGTCCTTGGCCATTGTGATACCCAAAACAGGGCCAGCCACCTTAGCCAAATCTTCAATGTGTGGAAACTTTTGTGCTCGTGGTTTCCTATCTATGCCTGACCAAATTTGTTGTCGTTCTTCATTAGGTTTTGAAGCTATGGCTATTTCGAAAGCACCACGCCGTGGGGGACTTTCAGCGTTCATGACCAGTTGAAGTTCTAAATTCGATTCAAATCTGCGCAATTGCTCAAGGAGTTCGGCATGCACTTGAAGGGCACGACGGCGAAATACATTTCAGGAGCGACAATGTTCGATATATAAAACTGGAATATTGGCGTCTAAACCGGGATCTCCAGACTTGGAAAGTTTTGGTTTTGGAGTACCGGCACTCTCCTTCGGTTGCTAATGATAATATGAAATTAAATAAAATCGAAATCTTTATTTCAATCTTACCTCATTTGATTTCGGTTCTTTACGTTTACGTTTCGGTGCCATCGTAACTTACTTCTTTATTTAATACACCAAATGAGATTTGAAAAATCCGATCAGTCGTCCAATTGCGCGCCAATTTGATCGACGTTTTATTTATCTATCTCCATCTTCATAGATAATTTCATCATTTTTTAAACAGAGGTGTTATAGGTATTGGAATGGGATTTTTCTCATCACAAAAAATTTGATTATTGCAAATAGCTAGATGTCTGGATTACATTGACGATTGATTTTATTTGTGTGAAATGAAATGTTCACCTAAAAAATGTAAATTACAGCAAATCTAAAATTAACCACTTTTTTACAGAGTTGTATTCGGCATAAATAAGGCGGGCCGCAAGCACGCAGCTCTCGCAAAAGGCAATCTCCATAAAAGACGTAGTTATATTTTAGATTTTCCGGTATCCTCCCTCACCCGCCGGCGACGTGGTAACAGCGTAGCGCTACCATCCCCTCGTTGACGTACTCCGTGGCTTATGGACGAGCTCTAAGGGTAAACACCATAAAAGTTCAAAAATCTTTCGTGAGAACATAGACTTAAGGCCAACTTAAATAATTTTACGCATGGCAGTTCCACCCAAATCTCGCTTGTAATAGAAAAGCAACTCTGTGTAAAATTAATCAAAAGAAGTTTCGCGATAACAATTGCCGACATTTTGGTGATTTTGGTGGAGAAAAAAATTAAATATACTTTAAAATACCATTATATATTACATTAGATCCAATAAGAAAATCTACATAGAAAGTACTTTTAGTGAAACACTTTAAAATAATTGACAAAAAACTACGCAACAATGGCTATGCCTAATTTGTCCCATTCCGACTTGGAAAAGTTGAAATTTTTCATAAATTTTGTAGCGGAAAATCCAACAGTTCTTAATTCGCCCCAGTTACAGTTTGTAAAAGACTTAATAGAAAAATTCGGTGGTAAAGTACCGGCTGGAGAATTCAAGATGCCCGGTGGAGCTGCTGGAGGGTAAGCCAATTGAACACAAAGTGGATGGAAATACGAGTATATATTGCATGCATCTATTTCGTTAATTTTTAGGAAATGTCCATTTGGAGGAGATGCCGGCGGTGCTAGCGGTGCTAGCGACAGCCCCAGCGGTATGAATGTTGATGAATCGGAAGAATCTGATTTGGAAGAATCGGAACAGGAATCTGAAGTCGAATTAGACATGGAAGGTAAGTGAATTTGTGTGTAGTTGTACTATATGTAGACGGTTGTGTTGTATGTTGTAGATCATATTATCGAAAGTAGAATCTTTACATTATTAGCTTTTGAGGAATTCGGTACAGAGGCGTGTCAGGAAAATGTTAGGGTCGTTTTTTTTTTTAATGATCGTAGGAGCAAATTTTTTTCATACATACATTTTACATTACATATTATATAGTTATGCCTGACACGGCTCTTGTATACGCACTTTTGCTTTCAGCTAAGACTGAACCTATTCGGAAAAAGCACAAAAAGGAACCGGCTTGGACCTCATCTTCACCAGCCGATGATAACTTCCACAACACCAGTGCGGTTTTCTTGGAAGAAACAAAAGTAATCAGAAAACAAAAACCTATAAAAACTGAACGTGAACATTCTGATGAATCTGATTTCGAACCAAATGATTCAGAGGAATATGAGTGTCAGGTGGAAGCTGTGTATGGCACTGACCAAGATGATGATGATGACGATGAGGATCCTATTGAAACTAATGCTGCAGCTATTACTATGAAATTTGAAATGGATAGTGAAAATGATAAGGAAGAAGAAGATGAAGAGTATAGTGTATCAGATAGCAGCGAATCGTCTGACAAGGCACCATTGCGCAGAAAAACTCGTGGTTACACAAAAACATTACGCACGAAAAGGGGAAGGCCTCGGCGAAAACGGCGCAATTTTTACTCAGAAATAAAGTCAGAAAAGAAAATCAGGAGGCCAAAACCAGTAACTTGCAAAGAAAAATGCAAAAAACAATGCACAAAAATTGATGAGGATCAAAGAAAGAAATTATGTAAAGAATTTTGGGCTTTGGGATTCTTGGAGCGCAAAAATTATTTACTCGCTAATGTAGAGCGGAAGCCGCTTGGTAAAATGCGCAGATTACATAGAAAGAAGGAATCGCGTCAGCACACTAATCATTACTTTATGAAGACAAATGATGGCGAAAGAGTTAGGGTATGTCTAGACTTCTTTTTGAAAACATATGCAATAAGTAATTATCTGGTGAAAGATGCACAAGAGAACAGTGATGGTAAAGGTAACTACACAGGCACAGATTTGCGTGGTGGCAGTGGGGAAGGACGGCGCTTAAAAACTGAACTAGCAAGACAAGAACGTGAAAACTCTAACGAAGAAGTAGCACCTCCAAACGATGAAATTCCAAGAGACCCAGATGGAGAAACTAGTGAAAACAAAGTAGAAAGTGGAAACGGTGAAGTAAAATCTCTTACAAAAGAAGTGCCAACAGATCAGAAAGAATTGGAAGAGGAGATAAATGCAGAACCAATCACCCCTGGCGATGTTAAAGCAATTGCAATAGATAGTAACAAGCACAAGGAAAGTTTAGCAACACAGCATACAGAAATTACTGAACCGCTACAACAACCTACAACTACGCCCGTGAAACCCAAGCCACCCAAGCCTAAACAGCCAAATCGTAAACGAGGAACCGTTAAAGAACGTATACCGCAGACAGTTAATTGTGCAGAATCGTGTAGATTTAAATGCCACACAAAATTCACAGAAGAACAACGCGTCTTACTGTGTGCAGCATTTTGGCGTTTGAGCTTCAAGCGACGTAAAGACTTCGTATTGTCGCGTGTTGAAGCACATGAAAACACTACAACCACTGCGGCAGAGCACCGCAAGACAAACCGAGTGCGTGTCTTTACAAATCGTTACTTTTTACGCGGCGAAAAAGGTGAAAATGTGCGTGTTTGTTCGCGTTTCTTCAACGCTACCCTTTGCATTGGCAATCATTTCTTATCCAACGCTCAAAGAAATGTCGACCAGCAGACGGGCGCTTACGCCGGTGAGGATCGACGCGGCCGTAACCCGTGTAAAAATAAAATACCTGATGAAATAATTGCTGGTGCACGCGAACACATCAGCAGCTATCCAACATGGGTGCCACATAAGAACTATAAAACACGCTTCCTGCATAGTTCATTGAATATAGTTAAAATGTATTCGGAGTATAAAGAGGAATGTGAACGCCGTAATAGACCTGCAATCAGCGGAAGTTTCTTTCGAAAAGTTTTCCACAAAGATTTCAAACTAGCTTTCCTCCAACCAACATCTAAACATGCGCATAAAGTAAGCTCACAGCGGAAAAATATCCCGTCAGCTACGACCACCACTTTGAACAGCGGCGTAAGCAATACCGCCATCGCTGAGGGCCATTCTGAGAACACTTTTGCAGTTTGCAGCACAAGTGCAACTACAACTTCAGGACCAAAGAAAAACAATCCCAATATTTCAACCTTTACTGGCGAAGAAGGTGGCTTTTGGACACAGCTTACGCCAAATGCAACGGAAACTATGCGTTTTTTACAACAGCGTTATGCGCCGCAAGTGTCAGCGCCTGTTATTGTACAAACAATAATTCATCAGCAACAACAACAGCAGCAGCAGCAGCAGCAGCTGCAATTGGCACAGCAACAGACCACTCCAACACCACTACCCCTGCAACTACCCTTGCAACAGCAATTACTGCAACAGCAACAGCAACAACTGCAACAGCAACAACTGCAACAGCAGCAGCAGCAACAACAACAACAACCTCAGCAGCTGACCATACGACCGCCTATGCCTTCTACTACAACTGCCTATCAGCTACTCCCGCAAAGCTACGTCCATCAGCCGCATATAATGAATTCCGGTTACGAAAGCGAAGAACGCGCACGAAACTTTCATATGCTCTAAATAATGATAATAACATAGTTAATAGTTTTACTGTTAGAAGTAACATTTGCATACACTACATATTAAGCTGTTAGACATGTACATATAAAATAAAGTAAAAACTACTTTGATGACTGTTTTATTGTTTAATATCATATAACAGTATCCTTAGATAAAAACGTAACGTAATGAGGCTTAGCAAGACCTTTTATGATGTTATATCTTAATTATTAGTTGGAGATGGGAGGAGCTGAGTAGTTTGAGAAATGTCCTTTTGAACTAGTCTGTTAGTCCTTAAGATAGTTGTTCGAGTTTAGAAATGCAGTGCCGCTAAATATTTAATTTAAAATGTGTATTTTAAACACTCGAAACGTCTCTACACCTCAGATACCATATACATTCTCAATTCTCGTTTAAATATTGCGAACTCTAAAACTATGTTAGGGCATAGCCGAAGACGTTGTAATTCCTTATTTTTCTGGATTTATATTTGTAAGCCCACCTGCATGCATAATTCACTTCATTTTGTCCATTTCCACTCTTTTTTTTATTTTTTTCCGTAGGCGTTATCGATGCCGACACAGATGCCGACCAGCCAATGGGTGATTCGAGTAAGACACCAAGTGAAGAAGAAATCGATCAAGCTAGCGATTTGCGCTCACGAGCAGCCGCCGCCTATTCAGAGCAGAAATTCGAAGAGGCCATCGCATTGTACACCAAGGCCATCGAGCTGAATCCCGGCAATGCCTTGTTCCATGCCAAACGTGGTCAGGCATTCCTCAAGCTAAAGAAACCCAATGCTTGCATTCGTGATTGTGATAAGGCATTGGAATTGAATTGTGATTCAGCTGCAGCCTATAAATTCCGTGGCCGTGCCCATCGTTTATTGGGCGATTGGGAAAAATCAGCTAATGACTTGCGACAAGCTTGTAAATTGGACTTTGATGAAGAGGCCGATGAATGGTTGCGTGAGGTGACACCTAATGCCAAGAAACTCGAACAACATCGCATTAAACAGGAGCGTAAGCGTGCTGAACGTGATAGTAAGAAGGCACAACGACGGGCACGGGCACATGCCAAAGAGCGCACCAAGCAGCAGCAACAGCAGAAGCAGCAGCAGCAACAACAACAACAACAACCACAAGGTGCACCAAAGGGCTTCAATCCAGAATTTTTATCAGCGCTGAATGATAAGGAGTTCCAGGATATACTGACTGATATTGCTAAGAATCCAGCAAATATTGAAAAACATAGGGACAATCCTAAATTCGCTAAATTACAGAGCATGGCCAAGCAATTGGGCATGGATAATGTATTTAATATGTTTGGCGGCTTGGGTGGCGCAGCAGGTGCTTTCGGCGCAGGTGCAGGTGCTGGTGCACCGCCACAAGCTGATGCTTCCAAGTCGGAACCTAAAAAGCCGGAATTCGTCGATGATGGTTTAGATTAAAGAAACGAGAGCTAGCTACTTGTTTCTTCTTCAACTACTTAGTGTGCTGAGTGCGCATTTTTCTAAATTATCATAAATACTATATTTATAAATATATAAGTTTTGGCATGGCGAAAGGCGTTAATTGTAGGAACGGACTTTCAATGAATCAGTAAATCTAATTTTGAGTAGAACGCAATATCTGTAGGCTGGACATACATATGCGCTGACAAAAAAAAAAAAACAAAACGGGAAAAAATAAAACAAGTCGTAACTGTTAAGCATTCAAATAATAAAATAATTATTAAGTCGCTTTAATCATACATATGGAATTGTCTTAAAAATGTTGAACTTTATATATCTACTTTCATTATTTTTTCACTCTGCACGATTTGATTCATTGAAAAATATGTTTCACACTCATTTTTAATTTAATTTGCTTATATTTTTTCGTGTTTCGTTTTCCTTTTCAATGCCAGAAAAAGTGCATTATATTAAATTAATATCACAGCTACATACAGATAAATAAATATGAATTAATATGTTCAAACAATAAAATCAACGAAAAAGTTAACCACTAGTGGCCATGTTTACATACATACATAGATATTTATTGTTCAACTTATACAGCTAACAATAGTAGAAACTGGAGAGTTTTCCTTTGGAAGCATTCAAACATATTTACACACACACAATGTACGCAAATATGATGCACTGCAAGCTAAAAGGTCTTACTTAATTGAATTGATTGAAATTAATAATTACTACTTACATTTAAAATAATAATAATAATAAAGGAAGTCAAGCATTTAAAAATCATGTGTTTTATTGAAACTTGTTTTTAAGCCGTAACCGCCATTTTGTAGTAGCGACTGCAATTAGAAAATCTAACTTATTTTTTTATTTACATATATACTCGTATTTATACGCTATATGGTAGATCACCAATATTTCACCACGGTATGAAGCAATTTGTGCAATGGTTGGAGTCATCTTAAGACCTGCTGAGAAAACCTTAAGTAGGCCCATACAGTAGCGTCTTACGCCTCTACGGCTGGGTTACCTGCCATGGGTAACCAAAAACAGGCTTCTCAGCCAGCTTGACTTATAACCCTTTCTAACATACCAAATCTCGCCCACATCCGCATCCAAAATGGGGGTTGCTCAGCAGCTCCTAGCATCCCACACTGTCTATTCCATATATTAAACCCGAGTTCATCGGATACACAACTATTGCTATAACTGTGCCACTTTCGGATGGCTTGGCATCAACCGTATAACGGAGGTCTTCGTGGGACAGACTAAACTCTTAGAGTTCATCATCACCACCGCGCCACACACAGACAGCTCGTGGCCTCAAAGCAGAAACCTGCCCGTGAAGGCGTACACCTGCTGACATTTAGGAGAGGACTACTCATCTATCTGAGCACGGGGGACGAACGAGATGCAGATGAAGACGCTTCGGGCCTGCCAGAACTCTGCACTCAGGACCGCGACAAGAATCCTCCTGATGTTGCCAGAGCATCACTTAAACAGCGAAGCATCTATGCTGTGAGTTAAGGAGCATAATACTTTGCTAGGCAAGCAGTTCCTATTGGGATGTTATCGTAGGGAGCACATCAGAAAAGTCTAGACCTCAAGAACACCATTCAGCAACATGTGCAACAATCGCTGTACAGGGCGACGTACAGACAGGCACTGAACGTCACCAAGAGTCAGTCAACACCACAACCAAAAACCATAATCTATCGCAGACATCGAGCTCGAGCTGCCTCGAAAGACCCGCGTGACATTGGCGCAACTTAGGTCTGGATATTGTGGCAGATTAAACTCCTACCTATCCAGGCTCGACCCCAACATGTGCAGAATCTCGGCACGACACTGACCACCTCTTCACATGCCCTCTTAAGCCGACACATCTAACACCCATCTCCCTCTGGTCCGATCCCGTCGAAACACCAGGTTTCCTGGATCTACCGTTAGATTACCTGACCTCGGTAACTTAGATTAATAAACTTGTCCTTAAACGGGGTTAAGGTAGCTGCTACAACAACAACAACAACAACAGAAGAGGACTACTCATTACTGACGGCGCTTAATAGATTACCCATGAATTGTTGGCTTACATATGTATGTACAAATATATGCTCAAATGGAAATGGCTCCCTTTCTCTCTCCCTTCGAAATCTTCGAAGGACTGCACTTCCGTACTTTGCACATGATCTCAATTACCACAAAACACTATGAATGTTGCTCGGGCCAGGCTGGAACACTTGTTTTTCAGCAAATGGCAAAGCACACTGCTACTCGGCTATTATGGCCTCGCCTCATGGAAATCTCTGTCCTTTGATGTTCTCAATAATGACTGGTGTTGCACCACATACTCTCCTCCTTACTTCACATTGACACCAAAAACTATTTCCTCACTTATAATAGCATTTGCTTTACGCTGCAGGAACTTCATGAAAACCCTTGGGAGTTATGGGAGAAGCCAGACGAATTTCCGCCATGAAAGTTCATTGCCTCTGATTGGGGATGTTTGGGTGCACACAGAGAGAAAGGCGAACTCATATGACCGGAGACATACATACGTGTACATATGTACGCAATCCATAATGAATCACAAATTCTTCTTCTTATTCACGTACTTAACCTCTGCTTCATATTCTGTGTACATACATACTTATGTATGTATGTACGTTTGGGTGTGCTTACTCATTTATGGTAATAACAGTTTTATGATTGAATTATTCATACAAATTACTTAAATATCAAATCTATTAATAAAATTTGCATAAATTGTATTTCTGAATGTATGTATGTATTATTACGTAAAGCAATGAATGAAACCCTGAAAACTCTATAAATGACTTCATTTTTTTGTTATTTTGCCCACCCACATTTTCCCTTCGGTTTATTCGGAGGACACCTGTGATGAGCACTGTCAATGAATCAATTATGTAATTGAGCTGTAGAAACAACGAAATTCTTCAAAATGGGCTTTGTGGAGTTACATGAAAAAGGGCATAATTACAAAGACTTGAGTGAGAATCGAACTTTAGTTTTGGGTTCGATTCCTAGTCAAACTAATGTCCAAATTATAGAAAAGTTCTTGGAATGTTAAGCTCTCTAAGATGTAATGAAAGAAATCCATTAGCCATTCGGAGGCGTACCTATATCATTGTAAAATCACCCAGGCGCACAAGAAAGACTCCGTAGAAGCACCATCGTTATGTACTTATGAACCTTCAAGGAGCTGTGCTCAGCAATTTCAAGATTTAGTGTAGGATTTGGCTAGATCCAGATTCCGGATTCCACATCCATTCCATAAAGTATACGAGTACTTTTATTACCGATTTAATATTACAATTTTACCCGTGTAAGTCCGGAACAGTGTAGAAATGGATTTCTGATTCAAAGAGTGATCCACCTTTTGGCTAGATGAGCAGAGATGGATTTTGAAAATAGCAAGGAATATAGGTCTTGGTCAAAAATGTTTCAAACTTAGAGTTTGCGTGACTATTATTCAGCAGGTCTGGGTTTAAAACTCAGAAAAATCATTATTAAATACTTTAGCCCGAGAATGAGGACCCCCCTTCTTTCACTTAACTGGAGTTGTGCCCATTCACTTTATGGAAATTATGCAGAAAGAATTGAAATCGAAGAGATATCAATCGCGTCGTACGTTTGGTAAAGGGTCCAAAACGATTTTCACAAGCAAATTTTGTTTAACGATGAGGTTCACTTTTGATTATTAACGTACTCAATGAACGAAATTATGGCGATTGGATTTGTGATAATCCACAAGCCACTGCTGACAGGCCGGGATAGTCTCAAAAAGCCGGCCATTATATTATCGACGATGGTATAGACGTTCCACTACCTGACCATGAAGAAGTTAGAATAGCAATCGCTCGCTTAAAAAACAACAAAGCGGCTGGAGCTGACGGCCTACCGGCAGAATTATTCAAACATGGCGCTGAAGACCTGACAAGGTGCATGCATCAGCTACTTTACAGAATATGGTCGGACGAAAGCATGCCCGACGATTGGAATTTAAGGGTGCTCTGCCCAATCCAATTACCGTGGAATAAGCCTCCTTAATATCGCACATAAGGTCCTATCGAGCGTATTGTGTGAAATACTAAAGCCCACCGTCAACAAACTGATTGGACCTTATCAGTGTAGCTTTAGACCCGGTAAGTCAACCATTGACCAGATATTTACAATGCGCCAAATCTTGGAAAAGACCCGTGAAAAGAGAATCGACACCCACCACCTCTTCGTCGATTTTAAAGCCGCCTTCGACAGTACGAATAGGAGCTGCCTTTACGCCGCTATGTCTGAATTTGGAATCCCCGCAAAACTTATACGGCTATGTAAACTGACGTTAAGCAACACTAAAAGCTCCGTCAGGATCGGTAAGGACCTCTCCAAGCCGTTCGATACCAAACGAGGTTTCAGACAAGGTGAATATTTATCTTGTGACTTTTTTCAATTTAATCCTAGAGAAAATAATACGAGCAGCAGAGCTGAATAGAGAAGGTACAATCTTCTATAAGAGTGTACAGCTGCTGGCGTACGCCGATGATATCGACATTATTGGCCTCAACAACCGCGCCGTGAGTTCTGCTTTCTCCAGACTGGACAAGGAAGCGAAGGATATGGGTCTGGTAGTGAACGAGGGCAAGACGAAATATCTCCTGTCATCACATAAACAGTCATCGCTTCGCGACTTGGCTCCCATGTCACTGTTGACAGTCATAACTTCGAGATCGTAGATAATTTCGTCTATCTTGGAACCAGTATTAACACCAACAACAATGTCAGCCTGAAAATCCGACGCAGAATCATTCTTGCCAATGGGCGCTACTTTGAACTGAGTAGGCAATTGAAAAGTGAAGTCCTCTCCCGGCGAACGAAAACCAAACTCTACAAGTCGTTCATCATCCCCGTCCTACTATACGGCGCAGAGGCGTGGACGATGTCAACAGCAGATGATTCGGCTTTGGGAGTTTTCGAGAATGGATTTTGCGTAAGATTTACGGCCCTCTTCGAATTAGCAACGGCGAATATCACAGACGATGGAACGATGAGCTGTACGAGTTATACGACGGCATAGTTCAGCGAATCAAGAAGCAGCGGCTACGCTGGCTAGGTCATGTGGTCCAGATGGATACGAATACTCCAGATTTGAAAGTTTTCGATGCAGTACCCGCCGGTGGAAGCAGAAGAAGAGGAAGACCTCCACTCCGTTGGAAGGACCAGGTAGAGAAGGACCTGGCTTTACTTGGTATTTCCAATTGGCGCCACATAGCAAAAGGAAGAAGCTATAGAGCCATGATTGATGACTTTTGCGTGCCTGATTTGAAGAATGTTTATGCGGACGACATTATGTTCCAACTAGACGTTTCCAATTGCCGATCAGCCAAGGAAATAATCAATTTATTGACGAAAACTTTTGCAAAAAGTAGTGGACCTCTCCGCTGGAATTTATTTGAGCCAGGCTGGACGTTTACTTGTTCGAAATCATTTTTAAAACATAATGACTAATCTTTGTCTTAAAAAAAATCTTGGCCATAACATAAAACTGTGTACATTTGCTGACGTAACATTGGCCTTAACAACCGCCGAGCGGTTAGTTCTGCTTTCTCCAGGCTAGACTAAAAGATGACGAAATATCTACTGTCATCACACAAACAGTCAGCGCATCACGTCACTGTTGACAGTCACATCTTTCTGGTTGTACATGATTTCGTCTATCTCAGAATGAGAATCACTCTTGCCAACAGCAGATAGTTTGAACTGAGTAGACAATTGAAAAGTAAAGTCCTCTCTAGAGGAACAAAAACCAAACTTTACCATTCGCTCATCAGAAGGAAGGAGGACGATGTCGACATCCGATGAGTCGTCTTTTGGAGTCTACGAGAGAAAGGTTTTGACTAAGATTTATGGTGCTTTGCGCATTGGCAGCGACAAGTACCGCAGACGATGGAATGATGAACCGTATGAGATATAGGTACATAGGTACATATGGCGATATTGGCATAGTTCAACGAATTGAAAGGCAGCGACTACGCGGGCGAGTTCTCTATTGTCCAGATGGATGAAGACACTGCAGCTTTGAAAGTATTAAATGTAGTACCCAATAGAGGAAGTAGATGAAGAGGAAGAGCTCCATTCCATTCCAGGATCAGGTAAAGATGGACCTAGCTTCACTTGATACGTACAATCGATGTCGAACAGCGAAAGAAAAAACGAATGATGTGTTATTCGCATTGATTCGTCTACAAACGTGTAAGCGATGTCTACTCCAAGGAAGAAGAAGAAGAAGATTTATAATCTATATTAGTACTAACGCTAAAACCATTAATATATTATTAGTACAAACTTTTTACGAAGTTTTATATCAAAGCTAGAGTTGCCAGCCGTTTGTAAGTATTCATGAGTTAATATGTGTGTATACATATGAATGCATTTACTTGCAAAAAAGTTACCTTTTTATTAAAAAAATTATTCATTTTATTTAAATTTTTTTACACAGGTACCATATACACGTATGTATGTATTTGCATATTAATCTATGTATTTTTTAAACTGGTCACCTTACTTTACTTTATCACATCACAGTAATCACACCTTTAAGTTGAATGCCTAAGTTCGGTTGCATTACCTAAGCGATAATATTAAATTTGTTTACATATTTGTTGTATATGCACACGTAGACATACATACCATAAATACATACACGTACTTGCATACCTGTATGCTGTTATAGCTACGTGCCGCATACATTAAAGGTAAGCGTCACTGTCGCTGTCGACGTTAATGTTGACTTTGTTGCTTCCGTTGCGTACAAGAGGGTAAACATATTTATTTGTTTGTAATATCCATAGCTATACATAAATACAATGTACCATAAGTATGTAGGGATGTAAATAACTGCGTGCTGACTTTTTAGTCACCACTTCAACTTGTTGGAATCACATGACGTCATCGTTTTAGCAAAACAAAAAGCCAGACGAACGGGTATACGAGTAGTTGGCACGACTGTTGGCCCACACCGCCATAAAACTTCGAGTGCTGAAAGCGAAAATTTCTACATTTCAGTTTTGTGTTTAACGTACGCGTATAAAGACGTAGTAAAGAAAGAAAAGCTCCTCAAACGATCGTAAGTGAAGATTTGTAAATAAAGTGTATTTAAAGTGAATAGGAATAAGTAAAAAAAATTTGAGTTTTCAAACAAAAAAAAAAAAAATAATAAAAATAAAAAACAAAAAAGTCAAAATTAATCAATCAAAATAAAAATAAAAAATTGAATTTAAATCAAAAATTATGAAATTATAAATTTGTAAAAAAAAATTATAAGTAATTAAAAAACAAATGAAAAATTAGCAAAATAGAAAATTAAAATAATTAAAAAATAGAAAGCTAATAAAAACTGTAAGAGAATAAAAGTTGATTTTGTATATATACACAATATATAATAAATATATGTATATGTACAATATAAGTATGTATAAAGAGCATTTTTTGAAATTAATATTGCAGTTAATTTGTTCTTTAAAAGTATTCCAATTAAAAATATATAAATTATAATTAATTAATATTAAAAAATAAAAATGTAAAATACTTTTAAATATACATATGTACAATACATATTTCCATATACTTTTCTGGCCACACTAATGACTTTAAGTGATTTTTGCGCACATTTTCGAAAAATCAAGAATTTCAAATTTGAAAATTTTCAGCGTTTGACGATTGGCGATTGACTTTTGGTTTTATTTCTGGTGTTTTTCTCATTTTGCTGATTTTTTTTTGTTTTTTTTTTTTGAATTTCTGTCCGCCAAATGTTTCAAATCACTTGGCCATTACTCGTCTCGCTCGCCATTGTCCTCGCCACTTTGCCATCTGCGCTGGTGGCAGGCAGTAGTCACCTTGGGTGTGGGCGTTGTGTATGTATGTGTATGTGTGTGTGTTTTTTTTTTTTAATTTATTTGCCCAAATAACCCCGAAAATATCCATGGATTGAGTAAGTGTGTGCGCAAAACGTTTAGGTAAATGGCTGACTAACTCAAATACTAGCTGGCCAGAACATATACCATACTTAAGTATATACATACATATCTACATACGAACAAATATTGCATATGGTACATTTGCGGGGTGGTTGTATATGTATGACCAACCAGCTGCGCTTAGAAATACTCCATAGTGTACAATGAACTCATTTATATACAGTTATACATATGTACTTATTTGTGTATGTATGTATGTATGTATGCCCGAACAATTAAAGCGATTTTCCAATTATTTAGCACTCTTCCTCCACATGGCATGGTGGGTGCGCCTTTAGAGCCACTTGATTGTAATAAAAAAACAAAAAACAAACAAAACTCTTATATACCATATGTATGTACATACAGTTGAATAAATGTATATAAAATGTGTGTATGTACCATTTTCTACTGTTTTTCATACATATATAGTCTAATAAAATACTTATTACATTCATACATACAGTATTTTTATGTACATATATACTAGTACATACTATGTGTTCATATAATATGAGAATATTTTGGAAATATGTACTTGTTTTTGTGATCTTCAAAATTCTATTTTCATTTTATGTTTGTTTTGCTGTGATTTTCTCAATTTATTTATTTTTTTTTCAAATTTTATGTGAACATATGTATGTATATATGTACATATGTACGCTAATACTTTTGTTGACTTTGCAAAGTATGTACATACATACATATGTATTTGTGTGCAAATGAAAGAAGAAAGAAGATTTACTTGCTAAGATGATCTCATTCCTTTTTTCCATGCTTGAATTTGCATCTGAACTTGTTAATTTTTATTTTTTGTGTTTTCTATTGAGGTCAAAAGCCATATGAAATTTAAAAATTTCTATCCTTAAGTTGTTGTTTTAGTATACCATATTTTAAAAACCCCTACTTCGTATGATTCCAGTTCGTTAAGAGACTCTTTCAAAATCACCTACATATCGTGAGCGAGAGTAAAGTATAACTCAGGAGTGTTTAAGGTGCGAAGCTGGTTTAGAATTTTGAAAAAAAAAACAAAAAAAAATTGTCTTAGAAGTGTTTAAATACCCAAATTTTTCATTCGACGGCAGTGCCTCGCAGGTATGCTCCTAGAGCCATTTACGAGCTTTTTTTTTAAACTGGCCGAAGACATAACTCGACCAAATCTTCACCGATTCTTGACAGTATATTCGAAATACCTTTCTCCACGGACGTACGTAGGATTTTTTTATATTCCATAGTTTTTTTTTAATCAACAATTTTATGTGGTTTTCTACTTATAGTGAAAATTGTAACTTTTTGTGCAAACGTGCACGATTTCGCGAAAAAAAATATTGAAAAAATCCTATGTACGTCTCTTGCTTTTGTTATGTAGAAACTAAACAAAATTATTTTTTGATCCAGGACAAAAATTAAGGAGTTAACGTCTTCGGCCATGGACACATTAGAAAAAAAGCGTCTTCGGAGAAATGCTGGACAGCGCCATTATGAAAAATTTTGTATTTGTACCGTGAAACCTATATTATTAAACCTATTTCACAGATTTTAGATTGATTCCTTTGTTGAGTCAAAATAAATTCATAAAATATGCTTCCCCCCTTTAACCAGTTGATCGAATAGTTCGGAGTGATTTCAAAGAGGCAACTATTAACGCTTGATACTTTGAAAAATACGAGGTTTCATACAGAAACCGATTAATCAAGCATTATTCCAAGTATCGCTTGCTGAGTGCCTAGGAGAAATATGCAACCTACTATACATACCTATACAACTTTGTTCGAATAATTTCAAGCAGTTCGAGTATACCTATTTAACAAAATTTGAATTTTTTCTCAGCACTGTTTTTATTTACAATTTTTTCTGTCAAATGTAAGGAACCTAGAGATGTTAAATAAATTCTGACAAATAAAATTTAAAATATTTGTTATTTAAAAGTTCGAAATTGTCAAATAAACATTCGAGCAGTTGAGCATTGAACGAGCATCCATTGAGAATTTAGCTGTTCACACTCAGAGCTCTCATTAATATTGGCTTAAATGCTCAGCAGAGTTGCATTTGTGATGATTTGGTTTTCAAAAAAGTTTTATTAAAAAACTCCAATTATTACTGAGTCATTTCTTTATATAAAGAGAAATGGAAATGAAAAACTCGAAATAAATAAGTCTCTGTTGCATATGCATATGTACACGTAGTATAAATTAGAAAAAATATTTGCATATTCGAATTACAACATTTGTATGACTAATTGTTTGTATATTGAATAATTTCATTAAACGCCTCATTATTTGCACTTTACTACTTGTAAATAAATATAAAAAAAAAGTTTATTGTTAAAATTATGAGAGTCTGTGCTGATTTTGGGAAGCACGAAAAATAAATTACATACATATTACATATGTATATTTACTAGAAAAAAGTCTAGTTGACGGTAAAACGTTCTTGAATTTCTTGAATAAGAAGTACATATGTTCACATGTATGTATGTATATACTAAAAGTCTCTTTATAGCAAATAAAGAATTTTCAATTATTAAAGGATGTTTTTTTTTACTGAAAAAAAAAAAAAAAATTCGCAACGACAGCACAATTTTGACATTTCGTTATCAGCTAATTCTTACTGACATTCCTCGTGAAACAGAGCTAATGACGAGAATAATTTAATTGTAAATAAATATGTGAACTTGTGGAACTCCAATGGTATTTTTGTCACATATACGTACATATGTACTCGTAACAAGGTTTATAGAATACCAGGTTAGAACAACCGTTGACGTCACCGAACCAACTTCGTCATATATACAGTGGGAGGAACTTGATATTTATATAATAAAAAGTAATTTTTTTTCTAAAAAAAAGCACAAATTATAAAATTTTTGTTTTTGCACTTACGTACTAAGGCCAACGTAGTCACAGATATGACCTTTTTTGCAAATCAATATTCCATTCTTGCAGATATATTATATTATATTGTTAACTATCCGATGAATACAAGTTGTCTTAATGCCAAAACTTCAAGTTTTGTGACAGTGAACGAATATTATGCTACAATATCGCATGTTTGTTTTAATTTTTCAGAAAACGTTAATCTAAATCACTCATACATTTATTATTATCAAATTTTTGCCCACAACATCCCACTGCACAGTTTTTTCACCAGATTGAAATTTTTAGCACGATTTTTTTACAAGATAAGGATAATACATCTTCGAAAGGCTTTTAAGCCGACAAAGAAAATAAGCGAATCTTCGTAACTATTGGATGAGTGCATAAGTTCGTGCCCGATTTCAAGTGCAAACTAAAATTGAAATTTTTTGAAGAAAGCGCTTTTATTAATCAATTATGTATTCGCCATCATGTTCGGCAATCCACTCCCAACGTTCAACCAATTTACGGATGCCTGATTCATAGAAATCGCGCGGTTTCTCGTTGAAAAAGGTGTCAAGGTGGTTTTTGACGTCTTCCACATTTTTAAATTTTTTTCCATTCAAATTGTTCTGCAGCGATCGAAACAAATGATAATCAGAAGGTGCAATGTCGGGTGAATATGGGGGATGCGGCATGATTTCCCAATTCATCTTCTTCAGTTTGGCCAGGGTCGGTTTTGCAACATTTAAAATTAAGAAAAAAATACTATATTTTCCCTTAGAATTTTGATAATTTTACATGTTTTTGACATTATTTACACATGCCATTCGTGTTACATGACACCAAAAGTTAGAGTTGCTAGCTATAGAAATTTTTGTTAAAAATTAATATTAATTTTTATAATATAAAAATTTTGGAAAAATAAAATACATTTGTTCGACATAAACCTATTCAGAACGTTTTAATTCTAATTGTTATTAACTTAAAAAAATTTCCATGCATAGTGTTAGAGTTTTATAGTTGAAATGTTACGCTCTTTAATAGATAAAATTATGCAAATTTATTTTAAAATTGTCGGCAACCCACAAAATTGAACCAACTTCGTCATTAAACATACGATTTCACTCTTATCGTAACCTTCTATTCTATAAACATTGCGTATGTATGTATAAAAAAATAAGTAAATAAAAGCAAGCCCCAAATGATCTACAATAAAAAGTAATATCACCAAATTGGTCTGATCTAGTTTTAAGTAGCCGCTAATTGGTTGGCATTAGCGTTAACCGTTATGTCAGCTGAGCACAAAAATGCACAAAAATTTATTTATATACATTTAAAGTTATTTTCAAAGAGTAATTGAACAGAGAAATACTTTGGAATGTCTATCAGTTTTTTTTTTTAAATAAATATTTTTTCTTTGTCGCCATACACGGATGCCACACCTTAATCGCGTGCGGCTTAGACAAATGCAAAACTGTTATACCAGTTGCATTATAATTGCTTTATTGTTGTGTTTATTATTTAACGCACTTTCGCTTTTCATTTTACGATATAAAGATAAAAGATGCGCTTCGAAAAGTGTAAAACATGTAAAATATTCAAATGCATATTGTAAAATAGAAGATTTTTAATTCATTATTATTTTTATTTATTGCTTTTTGTTGCATTCAATATATACATACATATGTATGTATAATATTTATTTTGTGTATAAAAATTTCACAAGACATTTAGGCGATTTTTAAACTCGTTTAACGCGATTTCATGAAATTTCGAAATAAATGTAAATATTTGATTATTTATGTTTCCGAGCAATTTTCGGGTTGGGCCTAACCCTTTTTCTTCACTACAGCTTCATTTCGATAAAAGTTTAATCGTACTTAAAAAATAAAAATAAAATCATTAAAAAAATTTTGTGCTTTATAAAAGCTTTAGTTTTTCCTCCAAATTTTAGTCTGCTTAATTGCTTAGGAAAATCAAAATACTGCCTCCAGACTCAAGTATATGTAAATATAATTTGTAATATTTATAGACTAGAAGGTAACGACAATCGCTTAGGTTACCGCACTAACTTTATTATATATATTGTACAGTGGGCGAGTCTTGATATTTATATTATCAAAAAAAAAATATTTTTTTTGCAACGGCAGAATTTTCCGAGATATGAACTGAAAACACTTACCGGAGAAAACATAAAATATATTTTTTTTTGAACTTTTACTTCCTTCTTATATAGGCCACAATGTGCTGTAAGAAAGCGATTACATACCTACTCGTTCGTAGCGGCGTCACAAATTATTGAATTAATCATCGAAGCGTTGCAAAAGTGCTTTAAATAGTTTTAGTTCAAATATCTACTTACATATACATATGTACGTATGTATGTATAGTGCTAATTGTAGTTAAATCGATTATTTTTATTTTTCAATAATTTCCCTTGAACATTGTATACGGTGTGGATATGTCAGCACGAATATTTAAATGGGCAATTCCAAGATGTTCTAACGAAACCATTTTTTCTCAATTTCTTTTTAATTGTTTTTATTTTTTTTTTTTTAATTTTGTCTAACTCAACCGGCTTTTTACATTCCTAATATTTAAAAAAAAATGTTTAAAAAAATATACATATATGTATATATTTTCCATTTTGCTTCAATATTTTTATTCTTTTATATGTTTTTTGTAACTTTTGGTATTAAATTTTTTTAGGCTTTCGAAAGAACTTTGATTTAAAAAGTTCCATAGTTTTACTTTTTGAAGACAATGTTTGTCAAATTAAGAAAAACAATTTTAAAAACTCGTGAAACGTTTTAATGCTCTCTTTAAAATATGTCTGATTTCCTGTTGTTCTTGTTGTTGTTGTTGTTGTATCTTGCTAATCCCGCCTAGGAGAAGGCGAGACTAGTCTAAGTCATCGAGGTTATCTAACAGAAGGTTCAGAAAATGGATTGTTTGAACGGGCACGGACCTGAGGGGTGGAGGGTTGTTAGATGAGTTGGTTTTAGGGGCATGCGTTGGATATGCCGGAGTCAAGTTTGGAAAATTAGAAATTAAGTCGACCACAATATTCAGATCTTGATTATGCCAGTATTACTCGGGTCTCTCCAGACAGCTCGAGTTATTCATGGGACGAGTATGCACAAAGGTATTTAAGGACTCTCGGTGAATGGACAACCACTATCACAGATCCCTTGTGTAGATGACTGAAGGAGAACAGACTCGCTCCTTAGGTTAGACAAGAATTTCGATTGTCGTATATCCAATGGGAAAGAAAATAAAAAATATCTCTAAATTTTAGCCGTCTTGACAGACCACTGCCTGATAAGATAATATGTTGAAATACTATGAGCTGCGTTCAAAAGTTGGAGGAGACCATTTTTCATCTACAGGGGTTGAATAATGCAATGGCATCTTATTGGGTTTATTCTGCACCAAATGAGTTATCATTGGAGTCATACTAAATTTAAATGGCTTCTATATCGGGACGCTTACTTCGAGATCATTAGATGATTTTTTAAAGAATATTTTGAATTAATATCTAAACAAGGGTATTCAAGAAATGTCGAAATTCCAAATTAATGAATATATTGTAAAACGGACGGAAAATCATCTTTTGCATTTTAATTTTACATATATAGCCGCTGAAGCGATTTACGGCCGAGCTCCTACTCTAGTTTGGGGTATGCGTCTTGATGTTTTTCCAACAAATGGAGAGATCTACAGCTTATACTAAGCCGCCTTCGAACGACTGATGGTTTTTTATGAGAAACTTTTCGTTTAATGACAGAAATATACGTAGAAGTGTTGACATTGCTCGCAGAGGGGCGACCAGGATTAGAAAATTCAACTGAATTTTTTATTTAAATACATTTACTATAAGTTTTGAATGTTAGTCGGACCAGAACTCGAACCCTGGTCTTCCGAATGGCAGTATGTATATGCATGTATGTATGTAAAAATTTATGGATGTTTTTTTATTTTTAATTATAATTACTACAACTAGTTCCATTCACCACTTACCGCCGCTCAAAGTAAATTCATATTTACTTATACGTTTACATATATATAATATATTATATGTATGTCCTTATACAAAAAAAAAAAATAATAATGTTTGGGATCATCTGTATAATATCTCCATTGTATTTACGTTTTAATAAACAAAGAGGTCAGAATAAAAAGTGAGAATAAAAAATGTTTGGCATTCCATTGATGAGATCATTTTTTTGCGATTACCTCATAACCCGAATTTAAATCGTATAAGCACTATTGCTGCTACGGAAATACATAGGTATGTATGTATGTACATATTTTTCTTACTACTCGTACATACGCAAAATATTTGTTTACTTGAATTTACAATGAAATAGGAGTCGGAACTTGTTTATATGCTGGATTGTGTATCGGAATCATCATAATAAATACTGAAAGGTAATAATGAAGAATACGCGAAGAAAATAATTCTTTATGGCGCAGGCGCAGTTGTTGTTTATTGTTTTTTTTTTTTTTGTTTGTTTTTAGAGCTATGGCATTTTGTAATATAAGCCAGGTAATTTTAAATTCAATATATAAGTATAATTTTTATTTTATTTGCTGGTATGGTACATACATACATATGTATTTTATATTAATTTCAATTTTTTTAACCAAGAATGGGGCGGAAATTTTAAAATTTGGGCACACGCAGTTTTTTGTTTATAAATAATGTACTAAAATGTTGTAAAAAGTAAATTATTTACATAAAATATTTTTGGCCTTTTAGTAAGTAATGTGTACGTGCGCTTATTAATTTTTTATGAATATTAAAGATTTTTTTTTTAATTTTAGGCCACCAATACATATTAGTCAAATAAATGATTTTCAAATATGTATTATATGGTATAAGCATATATAAATGGTGTTCTTGTCAGACAAGTGGTTTTCAAAAAGAAACGCATATAATTTAATATAATGACCAACAATTTAGCTTTATTATAAAGATAAGGGTTCGCCATTTCTTCCAAGACGTCAATCGTCTCGGGCTTATCTGCGTAGATAGGCGACTACACATAACTCCAAAAAACCCCTTTAGCGGTGTTAAATCGAACTATTTTGTAGGCTGCGTTACAGGCCTACGACGCGAGATAATGCGCTCGCCGAAAGCTTCCTTCAATAAATTGATTATTTCCTTGGCTGAATGGCATGGAGCGCCGTCTTGTTGGAACCAAAGGTTGTCCACAACAACATCCTCCAGCTCAAGCAGGAAAAAGTTATTAATCATGACTCAATAGCGTACTCCATTGACTGTAAAGATATGGTCGGCTTCATAGTTGAAGAAATATGGACCAATGATTCTTTTGTCCATAGGGCCCATAAACCACACTAAACTGTGACTTTTGAGCCCATTCACCAACCGTGCGACACGCTTGATGGTCGTTCGGTTTCAATTCTGGCAGGAGTTGGATTTTGTAAGCCCGCAAACCAAGATCTTTCTGCAAAATCTTCCATAAAGTGGATGGGCGCCAATTTTATACATATAGGTATACATATATTATATATATGGAATATATTTTATTTATTTAATTTTCCTTCCTTTCAGTTTTTTATTATTTTTTTCAATCTCATTTTATTTCCCTAAACTTAATCGGACGTTCGTATTTATAAGCGATCCATTTAATACATCGCTATTTGATGGAAAATGCTTTTATAATATTGTTGTTCTCATGAGTAATGACATCACTTCTCCATACGAAATTCTTTTAATCTTTATTTTTTGTAAAGGTTTTATTTTTTTTTCATAAAAAAGGTCATAATTATTGTTCAAAGGCGAAATAGCTGAAAGTAGTCGTGTTGCCTAGAATTTGTTTCATTAAGTTATCAGACATAAATATATACATACATAATAATTTTTTAATTTTTATAATGAATCATTTTCTCTGTTAAAAATCAAATATTTACATAGTAGAAATTACTGAGAAATTTTTTTTTATGAAAGCTAATTAGTTTTCTTATCAGACAAGAACATTTTGCCAGCCAAACAAGAAACCTGCTATCGACATAGAAATACTTTCTATTGCAAAAAAGAAGCAAAACCATATACATATGTATGTATGTATGTATGAACGTAGTGATTTTGTATCATTTTTTTCTTAGTTGCTCGAGATAAGAATGAATCAATCTTTTTAAATGAAAACACATACATATTGTACATACAACTCTTTATATTGATGAAAGCTGTTGTCGGTACTTTTGTGTGTTTGTATGTACGAATATATTTAAGTACATACATATGTATGTGTATATGTCTGTGGCAGCGTGTCTGTTTCTTCCCACATCATATTTATAATTATAAATATTTCAACCGGCCTACTCATCGAACGGTAGACCTCGCACGATCGCAACAAAACACGTACGAATACCTATATACACTTATATATGTATGTACCATATATACATTGCAGTTAACTGAAAAAGCCGGCATTGCTGCACAACCGGTATGCGATAATGGCGTAATTATGACAAACATACTTTTGGTTATACATACATATGAAGCTATAGCGATACATATTTCATTTTCATTGAAGTATTGTAGATATGTATGTATTTATATAAAGAAGTTTGTAGGTTTGTATGAACGTGTATATGATAATGTTTATAACAAACAAGGACATTTGTTCTACATTGTTTTCGTATTTATATACATACATATATACGCACATGTATATTTTTATTAAAAATAGGTCAGGGGATTCGTGAATACAAGAATTTCTTGTTCCAGTTTCATTGAAAATTTTATACATATACATATTCTCGCAAGTACATACATACGTGTATGTAGGTATATAAGCTTATACATATTTAATACTATATATACTACATATGTACATATGTAAGCACTTGCATATACATATTTACATATATTAATTATTATTAAAACTTCCTTAATGAAAATTCTTATAAAAAAAAAATTCTTCAGAAGTTTTTTTTAGTGCTTTCTAGTTAGTCTGCTTAATTTTCCCTGCCTAAGATGATAGCGTAGGAAAACTACTTGTTTTGTGAGGTTAAGTTTGAATATGACGCTGTGTTTGTAAAAAAAATGTCCTCATATCTGAACATATCGGTTATGTGCGGTGGGATATACATATGTATGTATGATATAGTCCTCCGAAGGAGGAATTTATTGAAAATTCGAAATTTTATCGAAATAAGAAAAACAATGCATTTTAAAGAAATCACTTCAAGTTGCGAAAAGATTGTTTAAAAATACTTTTGTCCAACCTTTGTAGTTCAAAAGAAGATAATTTAATACTGAAGCTCGATCACTTTGATTTTTTTGATCCGACACATATTCTTCTTGCTATTACCGGCACCGTTTTCTAAGACTTGTAAAAATTAAAACTGAAAAAAACGCGCTTCAAAGCTCTACCCGAGCATTCGAACCTGCTCAACGCTCGGCCATTAAAACTGCTCTAGCTTCGAATTGTCTCCTGAAATTTTGAAAACATGTTCTTGGATAGTTTTAGAATAGATTTTAGAAAGATAATGCATTTTTGGAAGCCTCTAAAGGTTTAAACTGAATAAATCTCTGGGTTTAATTCTTGGAATTTCACCTTACATTAGTTTTATGAAATAATTAAGGGGAATTTTAATTTTAGAAATTTAAGAAAAAAAGCTATGGGGATTAGTAAAAAATAAAAAAGTAAATAAATAAAAATCTTAAGGATTTTACTCTCATCCCTCGCTTAATACACACATACCACCCACATCTTCCAATTCACGCTAATGACGTCACATTTGTCTTTGCTTTTTACATGCGGACATAAATAAAAATAAATGTTGTTTGGTTTTGGCTATCTTCGAAATCAAATAAAACACTTTAATATTTTCATAAAAACCCGTTGTGTTTATTTGTTTTCTGTTTTTGTTTATATGTGGGCTATTATTTCTTAAAGCACTTGTAAATAATTATTGCATTTTCGATGAGTCCTTCAAGTAATAATTTACATTTTTGATTGAAAATGACAAGTCTAGGTCAAATTTTCTAAAAACGTACTTATATACAATAACTTATGGTATTTTTAAATAATAAAATTTTATTATAGTAGCTGCTAAAGATAAACAAACATAATTTTTCAATCACTATAAGAAACCATTTATAAAATTTTACAGAAAGCAGGTTGAATAAAAAAAATAATTGATCATTGTAGACTTGTAAAATACTTAATTATATTGGATGAGTGCATAAGTTCGTGCCCGATTTCAAGTGCAAACTAAAATTGAAATTTTTTGAAGAAAGCGCTTTTATTAATCAATTATGTATTCGCCATCATGTTCGGCAATCCACTCCCTACGTTCAACCAATTTACGGATGCCTGATTCATAGAAATCGCGCGGTTTCTCGTTGAAAAAGGTGTCAAGGTGGTTTTTGACGTCTTCCACATTTTTAAATTTTTTTCCATTCAAATTGTTCTGCAGCGATCGAAACAAATGATAATCAGAAGGTGCAATGTCGGGTGAATATGGGCGATGCGGCATGATTTCCCAATTCATCTCCTTCAGTTTGGCCAGGGTCGGTTTTGCAACATGTGGCCTGGCGTTGTCATGATGGAAAAGAACTCCTTTGCGATTGGCCAAAATCGGACGTTTTTCATCGATTGCTTTCTTCAATTCGACCAATTGCTGACAATACTTGTTGGCAGTGACCCTTTCTCCAGCTGGCAAGAGCTCAAAATAGATCACGCCTCGAATATCCCACCAAATGCACAGCAGTACCTTCATCGGATGCAATCCACCTTTCGACATCGGTTCCGCCCCTTCGTGTGCCTGTTTCCATGTTCTTTTGCGTTGAACATTGTTGTACAGGACCCATTTTTCATCACCAGTCACGAGCCGATTCAAAAAAGGTTCGTTTTTGATCCGTCGAAGCAAAGAAATTGCTGTTGACATACGGTCCACTTTGTTCTTTTCACTCAACTGATGTGGCACCCATGTATCGAGCTACAAAGTGTACCCAACCTTTTTTAAAAGACGAAACGCAGTTGATTTGCTGACGTTCAATTCACTGGCAACCTCTTCCGTCGAAATACGTGAGTTATTCGCAACTAAAGTCCTTAGAACATCGTCATCAAGCTCAGAAGGCCGTCCACTGCGAGGTTGATCTTCGAGGTTAAAATCTCCAGAACGAAATTTGGCGAACCATTTCTTTACTGTACGGAGTGCTGGAGCACGGTCCAAATAAACTTCGCGAATATCTTTAGATGCAGCGCCCACTGTTTTTCCTTTGCGGAATTCGTATAACATAATATGACGCATATGATCTTTTTCGTTGTTCATCTTCCATGCGTCTTTTCACTAAGCAACTCAAATCAAAATGAAGTTATTTTATGCTTGATCTACAGTTCGGACTGTCACCTTTCCAACGATATATAATATGTATATATTTCTTTCACGAGCGCCACTCTCAAACGATTCGTACGGCATCCAGCGGAATCGGGCACGAACTTATGCACTCATCCAATATTTCTAATAATCTACTTTAATTTTTACTTAATTTCTTTTTACAGCTAAAGAATCTCAACTGAATATTTTTCCGCACCACTAAAGCATTTAAAAAAGAATTTCAAATATGTCTCACTCCGTGACAATCACCAGAACAACCACCAGCACCACAAATACATCGTATATTGTACTTAATACTGGATATCTGAAGTCATTTTCCGGTATCTTGAAATTGTTCGAATTGGTAAGCATAAATTCCCATTTTATGCTTTATTTTATTCTATTTTTCATTTTATGTCATTTGATTTTATTTGACTTAATTTTTTTGTTTTATGTTTCATTTTAGTTAAATTTTATAATATTAAATTATATGTTTTATTCTATTATATTTTTTATCTTTATTTTTTTAAATTTTATTTTATTTATTTTATTGTTTTATTTCATTTCATACAAATTGTTTTATTTCCTTTTATTTATTTATTTTATTTTATTTATTTTGTTTTATTTTATTTGGTTTCATTTTATTTTATTATATATTCATTTAATTTTATTTTTTTTTTGTTTTTTTTTACATAATAATTTTTGTTACATAATAATTTATTTTGTTTCATTTTATATATTTTGCTTTATTTTTTTGTTTTTTTATTCTTTCAATTAATTTAATTTTTTTTTTCAATTTATTTAGTTTGTTTTATTTAATTTGGTTTTATTTAACTTATTTTTTTTCATTTTATGTTATGTTATCTTTTATTTTTATTATTTTTTATTGTTATAATTGAATTTTACTTTTTTATTTTATTTTAATTTATTTATTTTTTAGTTTTATTTTTTTATTTTACTTTATTTTCTTGTATTTTATTTCATTTTAGTTAAACTGTTTTATTTCCTTTTATTTCAATTTATTTATTTTATTTTATTTATTTGGTTTTATTTTATTTTTTTTCATTTATTTCTACATATATTGTTTCATTTTATTTATTTTGTTTCATTTTATTTTGTTTTATTTTTTTTTGATATACTTTTATTTATATTTTTTATTTAATTTTATTTTTTTCATTTAGTTTTATTTATTTTGTTTCATTTCATTTATTTTATTTTATTTTATTTTAGTTGATTTAATTTAATTTTATTTTTTTATTTTATCTTTTTTTATATATTATTTTTTTATTGTTGTTATTTTATTTTACTTAATCTTATTGTATTAAATTTTTTATATTATTTTTATTTAATTTTTTTTTAATTTCCATTTTTATTATTTTATTTTACTTTATTTTATTTTATTTTATATCTTATTATATATTTTGTTTTATTTAATTTATTTTCTTTCTTTTTAAATTTATTTTATTATATTATTTTAATTTATTATTTTTTTATTTATTTTATATTACTGAAACTTATTTTATTTGATATTATTTTTTTAAATTTATTTTAATTTGGTTTTTTATTTTATTTTATATTATTTTTATTTTATTTTATTTTATTTTGTTTTATTTGATTGTATTTTATTTTATGTTATTTTATTTTATTTATTTTATTTTATTTTATTTTATGTTATTTTATTTTATTTTATTTTATTTTATTTTATTTTATTTTATTTTATTTTATTTTATTTTATTTTATTTCATATTAATTCTTAATCTTCATATTTTAGTTTATTTCATTTAAAATTACTTTATTTTGTACTTTTTTGCTTATTAATAAATTTAAATTTTTTTCTCGTCTGCAGTTACTTGGTATCGCCACAGTTGGCGTCTTTGGCTACTATTGGAATGGCTCTGCCACTGATGCTGAAATCTTCTTCTTCCTCATGGCCACGACATTCCTGATAGGAACATTTTGTCTTCTATTAGCCTGCTTAACATCGCTCAGTACGGGCGGCATTATTGCGAAAACCATCTACGTGAGTTGAGGATGAGCTCAAGAAAAAAAATAAATAAAATTAAACTAAATTTAATTATTTTCTACTCAAAGGAACTCATCTATCACAGCATTGCAGCAATTTTATTGTTAGCCGCTTCCTTAACTCTGGTTATCCACCTGAAAGACAGACGTTTCCGATATGGTAACCAATACGAGGCATATATGGCCGCCGGTATTATGGGACTCGTAAATGCTGTCTTATACTTCATCAGTGCATTCTTGGCACACCGATCATACCGTGGCATCTAAGTTTGATGAACGAAACGAAGCGGCGGAATTGTCCTTCGTGGACCGGAGGAAGTTTCTAAAGGTGTTCACGGCTGCAATTCGTTTATTTTTTATGACGATAATTTAAGTTAAACTAAGTTTAAGATTTATTTAAATGTTTCTTAAGTGCACAGAATCACATAAATTTTTTATCTAAAAGAAATAAGCATTTTAACAGCCATAAATTGTTCACACGTGCACAAGTACAAGAAGAAGAGCAGAACAATTAAACGAAAGGAAAGAAACCAAAAATGTTTGCTAACAACAAAACGATTTAATTTTTTTTCTGTTTACAGTTAAGGAATATATACATACATATATTGTCAAGATACTTTTTTAAGTATTTGCATAATTTTTTATAAATACTCGTCTATTGTATACAAGTGGAAACTTTGTATATGAAATTTAAAAATAAATGTCTAAAAATGGTATTTTTATGTAATTTTTTAATAAAAAAATTTTATGTGAAAGTATTTGGCCTTAGATAATTTAGAAAATTGTACAAAACTACAAAAAAAAATTCGAAGATAACTCTTAATACGGCCATTGAAGTGAGGCTAAATTTACCATAGTTATAATAATCCGATTTATGTCAAATATCGATAACTTTTTGACATTCTGAAAGTAATACCATTATGTCTCCCTCATAGGAGAACTCTTGTCCCTATTGGCAAAAATTTGCTACAATAGAATTTCGTAGGGTTCTTATGAGGCCAATTCTTCACTTGGCAAATCAGTCGCCATAGACTGGAACAGATGGTAATCACTAGGTGAGAGGTTCGAATCAAGCTCTCGCTAAAGCCATTTATTGCAAGATTAATGGATTACCTTTGACTAGATCCAATGCATTTCATAATTCACAGATATTGCCTAATCCATTTATTTACCTACACGTTTTTCTTTTCGTGCTCGACGACAAACACCAACAGTTAATATAATATTGACAATAAATAGTAAAACGATAACTATGATACCCAGAAGAATAGCTAAGTACAATAAAATAAAGTCAAGTTCATCGAAAATCTCCGGTTCGAAAGAGTCGTATAAGAGTTTGCCGATAAATTGAAGATCACAAAGAGCCGCAGTCGCGACATCCAAAGCAAACATAATCCACAAAACGACAACGATCTGGAGATAAGAAGAAATGAAATAAAAACGAAATTTGCTAAATCTCTAGGCAAATTTCCTCTTCAGCCGATACTTACAAATACACGCACGTGGAAACGAGTTTTATGATAATTCGAATTGTAAAACCATATGCTACAACCGAAAATCAAGCAGAGCATCATTGTGGTGGCCATTGAGCATTGGAACATAAATATTTTCAAATCTTCCGGAAATGGTATGACGAAAGAGAAGAGCATAACCGTTAACAAGCAAAGCATCTAAAACAAACAAAAACAGGAAATATGATTTTAATTCAAATACATACATATATTTTTCGAAATTTAAGCATGCATACCGCTATGATAATTTGCAGTGTGGAGGCGCATTCCTTCACCGACAGACATTTCATGTTGCCTACACGTCCCTAACAGAAGAATCTTACCCAAATTTTTATGCTTACAATAAAATTTCTTTAGCTTTGTCATTTTTTCATTTGCCATTTTTTACGCTGTTTGAAGTTTGAATATAAGGGTAATTCATTAATAAGAAATTCTCAAAAAAAAATTAAATAATAACGTATTGAATTTCTTTGCGTTCAAATTTTGTATTCGGTGTCTGCAAAAGCGTGATTAAATTTTTGAATATTCTTTTCTTCTTCTTTACTGACGTAGGCAACGCTAGCGCGATTATAGTCGAGTTAAAGTGCGCCATTCATTCCTTCTTTTCACTGTTGGCGTCATTTGGAATTTCTTAGTACAGTGGGGTCCTTCCACATGGTCTTTCCAACAGAGTGGAGGTTTACCTTTTCCTCTACTTTCATAGGTTTTTCTTATAATTGGCGAATAAAACTGCAGTGAAAATGAAGTATCCGGAGATGACGAACCCGAAACCCCAATCGATGACGATGGAAAAGACGTTCCATAACCTGACCATGAAGAAGTTAGAATAGCAATTGCTCGCTTAAAAAACAACAAAGCGGCTGGAGTTGACGGCCTACCGGCAGAACTATTCAAACATGGCGGTGAAGAGCTGACAAAAAGCATGCCCGACGATTGGAATTTAAGTGTGCTCTGCCCAATCCATAAAAGCCTGGAATCCGGTACTTTTACAGCTAGTAAAAACTTTGTAACTTAGTTTTCGCGATTCTGTTGCCCTAAGCACTTTCCCAAACTCAATTCGCCTGACAGAGCAATATTACTTCTTGTGCTTGCTTCGCTTCCCTGCGTGGAACTGGGAAGTCTATAACTAAGTTATGTAGAAAAAGGATACTCTCTTGAGCCAGTTCGTCAGCTATCTCATTGCCTTCTATGCTCGTGTGAGCTGGCAACGGATAAAGGTGAACTAATCTTTTTCAGACAACTGACTTTGTGCTACATGAAAATAAAGCCTTGATAGTGGCTCGGCTATCCACATAAATGTGTATTCTATGTCTGTGAAAGCCAGCGAAGTGTAGTAACTCTGAAGCCCTCATTCTGTTGTGGTTCATTTCGCTCCAGTCATTCGCATCTATTGTAGCTGTCAACAGCTTACCGAAAGTCAGACGCGTGATTACATGGTCAATTCGGGTGTACACTTAGGGGTAACACTTTACTGCTGCGCCCGTAAGCTCTGGTTTTCAGCTGCCTGGAAACGTTTAGCCTCGCAACAAATAGGAATGCCCTGTTTTTAACTACTAGATTTTGTTGATTTGAGTGACCCGGTGAAGCTGATCATTGAAAATCTGAAAACCCTTCCCAGCCTATATAGAGATGTTAATTTGTCCACATAACCAAAACGAAGATGTAGTGAGAGTTAGTGGGGGAGAGACCCCAAGTACAGTCCAACGTCCTTTCAAATGCATGAGTATTTAGGACACAATTTCCAGGTAATTACCGCTAGTAATCTCTTCCAGCTTTGGTTTGACTCAAAGTGGATTTTTGTATTTTCTTGTGAATAGCCACAGATCTGTTTTAACAGTAATAACCTTAATTCCTGCCGAAATATCACAGTTGTTAAAGTTTCTAATTCGCCAGAGATCCGAGGGTTTCCAAACACTTGTCTGATATTAATATTGGGAAATTTTTATTTCAAACCGAATTATTCTTCTCTTTTAAAAAATCCCATACAAACACTTATAGTTAATATGACATTGACAATGAAGAGTAAAACAAGGACTATGATGCCCACTATCATAGCAACGTATAGTAGCGTTAGGTCGAGATCATCAAAAATAGCTGGATCGAAAACGTCATATATAAGTTTTCCTGTGTACTGTGTGTCAAATAGTATCGCCATTGCAAGACCGAAAATAAACATTATCCATAAAACGACAACACACTGTAAATAAGGAAAAAATTATTATAACAAATTAATCTTATTAGTATCCCTAGAAGTATGCAACATAAAACCAAACAGTACATATAATTATATACGAGGGGATTAACAAAAGTTCGGTCAGTTAGAGACTTTCAATTTGTTTTTGTTAATTAAAATTTGGCCTCTGCTGCATAAAACTGAGGCGTTGTATGGCGTTGAATTTTTGAAAAATCTCCAGCAGAATATAAAAAATGACTACTTGAAAAAGTTTTGATAATATTTCGAGCACTTTAACCGTTCCCAAGTACGCTATACTCACAAACGTTTGCACATGTCGACGTGTTTTCGCTTGTTTCGATTCATAAAACCATACTCTGAGTGCGAAGATCAGACAGAGTACCATCGTTGTAGTCAATGAACATTGATAGAAGAACATATGCATGTCCTTCGGAAATGGTATGACATAGGAAAGCAGCACTACAGCAGGTATGCAGAGTATCTAAAAAATAATGCATTTCACTTCAAATTCGATATTTCATTTTAAATTAATAATTGGTACATACCGCTATGACAATTTCTAGTGTTGATACCCACTCATTTAGCGAAAGGCCCATGTTTATACACAGTTTCAATAACAATCAGGATATTTCAAAAATATATATGTATGTATGTACGTATTTACATTTCAAAAATATTAATCACAATAATAATATTTACATTCACATAATCAATTTTTTTCGTTTTTCTTGTCATTTATTCGGTTGCTCTGTTTTGTTTATACGCATGCGTAAAGACGTCTGCTTGTTGATTATACAGTGCTTTGCAGCAATAAATAGCTTTCATAGTGTGGGAACGATTATCTTTCTATCTGCCTGTAGGTTCAAAGGAAATTATAACAAAAAGCTCGCATATTATAACTTTAAAGCGATTCGAATTACATAATTTTATTTCAATAATCAAACTGCAAAGATTATTTGGTAGAATGTAGATTTTTTTTTAACCTCATCTCGAATACACTACTAGTGAGTTACTGAAAGTATTATATGTATATTTTTTTTTAATTTGCAAATCCATATTAATAAAATTATGTACACTTCCTTTGAGTTGTGTATAAATTTCTTGTTCCTATCTTACCTTCATTAGTGTTTTTAACATTTAGTTGATGAATATCTTAGGCATTTGTATGAAATAAATAAACAATTTATATTAATTTCTAATATTATTTATTGTATATAAAATAGAGAAAACCTGATACTGAATGTTGAGAGCAATCATAAAGAGTTTAAATGCTTTTGTTACTCAGTAACAGTAATTCCAAAAGATCTTTAACCGAGAAAAAATTGTGTGCTGTAGGGTTAACAAAGTGTGTAGCTACTCCAACCGTGTATACATTTTATTTCTTATAAGTGTTTAAGTGTTTGCTTATTTCGCCACTAAAGTTTTTAGAATCGATAATTATTTTTCAACAATAATATGCAATATTAAAGTTAAAAATCACCGCTTTTGCTAATATATACATATATTAACAGAATGTAGCTATGGGTTATTTATGCTTTTCTTTTTTTTTTTTTGTAACAATTTATATATATTTTTGTACTAAACTGAAGATAATTAAATTAATCAAGCTAGCGAATAAAAAAAATGTTTCATTTCCATATATTGTAAGTGTGTATGTATAAATTTGCCATCAATAACAAATGCTTTCTAGGTGTAAATTAATTCAAAAATTAAATTTCATTATACCAAAAATTTCTTCTTATAAACTAACGCTGAAATCTTGAATTACATATAATCTACTATGATTATATTGCTTATTTATGTATGTACATATATTTGTTCTTGCAAATGTGTTTAAATATCAATTTAAACAAACTATAATGTCTAAAAGTCATTAAAAGGCTGACAGAAATACTTTGTCTAGTGCGATTTTAAACATTTTATGTAAATACATCGAGCCTTTACACTCTCGTAACATTTGGAATAGTATTTAGAGCTGTTCACAACAACATTATGGAATTAATGGTACATTAGTCACTGAATAAATTAATAATTTTGTATTTATACATAGTAAATAACAGAAAAAAAACTAATTTTCATACTCCAACCGTATTTTACTTAAAATAATAACAAATTATTATATCATGTTGATTACTAAATCAAAATATTCTTACGCATAAGTATAACAGTTTTGGAACTTCTTATATGTACAATTATATTATATTAGACGCTTTGTTTCAAAGCGATTTAAATAAGTTTTTTCTGGTTCATTTTATACATTACTTCCATACGACAATTCTTTAATGGTTTTCTTTTTCTAAATTATTATTCTTATCATTTTATATTATATCATTTATTGACTAAATTTCACACCAATATTGTTAACACGCGTCTTCATATGTTGCAGTATATCTTCGGCAAACTCTTCAACTGTTGTAAAACGACTTGCCTGAAAACTAAATATATCTGCCAAAAAGCCAAGCATTTGTTCACGGAAATAATGACATATGTCGCGCAAATTTTCATCGGGTCCAAAGAAACCCCAGGCCATAAGTGGTGATAATTGCTCAGAGATAACATAGAAATGGCCCATAAAGCCATTCTGATGTTTTAGTCCATGTTTTTTTGCCTTCAAAACCGACCACACTGCGGTGCTGAGTGCCTTTAATGAAGTATTTAAAAAAATTAATGCGACGCCTAAAATTATGCAATGATTGTATATGAAAGCGATATGAAACAAAATCGTGCATGTGATTAAGATTCTCCTCTATTGTATTTATCTAGTTAGCATAAGCTATGTTGCGTTGCGTAACTTACCATTTCTTTAAATCCATTTGAAAGAAATCTGTTTTGTACGACCGCTGTCACACTCGCTGGAGGCGCATCTAAGTCTCTAAATGAGTCCAATACAATAAAGTCCAAGCAAATATCGTAGAAGGTCATCGCTTTTACATTGCGCGCTTCCAATTCCTTTTGTATTTCATCCCAATTATTTGGATTTTGCAAATAGTTGATCATATCCTCGTAGCCGACAAGAAATTCCTTTGTATCCTTATCGCCTAGACAAAGTAGATCGGTAAGTATTTGACGGCCTGTATCGCAAACCCATTGGCCAATGGTTGGATCCTGAAATGCATTAACAATGTTATAATTGGTATTTATTTTTAGTAATCCGTTTTATGTACTCACTTTGAATAAATATTGAAAAGCCAGTCGCACACAGTGCAATTTTACCAAATATTCCGTATCACTGGAGCAGTGCACTAAGTCAGCGCGTATAGTACGATATGGGATGGGTGTATCTTCGTGATGTTTTAATGCTGCACTATACAATGGGTATTGTTCATAGGATGTTTCAATGAATTCCTCAAAATCCCGCATATCAGCGACTTGATCGAGCGCTGAAGCAAAACTTTCAGCAGAATCGAAATTTGGATCAGAGCCCGTACGACTCAGCCTTGATCGAAGAGAATGCCTATCTTCTTCTGTACCATCTTCTAACGCATGACCAACTCCATCTTCTTCTAATTCATCAATAGACGGTTCGTCACGGAAGAGTACCGAACGTTGATCTAGAAACAGTAATTCACTTTGTTCTTGTAATGTGTAGGCCATGTCAAGTAAATTTTGTATTTCACGACAAAATTCCGATTCCTCAGCAGTGGTGAGTAACGCTGGCACACCGCCAGGCGAATTATGTGCTGCCAAAGCATCTTCCCAGTAATTAATAACTGTATCTAACGCTTCCATGCCCATCACGCCCAACTGTTGTGCGGTCAAATGTAAAACTATTGCGCCGGTTTGACTTTGTGATGTAGAAACTAATGCACCGCCACCAATCGATCCTGATGCGAGCGACAGACGATCCGAATAGGCAACCGTCGAACCGGGCGGACTGCCAGATCGTGCTGAGGCTTTAGAACCAGCTATGGATATCATATCGTTGGGACTGCGCATGCTGTTGCGTGTACGCCGACCTGTATACTTGCGCGTGCGTCGGGGCGGACGTGGTGGTTTACGGCGTCGCAGAAAGCGTGCGAGCACACCGAGCAGAGCAACACCAGCGGTTAGCGAAAAAAAAACAACCTGTGAATAATTTATTACATGTGTAGTAATCATAAACAGAGTTCTCAAAAAACAATGAGCAGCCTTACCTTTTGCGAGGTAGACATACGAAATGGAAGCACGCGAATGTCCGACCATTTTGGAATTAGACTCATCTTATTATAGCACCTTGTTTCACTTTGTTTTTGATAGAAATTTAATATTCACTCATAAGCTCTCAACCATTGCTTTGGCTACGGCTGAACGCACTTTCGAGGTTAGGCGCTGCGCCACTATCAGCGTTGGCAGCGTTGTAATGTGACGTCGCTGAAGGGAACGTTTGAGAACACCAATGCAGCCGGCAAACATGTAATTTGCTGTAAATGGACTTGGCGGAAAATGCAAGTAAGTATAGATAATTGTGCCCTTACATATTCATTTAGTTTTACCTGTTTCAACTTCATGGACTTTTTACTTTAATCGATTGCCCCATGTCATTGACGAATCGGTTTTCCACACTTGGCACTGTAGTTTTGAAAACAATTTCACTATTTGCTTTATTTTACTGATAGAGAAATATTTGTTTTTCACCGTCACGATTGTGATTTTCACTTTCACCTCCGGAATTTGTTAATTAAAATCCAACAACACTTTCTATTGCATCATAGCAGCATTTAACAAAAGAGTACCCTCAAACAACATTACCGCGAAAAGACAGGAAAATACAAAAAGAAAGATTGAGATTGGGGAAAGAAGTCCAAGTGACATTTGAAGAGAAGCACGAGCGCTGGTGCTGCCACCTTGCACCAATAATCCAATAATAATTGGCCGCATAACTCATGTTTTATTCCCCTAGCGCACGAACGTCCCCCAGTAAGTGATATTTTTGATTTTTTTTTCAAAAGCAACAACAAGAAATATTCATCTTATAGTTATTCAAATAGAAAGTAACAATTACGCTCTGGATCCGGAGGCTGAAGTACTATGGGATCGAATGCAAGGCGGTGCAGCTGCCAAGCAGACAAAGGGGGAAAAAGCGCCACTTCGGAATAGAAGCACAAATGCCGGCAAAGATAACAACGTCATATCGAATTGTTGTTGTTGGTGCTTAGTGATTTTGACACTTCTTACGGCAATTTTGTTGTGTATTTGTTTATTTCTCTTACACCATATGAAGTAGAATCATTTCATATATAATATTTATGTATTTTTGAAGTATTTCCATTGCATATTATTCGTACATTGCCAAAAAGTTGTTGTAGGCGATAATTGTTGGTTAGTGCTGAAGAGGTGGCCAAAATTATGAGATACATATGTTTATTAATACAATAAAGAGTGAAAAATGTCAGATGGTGCCAAAAGTGTGTATTTTGAATTTATAATTTTACAGCATATTCCTTTAAAAAATTATATTAAATTATTTCAGTTTTTTAATAATAATTCTTTTCAAAGGTCCACGTATTACCTCGATTATTGAAAATCAGTTGTTCCGACGGCAAAGGAGCATTCGTCAAAAACAGTCCATTGATGTGCCCGATTTCGAAAAGGTAATTGACTCCATCCAGTTCAGTAAATTTAAACACCTTTTAGTTAATATGCGCAATTATTTTTCAGACATATGCCGTAATAATATTTTCAGACAAGGCCAAACTGCGCCACTGCCAAGATGTGGAAAAGATAATACAAGAATTCAAAGTGCTTACAACGCTCGAGGTTGTAAGGTATGTGTCATGTGTGTATTGTGTATGGTTCGCATGTAGGTGAATTGGGGAGCCTCCTAACCTATTTCAGTTTTCAACATTTTTCATATAAAGAATTCTTAAAACATCTGCATCCTAACTCAAATATTTAAAATTTCATAAATATAAGCACTTTATAATTTAAATTTGAAAATATTTCTCGAATTCACAAATCACTTTGTTCCTACAAATATTAAACATATTCCTTACTTCATTCCAGCAAAACCGAAAAATACCTCTATTTATCTGCCACTACGGAGGCATTACTACGCTTCGCCGATGTAGCCGAACTAAGTAAGTTGACCATTACCGGCAGCATGCAAAAGTTCAATTGTGATTGTATATCCGATTACCTGCTGCCTGGCATGACACCGGCGGATATTGTGAGAGAATGTGAGGGACCAGTGCTCATTAAAGATATGATTAAGCCAGCTATTATGTCCTACATAAGAAATGGCATAATTGAAGACTTCTTTCCATTACATAATATTGTAAGCTTTATAAACTATTCATTCAATTTCACTGTTACAAGCATATATTACATTACAGGAATATCTAGATAGGTTCGCATTTGATTGGCGTCGTAGTCGTTTGCCTATAGAAGACATATGCAACTATTTCGGCTCAAGTATTGCGCTCTATTTTGGTTTTACTGAGTTCTACACTAAGGCGTTGATATTTCCTGCGATTTTCGGTATGCTGCAATATATGTGGAATGTAAATTTGTCATTGGTTTGCAGTTTTTATGTGCTATGGACAACGGTAGTTGAATTTCTTTATAAACCTGTGTAAATTTGTTGTTAAATGCACTTAATGTTCGTTTGGAATTTCTCAGATTTTTCTTGAACTGTGGAAGCGTCGTTGCTCTGGCTATTCGTATCGTTGGGGTAATATAGAGATGAGTAGTCTTGACAAACCACGCTCGGCTTATCACGGCGTCTTGAAACCGGATCCGATAACGGGCAAAATGATGCTGCAGTATCCTATGCGTTACACTTATTTACAAATGTATTGTGTCTCATATCCTGTCGTGCTTATTTGTGTGGCGGCTGCGGCTTATTTTGCGTTATATCAGTTTCAGATAGAAGCAGAAGTGTTGGCAGATTTTGGTAAAACAAAATATGTTTTTACATTAAATCTTCTAGATACTACTAATTAAATATTTAATTTTTATAGGTCCAGACTCACTATTGTTGTATATCCCAGTAATTGTACAATCAATACTAATTGCTATATTTTCTTGGGCCTACGAGAAATTAGCTACTTTTCTAACTGACCAAGAAAATCATCGTACACGTTCACAATACGATCGCCATCGCGTAAATAAATTGATGCTTTTTGAAATTGTCAACAATTTCTTTTCACTTTTCTATATTGCATTTGTGCTGCAGGACTTGAAGCAGCTGAAATATCAATTAATGATGCAGTTACTCATATTCCAGGTCTGCCTAAGTTGTTGGCATATTTTTTAATGCTCAAAATATAAATAAATTATTATTATTTTTTTTTTTTATAACTCGACAGATCGTTTGTATCGCTCAAGAGATTGGCATACCACTTATGGCCGTAGTACGTCAGAAATTCGTAAAATATATGCACAAAGAGGTGGATGAGGAAATAAAGAGCAATGTCACCGATTTGGCACGATACGAACAATGTTTCTACGAAGCCGGACTTGATCAATATCAATCAACCTATGAAGACTATCTGCAAATGTGCATACAATTCGGTTATGTCGTTTTATTTGCCGCTGTTGCGCCATTTGCTGCATTCGGAGCTTTAATCAATAATATCTTCGCCATGCATATTGATTTGTTTAAGGTATAATGTAGAGTTTAATTCATTTATATTAAGTTTTTATTGAACTTTACATTAATCTCTGTTACTTAATAGCTTTGTAATATATTCAAACGTCCATTTGGTCGACGTACTAAAAATATTGGAGCTTGGCAGTCGGCTTTTGAATTACTTTCGGTAATGGCAATTTTGAGCAATTGTGGTCTATTGTATTTGCAGCCAAATGTGAAGTGAGTTGAAATACTAAATTTTTGCTTATGAACATTTCACTCATTTTCTACTTTTACAGAGGATTTTTCTCCAAAATCTTTCCCCAAATGCCAGATATTACATTTATACTCTTTGAACATTTACTATTGGGCTTGAAATTTGTCATACACAAAGTGATACATGAGCGTCCACGTTGGGTGCGTATAGCTTTGCTGAAGGCAGACTATGAATCGGATGAGGCGTATAAAAAACTGAAGTAAGTGTGCGAATGACTTATATACATAAATATATTAGTATGTATAATACAAATTGTATATTTTAATTATTGTTAATCAATTTTACTTTCAGAAAATTTAAGGCGCAAAATAAAATCGATTAAATCAAGTGGAATGTGTTTTTTAAGGAATCTCCTGCATGCAGCAAATGCTTGGTAGCATAAATTCGATTGTGTTAATTATGAAAGCTAACAGTTCAAGTGCAAAAAACAGTAATTAAATTTTAAATAATTTATTTAATGCATTTATTTGTTAATATGTTTTATCTTTTATGCATAATTTTTTATCATTATAAAGAGTATCATTACATTTTGAAAATTTACATTGTATATTATTTTAGTTTAAAAGTTTAACTGCAACATTTGTGATTTGTATGTATTAATTTTATTTTATTTATGTCTTAATATAATTTCCTATTTTATTTCAAATTATTTTATATAAATAAATGCTACCAAAAAGTTATAAAATTATTTAATAATAAAATATTCACTCATACGTGCCTTAAGTGTGCTGCACAAAAAACTTTAATTATGAATTTTGAAAATGAAAACAATTTACAATGTATACAAAAATAAAAATAAAAAAATAAAAAACAAATAAATAAAATTAACAAATATTTTGCTAAAATCAAACCTTTTCTTATTAGCGACAACCTCTGTAATATCTAAAAGCTAAATAAGCATCGATGGCATGTAAAATTCCCGCAGTATAGCCCATATACTGTGAAAAAACATATATTGTATTGTATGTAAAGACAGAGATAAAGTGAGCAAGTTATATTGCTTATATCTGAAAACTCACATATGCCGCTGTCATAGCTGGATATGCCCAGAAACCAGGACGCACAAAAAATTGCGGATGCAGCCAAACTACACAAGCGAAACCCATATAACTGGAAGAGCTGAAGTACATGCTGCAAGCGACGCCATTGAAAAGTGTCTCCTAAAAGAAAATTGTTTTCAAATTAAATAATTTTGCTCAAACGAAATGTTTTTGTAAAATATACAGTAGAAAATAATTTTCTTATCTTTTATGTATTATTATTAAAAATTATTTTTTAATATTAAATTTTCCCTTAAATGCCACCTACAAAAAGCGATTGTCTAATAAGACTCGATGACTTCTCCGAGAAGCAATAGCATATCATCAATATAGCTGTTGTTGTAAAGCAATAAGCGGTCGTTGTTAGCATGCCAGTCAGCGCTTGTCCAATTGTATCGGCGGCTGGTATGCCATAGCGCACCAACAAGCCCTCACACAAAGTAGCCAAAATTAATTGCAAAATTTTAATCAGGCCCACACGCGAATTAACAAAACCAAAATTTACACAGGTACATACACGACAACAAAAAAGCTTAAAACCAAAACTCTGACCAATGTTACGCGTGCCAAATGAAGAATGCATTTTTATTTTTTAAGTTTGTTTTTTACAATTTTTAATACGATTTTATTTATAAATAAAAATTAAATATCTATACATAATTTTTACTTATTTTTTAAATAATTTTTACTGATGTTTTTTTTTGCTTTTTATTAATCACTTAATTTTATATAATTTTGTTATTAATTTTTTTTAGTATTTTTTTTTTAATAATTCTTCCTTTTGTTTTTTTAGCTGAATTTGCATATATTTGTGGAAAAACCAAAATTTAATTTTAAATGTTCATTCACTCACTTACTCACTAACTAACTCCACTTTAACTGCACCAACGTTTCTTAGCTGTGAACACAACAAGCAGGATATGCTAAAAATAGTTTCCTTGTTTTGATCCCCCAAGCAGACAGGGCGCTATTGTGGTCCCTGACCTAAACAGATCGTTTACATTTCGTTTCTTTGGCAGCTTGGGTCTTGCTTTGTTTACATATTGAGATGTACGAAAATAAATTCAAATGGCTGCAGATGTGTGAATTTTGGTACACATGTACATATGTACTAGGGCATGTATTTATGGTATATATGCGCGAACATGTAAATGCATTCAACAAAACACCCTGTAGAAAATCTGGCATAACAGAAACCAGATTCCGAGAGAGCATAATTGGACTGAGGCAGAATTTTTTAGTTTGAATATTCTTTCTATTCCGCTTCACTGATATCATTTACTGATGTCAGCTAGATCCTTCTGTTGAAAGTAAGCCCGCTTACGTGAAATACCAAATGCATCCAGGTTTTTCTCCACTAGAGAGTCTTCCTCTTTCTTTGCTTCCATCGGTGGGTACTGCATGGCAAACTTCCAAAGTTGGAGTATTCCCGCTGTCTCAGGATTCTCTGAATTATGCCAATGTCGCCGTATATCTCGTACAGACCATCGTTCAATCGACTGCGCTATTCGCCGTTGCCCACGCGGAAAGCATCATATATTTTACGAAAAATCTTTTCACTCAAAAACTCACAATTCTGGCTCATTAGATGTTCTCATCGTCCATGCCTCCGTACCATATTGCAAGACGGGAATGTTGAGGGACTTATAGAACTTGATTTTTGTTTGTAAAGAGACGACTTTACTAATTTTTTACACGGTCTAAAGTGGCACCTGTTTACAATAGTGACTCTGCGTTGGATGCCAAGGTTGATATCGTTGTTAGTATTAATGATGGTTGGCGGCCGCGGTAACCGAGTGGTTAGAATTGCGTACTGCTATTCGGAAGGCTCATGTTTAAGTCTCGGTGTTGCGGTAATTGCGGCCCCCCCTCGGCAAGGAATGTCAACCCCTCCGCGTGTATTTCTGACATGAAATAAAGGCTCCTCATAAAAAACCATTAGCCGTTCGGAGGCAGCTTAGTATAAACTATAGGTCCCTCCATTTGTTGGAAAAATATCAAGACGCAAAACCACAAATTGGAGCAGGATCTCGGCCGAAAACAGCTTCAGTGGTTACAAAGCGCTAACTTAATAAACATATTTTTTTATATAATATTAATGTTGGTTCCAAGATAGACAAAATATCTAGGTCTTCAAAGTTATTACTGTCAACAGTGACGTGGGAGCTGAGTCGCGAATGCGATAACTGTTTTGTTTGACGACAGACGATATTTTCTAATGGCGTACGCCAGAAGCTGTACACTCATATAGAAGATTTTATTTCCCCACTCAGCTCTACTTATCAGATTTAAAGCCACACTGATGAGATCAAATAAATTTGTTGACGGTGGGCTTTAGTTTTTTTACAAAATGCGCTCACTAGGACTCACGGTAATTGACGCAGAATGTGGGGTAACCTCTTTAGTAGATTGGGCAAAGCACATTGAGGCACCAATCTTCGGGCATGCTTTCATCCGAGCCTATTTTGCTAAGAAATTGATGCTAATTGGTTCTAAGCCACCGTATTTAGAAAGCTCCTGGTGTTCCATTGTCATTGCAAGACTGAAGAAGTGTTCCATCCATACACTAAGTACTTTCTGTACATCAGCCAGCAGATTACTTCCTCGGTTCGTACCTGAGTACGCCCCGGCCTTGAAACCTGCTGTAAGGCGTCGGTCAGTTTTTCAAACATTTATAATCAAATATCTAGACCTTTTATTTTTTTGAGTTTTGCTTTCCTTTCAATTATCGGTATATATCCCACTCCGCACGTGCAGTATACGTAGTCGGTTACACCGTTACGAAGTTAGCAGCCTGTTTTCTCTCCACAGCGGCTCGAAGCATGAGCATGTCAAGAACACTGGATACATGTCATCCGTCTATCACATTTGATTGGTAGTTTTTCGATCTAGTGAGTTTACTTGTGCAGGAATCGAACTCCTGGTTAGACTATGGTTCAAAGTATTGAAGCCACGCTTCTTTTAGACAGTGATGAACTGTCTCAAAAACTCTGCAGGTTAATTTCCTTATAACTTCAATAATGGCCCAAGCACTTTCGTTTACGCGAGGCGGTGTCAGCATTCGTTCTGGGTACCTATCTTTAATTTATTAAATCCAAAAGAGCAACTGGGACTATCATTCGATACTTCAGCCAATGAATTCAAGCATTCCCCACAAAAAATTGTTTCGACTTTTTCACGATGCCACTAATAAGAACTTACAACTTGACTACGGTGTAGGTTTCCCTATCATTCTTTAAATTATGTTAGCATTCATTACGACAGCCAGATGTCCCTTGTCCACCCTTTCTATAGCCCCGAGACGTCTTTCTTTATGGTTGATTAGAGTACCATGTAAAAGCTTAATCGATGGAAATTGCAAAGCTAATGAGGTTGTGAGAATGAGCACTTTTTGTGTTGATATAATTGGTCACCAGTGGTTTTCTTCAGGACCGGCGCACTTCAAGTCAGCTCGGTAACGTTAGGCCAATACCAGAATGTGTAAGGTCGCAGGATTTTTGTATACTAATGAGAGCTAATGGAGTAGAGGATGGAACGATAAAGCGAGATTGCCATGGTTATGCGAATAAAGGGACAGTTGCTACACTACGAATGGGTGAAAATCCTTCAGCTTTGATGTACGATGCTGTATCTGTTGGTGGTAGCAAATGAAGGAGAAGATCTAACCATCCTTGAAAATATCTGACAGAGAACAGTGTGTTTTCACTTAGTATTTCCAATCCAACTATCGCAGCAAAAGCCTCCAATAATTAGTCAGTAGCACCTGGGAAAAGACAAAAAAACATCGTTTGCCACATTCAAGGCAATTGACCGGCCGGTCGTAAATTACGCTGCACCAATCTGCACATTGGAGACTAGCGATACGCAGTTGAAGAAGCTACAAGCATGTCAGAACACCGCCCTTAGGACCATGACAAGAAACCTCCTGATGCCAGTGAAGGCTCATTTGCACAGTGAAACATTACTTAAGGTTGAACCTTCACATAGGTACATCAGGAAGGTAGTACTAGACAAAAACAGACTCTATTCTGCACCATAGGTCAAAATCGCTGGACAAAATGGCATACTGAGAGGCTTTAAATGCCATTCACCGAGATCCGTACACATCTTCCAGTGAATGGCATTCCTGTTACAGACGAAGAAGACTAGCACTATTAAGATCTGGATATTATAGTCGACTTAATTAATATTTATACAGACTTGACCTCGTATGTCTGGCACGCAATCAGTCCCCGCACCATCCTAACCACCTCTTTGCATGGCCCCTAAAACCTACTCATCTAACTAGCCTTTTCCTCTGGTCCGAACACGTCGAAACAGACCGTTTTCTGAACCTTCCGTCGATGATATTTACAGTAGCTTTCGTTGTCGTTGAGAGGATATATTTAACTTTTTCAAGTTTTTGATATTGCTAAGGCGTAAAAAAGGGTGTGACTTTTAGACATGTGGTTGTCAATGAGGCACCAAAGACGCAATTGCTGCTGAGGAGTAGAGTATTGAAGAAGACCCGAATGGCTCCATCCGCCATCAAGCGAAATAATTGGAGCTGTGCCTATCCACTTTGTGGAAGATTATGGGGAAGGATCATGGTTTGCGGGCTTACTAAATGCAGCTCGTGTATGGTAAGAGCGTCGCACTTTCGGTGAATGATTCTGATTTTCACAAGAAAACTTTGTTTTAACGATGAAGCTCACTCTTAATTCGATTTTTAAATTAATTAACAAAATTGTTGCCTTTGAAATGATCATAATCCACAAGCCATTGTTGAGACGCTGTTACATACTCAAAATATCGTTGTTTGTGTTGAGGGCATCTAATGGTCCATATTTCTTCAACAATGAAGCCGGTCCCTTTTTTCTGTCTGAGTTAGAGGACGTTTATTTGGATGACCTTTGGTTCCAACAAGACGACGCTATATGCCATTCAGTCAACGAAACAATCAATTAATTGAAGAAGACTTTTGGTGAGCGCATTACCTCGCGTCGTGGGCCTGTGGTGTAGCCTTCAAGAGCGTGTGATTTAACACCGCTGTATTATTTTTGTGGGGGTTATGTGAAGTTTGTTTGTCTACGCAGATATGAAAGCTCGAAACGATTGACGCCTTGGAAGAGAATATTCAACGCTTTATTGCTGAGATATTTTTTTAAACATAGTGAACGAGTCACATCTTTAAAAATAAGCTAAATTTTTGGCCAAAACCACGTGTCTAAAAAACAAATTCAATGGTAAGCAAATTTAATTTTAATAGGGTCTGAATTTTTTCTTCACACACGTGAACAGACTAATTAATGAACATTCTTTTGATTTTTACGGCAAACGCACTAAAATTTACTTTCCAAACATTATTTTTACACACAGATATTTTTAAAACGCTTAAAAATATCTCATAATTAAACGTTAGGTATACGTACAAGATACGGGTGAGTATGTAACGCTTCGATGGGAGTGGCATATTTACAGTTCATCGCAGGATCGTATTTATTACGTAGGGATTTCGATTATAAGTGAAGCTCAAGAGTACTGAACTTCTTCCCCTTCTTTAATAGAGTAGACAGCGATTATAGCCGAGTTCAGAGCAGCACCCCATTCATCCCTCTTTTCACTGTTTGCGCCTATTGAAAATACCAAGTACAATCAATTCCTTTTCTACTTTGCCTTTACAAGGCGGTGGGGCTTCCGCTGATGGTTAAGGCATTGAAAACTTTCAATGCTGAATTATTCTTATCTATCCGGCATAGTCGCCTAGCCAGCATCATCGCGGTCCCTTGATTCGTTGAACTATGACAATGTCTCCGCTCATCGCTCTATCAGGTGCGATATTCGCCGTTGCAGAGTACCATAAACCTTAGGCAAAATCTTTATTTCAAAAACTCCTAACGTCAACTCATGAGATTTTGTAATCGTCCATGCCTCCGCATCATATAACTAGAGGGGAACGATAAGCGACTTGTAGAGTTTGATCTTTGTTCGTCGAGAGGGGACTTTATTTTACAACTGCCTACTCAAAGTAGCATCTGTGATTCTGCGTTAGATTTCCAGACTGACATTGTTGTTGGTTTTAATACTGGTTCCAAGATAGACGAAGTTATCTACGACTTCAAAATTATGGCTGTCGACAGAGATGAATGTTTGTTTGATTACAGGAGATAATTCGTCTTGCCCTCGTTCCCTACCAGACTCATTTGCTTCGCTTCATTATCAAGTCTGGAGAAAGCAGAACGGCGAGATTGTTGTCAATATCATACGCAGCACTTGCACACTCTTATAGAAGATTCTACCTTCCCTATTCAGCTTGGAATAAACTAAAAAACTCACACGATAAGGAATTACTCTATCTGACCCCTCGTTTGGTATCGAAAGGCTCGGAAAGGTCCTTAGCGAAGCTGATCGAGCTTTTGGGGTTGCTTAACGTCAGTTTACACAGCCATATAAGTTATGCGGGGATACCACATTTAGTTATATCAGCATATTGTCGAAGGCTGCGGTGTTTGGCAATCCTCTTTTCACGGTTCTTTGCCAAGATTTGGCGCATGGTGATAAGATCTAATCAATTTGTTGACGGTGGGCCTTAGTCCTTAACACAATACGCTCGAAAGGACCTTATATGCGATTTTGAAGAAGGGTTGGGCTCTCAATTTTGTGGATTGTGCAGAACACACTTACCAGGTGTGTTTGTTGAAGTGTGCCGGTTTTACTAGTAGATGTCGCTAGCAATATGTATAAATTTCTATGATTTGGCACGTATGTAATTTTTTTCTATTGACATTAACCTACAAAAATACGCAAGTCACATTCCGCCAAAATAATAGCGTCATATTTGTTTACCTCAGTGAATATGTCGAGTTTCGATCCAAGTAAATCGCAGCTGAAGCTGGTAGAAACTTATGGTGAACATGCTCCAGTGATTAGAACATGTGAGACATGGTTTCGTCAATTTAAAAGTGGAGATTTCGATTTGACAGACAATGAACATCCTGGTGCAGCGAAAAAGTTCGAAGACGAGGAGTTGCAGGCGTTATTGCATGTTGATCCAACCCAATCGCAACAAAAATTGGCAGAAACACTACATGTGACTCGAGGAGCTATTTGTCAACGTTTAAAATCCAAGGGAAAGATCCAGAAGTATGGAAAATGGGTGCCCCACCAGCTGAACGATAGACAAATGGAAAATCGGAAAACCGTTTGTGAAATGCTGCTTCAACGATTCGAAAGGAAATCTTTTCTGCATCCGAATGGTTACGGGGGACGAAAAATGGATTTATTTTGAGAACCCGATGCGAAAAAAAATCATGGCTTTCCCCTGGTGAAGCTGTCCCACCGACTGCAAGGCGAAATCGCTTTGGCCGTAAGACAATGCTCTGCGTTTGGTGGGACCAGTGTGGTGTGGTGTACTACGAGTTGTTAGAACCTGGTGAAACGGTGAACACGGATCGCTACCGACAACAAATGATCAATTTGAATCATGCGTTGACATTATCTTGCAACATGACAACGCGCCGTCTCATACCGCTAAACTGGTGAAAGACAAATTAAAACCACTTAGTTGGGAAATACTATCGCTCCCGCCGTACTCTTCAGACCTCGCAGTGCTTCGCTAATTTTGAAGAAGTCGAAAACTGGCTCGTCGAATGGTTTGCCTCGAAAGAGAAAAAGTTTTTTTGGAATGGTATCCATAATTTGCCTGAGAAATGGGCGAAATGTGTAGAAACCAATGATCAATACTTTGAATAAAAAAATGTTGAGATTCCTCTGAATATTAAGTGTTTTCTTTATCGAAAAAACCGGCAAATTTCAACCAACACACCTGGTAGGTTCCAATCCCTGGGCATGCTTTCACCGTAGACCATATTTTGCAAAGAAGCTGATGTAAGCACCTTATCAGTTCTACACAGTCGTTTTTAAGAGTTCGGCGCTTTGTTGCCATTCAGGCGGGCGATTATTATTTGAATTTCTTCATGTCCAAGCAATAAAACATCTGTACCCTCGTCATTTACTCATGAATCTGGTGCGGCATCGCAGAGTGTTTCATTTTCACTGCCATTTGGAAGGCTGAAGAAGTGTTTTCTACATAAATTCCATATATAATTTATAGTTTTGATCTTTTAAGAGTAAATATGGAAATACACTTTCCTTTGTAAAGGAAGTACCTGCCTCCCAGAGTAACTTAATCTCTCAGCAAAGATCGCTCGGTAAGTTTTCGAAACATTTCAGTATTTCACAACAGATTCCCTTTCGTGTTAGCAGCCAATGAGTTTGTGGAATAATTTCTAGGGAATCTGTTTGTTTAGAGTTTAACAACTTTTTAATGCTATTAATCTTACATGGAAATTAATTAATTACAACAAAAAAAAATAGTAATAATAAATAATAAATATGCGAATATTCATTTGTTTATCTTCCTACTTTTCCACAGTATTTTCGTTTGCTTGGGAAAATATAAATTGCAAATAATATATATTTACAAACAAACATATGTACATACGTACATATATTTATATGTATATGGGTATACTCATAGGTGGCAAGTACTTAAATCGCCATAAAATTAATAAACAAAAAAAAAATTATTATTATAGTGTAATAATTAAATAATAGTTTTGCGTGCTGCGATACGCTATGTAATTTTTGTAATTTACTGTTAGACATTACGTACACGTATGTACGTGTACGTGTTAGTCTGTTGTAAACAAACAAAATATTATTATTCAATAATGTTAACACCACCGACCATAAAGTTTAAGAAATGTTTGAGAATTAATTTAAGAAGAAGAAAAAAATGCATTAATTAGTAAATATGTACATACGTGTATGTATGTATGTGTGTAAATAAATGCAGTCGTAGCTATGGGTGCATACATATATACATACATATATGCACACACGTGCGGCATTAAAGCGCAATAAAGCGTAAAATCTTGACTTCGAACTTTATTTAGACTCTTCTAAAGTAAGAAACTTTAAAATCTTCACTGTTTTTCTTGGCTTACTGCGTATTGGACTTTGTGAGCTAAGATTTCACCGAAATTGCATCATAACAAATGGAAATACATAAATGTTTCCATTGTTGTTGCAATATTTCTTAGGAATTTTGGTATATTAAGAGATAATGTTTTTGATAAAGTAGTAAAATTTATTTTGAAAATTTAATAATATACATATTTACGAGTATATAAAGGGTGCCATTTTAGATATGTGATTTTCAAAACGAAATAATATTATATATATAATTGGCGCTTTGTAACCGCTGAAGCGATTTCTGGCCTACAGTTTATACTAAGCCGCCTTCGAACAGCTGATGGTTTTTTTACGAGGAGCCCTTATTTCAAGCCCAAAATACACTCTGAGGGGTGGACATTCCCTGGAGAGGAACGAGCGCAATTAGACAATTTTTTTTTTCGAAAATTAAGACTTTATTGTGAAAAAATTGTTATACATTTAATGTTCAAAGTACACGTCTTGCCCATCGAAAGCTACGATGTTTGCCCATCTTTCTGGCAGTTTGTGGATCCCATCCCAAAAGAACTTCTCCGGCTTGGAGGTCAAGAAAGAATCGAGCCAATTTCTGATACCCTATTCTGATGTGAAGCGCACTCCGGTGAGGGCATTCTGCATTGATCTGAACAAGTGGTAATCGGAAGGTGCTATGTCTGGGCTGTAAGACCCACAGTTTTCCAAATAGTTTTTAACTGGCCTTGCAACATGTGGCCGAGCGTTGTCATGATGAAAAAATATTGATTCGTGTCTGGTCGCATATTCTGGTCGTTCTTCCGCGATTTCCTTTTCAAATGAATCAATTGATTTCGGTAGAGATCCCCATTGATCGTCTGACCCGAATTCAATAGCTCCTAATAGAGCACACCCTTGTGGTCCCACCAAATACATAGCATAACCTTGGCACCATGGATATTCGGCTTTGCCGTGGATGTCAATGGTTGGTCAGGCTTCACATATGATCTCTTGCGCTTTGGGTTATCATAATGAATCCATTTTTCATCGCCAGTGAAAATCCGATGCAAAAATGACTTCTTTTGGTGGCGTTGAAGCAACATTTCCGACATGCAGAATCGACGTTCGACGTCTCTTGGCTTTAATTCATAAGGCACCCCATTTCCAAGCTTCTGGATGAATCCTAATGATTTTAATCGTCTGGAAATGGTTACTTGATCAACTTCTAATACTTTTGCAAGTTCTTCTTGCCTCTGGCATGCATCTGTGTCGAGCAATATTTCCAATTCTTCGTCTTGAAATTTTTTTGGCTGTCCGGGTCGTTCTCCGTCGTCTAAGTCGAAAATGCCAAATTTAAACCGTGCAAATCACTTTTGGCACATCCGTTCGGCTAAAGCATGATCACCATAAACGTCCAGTAAAATACGATGGCTTTCGGTAGCAGTTTTCTTCATGTTAAAGTAATGAAGGAGAACTCCCCGCAAAAACACTTTATCTGGTACAAATTTCGACATTTTCAAATGAATGAAACATATTGTTGTTCAGGCTAAAACAAAGCACATCTACTGAAAACGACGCGAAAGTCACCTTTGAAATGAATATAGCCACAGATGAATACTAGTAGAGCCCTCTCTTAGAAAACCGCACGAATTAATGGATACACCCAATAGTAAGCCTCAAACCAAGAATCCTCCGCAAAATTTTCCAACAAGTGAATGGACATAGCTGCAATTGTTGCCCGTGATGACGGATAAACTCAGTCGGGTCTTCTTCGATACTCTGTTTCACAGCAGTAATAGCGGCTTTGGTGTGCACTATATGGCGTCTCTGAGGATGAGGATCCTTCACTGAAGTAAAGGCAGTTATTCGGGAGTAAGTCTCTGTTCATTATGAAATGGCAAGCCATACTGAGTATATATCAACTAACAGGTGTCAAAAGGACCAACAGCAGAAAAATAAATAAAATCTAAATTTAACAAAATTCATAGAGCCACAGCAAACAGTATGGCCGGGTTTTTCTATGTAGTACCATATATTATGAATTAAAAAATGTGTACTCTAAATAAAATAAAATTCAGTAAATTTCTATTGCGTCTCAAAATTAAAGATTCCCCTTGTTTTTAATTGCAGAACTATTATCTTTCAATTAATATAATTACAGTGAAATTTTCACAGCGCTTAATTATTAGTATTTTCCTATAAATACAGAGCACTTATGAACATACCTACACACATAAACATGTATGAGAGTAAATGAAAAAAAAAATGATAAAGAATTTCACACAAAATCCCAAACAATACTCATTACATCATGAATAACCGATAACAATAAATTAAGCAATATTCATGAGATGCTTATAAACAAATCAATTAAACTTATTTTTTTAATTTAAGTTTTTTTTGTGCCTTGTTAAAGTTTGAAATTGGGTGACGCGGTGTCTAAATTCGACTTTGGTGGAGCTAAACAAAGGTTACACATTTTAAATTATGGAAATGTTCTTAAGAACTACATTTGTTTTTATTTTAAGTAAATGACGACATTACTAAATATATACGTGTACGCATTCAGATGTTTACGTAGATAAGAAAGTGATTTGAATTTTCCACCTGGCGCTGGTAAAAATATGAATTGGCATACATTTGTGAGAGTTCGCTGACTACCGACTTGTTTAACTTTGATGAAAAAAGTCTGGTCCCTCATCCGATGCTCTTGTTTCTTTTTTATTGGAGCTAATTTCGTGCCGGGCCTTAAATTCAGTGCGTGTACGCTTAAATTTAGCACACATTTATATAGCAAGACTGAAGCCCGCTCGCAGCCGCACCTCTGGTGAACGGACGATGCAATTAAACTTAAGCGAACCCTTAAACCGAATACGTGGGATTAGTTCCATTGAAATTTCCTCTCTTTTAGCTGTGACATAAGGCTCCTCACGGGATGGTAACTGCATCTTGCACAAGGCCTGTTCACGTTTAAAGTGTGCGCGATACTGTAATTGCATAACCAAAGCTTGACTACATCTTTTACACCCGCGCCGTGAGTTCTACTTTCTCCAGACTGGAACGAGGGCAAAATGAAATATCTCTTGCCATCAAACAAACAACCATCGCATTGGCGACTCAATGTAGAATTCCTCTTTCCAAAAGTTGCTTCTTTGTAGTGAGTAGGCAATGGAAAAATAAAGTTCTCTTTCGACGCACAAAAACCAAATTCAACAAGTCGCTCATAATCTCCGTCTTGCGGATATGGTGCGGAGGTATGAACAACATGACTAGGATATGTGGTCCGAATAGATAAGCAAAGGAGGAGGAGGAGACCTCTCTTGCCCAACCTGCTGACTAATTTTTACTGAATCCTGTTTGCTGAAAACTAAAATTTCTTTCTTTGGGAGAGTAATACATTTTACTCTCTCAATTTCGTTCCTGGCTACGCAGTTGTTGTCAAGCCTGGAGAAGAATATTATTGTTAACAATTTTTGAAAGCGAAACCCCTATAATCTACTCATTTTTGGTGTGCATCTTGACGTTTTTCGCACAAATGGAGGGACCTACCGCCTCTTCACGGCCCATGAATTTTTATGAGAAGTCAAAGTCAGAAATAAACTCGGAGGGCTTGACATTCCCTCCGAGGCGCGACCGGCTATTGCGTCCGGGCATATAGTTTGTCGATTTTGGACAGGAAAGAAAGTGAAGCACGGGCAACCACGGGCCTAATGACACTTAACCTTAAACTTAATGAAGCCTTAACATTTTCAGCAAAGTTTACAAGTTGAACAATAAATTCCAAAAGCCATGTTGTCATTATTTCTACATTTCTTTTGAATTTCATTTGAATCAAAACAAAAATATTGACAAATTTGAGGAATTTTATTTTGGATCGCCTTTACATCACTGATTTTCCGCAATGGCGCTGGAGTTAACGCACGTGCAGCGCTGTATCATCTCGGGCGTGGTATACGTTGTGTGCTTCGTGGGTATTTCGAAGGAATCAGTTCTTTATGCTATTAAAAATAAAATCAATTATTTTTCTTTTACATCCTCACCAACAGATACTTGAAATTGTCTCCTGCGTGCTGCTATACAAAACGTTTGAGTCGGAATGCGTTGGTGGCGCTGAGATTTCCACCTTAATTTGGTGGTGCTTTCATTTAGTCTTCGTGCCCGCAATACCGGATATTATGTATGCCGTTATGGGAGTACTGATATCGGATCCATTCTACGCCTCAATGGTAAGTTGGAGTTACTGATTGACTGATAAAGCCTGGCAAATACCTCGGGACCTCTAAATACGTTTCTCTTTCCTTCAGGGTGGCTGTTATAACATTGTAATGGGAGTGGTATGCATATCCGCTGCCATCTGTGGCTTTCTCTCGCTCACTGGTTGTGGAAATCCTGCACAGTCATTTGTGCTAATAAGCGCTATATTGGAACTCATTGCTGGCATAATTCATTTGGTATTCATTTGGTTTGTCAAAGAAAATCTCGATGATGGCGAAACTTTGTTTGGCTTACAGTAGCTTGTACATGTAGCTAAATTTCTTATAAGTTATCTAGAGTCTTTTGGCTCCAACTTATTTAATAACAAACTTTACAGTCAGACTTGTGGAGTACTATCACCTATGTTACCTATTCTTTCGTAGGCAATAAATATGTGTGAAACCATGTGGCTGACCAGATCGCTAAGCTTCATTGCTCTCCACTTCGAGATTAACTTATGATCTTTTTGGCTTATTTACTTTAGCTGTGATAATACCTAAATGGAGGTAGCTCTTAGATATAGGTGTGTTGCTCTGACCGAGGGCATAGCAATAAAAGAAGGGAGATAGTATTATTCTTGTCATCGTTCTTACAGACTCCGCAGCATCTCCTAGTAGAAAATTTCAACTTTTTCATAGAGCATCCTATCAAATAATGACATTTCAGCACTTCTGTTTCGTTAGAAACATTCTTTCTTTTGGAGAGTAAATATCGCGTCACTTCTGACGATCTCAATTCGGTTAAATTACTCTAGATTTGCTGTAAGCCGAAGTGGTGATTACCATGATGAGCTCTACTCTTAAAAAATCTCTCTTGAAAGTAGTTTAATTTAGTAAAAGGTTTGCCAATGCTTTCTTTATAGACTAGGATCTACTTAGTCGTATCTTCCTCGGCAAGCTCATTTTCCTTAGAGTTTTCCTTAATATTCCTATGGGAATGAGTCTAAATATAAGAGAGTCCCGCGCCTTTTGATAATATTTAAAGAGTTCGGTAACAATGCTGCACAATTTTTGAATGTTTAGTAAGCGAGCCAAGTGTCGAGTCGTTGACGAACTATGGAAGGATACACCGTGAATTTGGTGCCAAATTAGTTAAGATTTCTGCATGAAAAACTATGCACTGATCGGTTAACCTGAAAGAGTGCTCTAAATATGGATCTACTGAAAGACCCCATCAGTTGGCCGCAATAGCCGATTGATTAGCATTGTGTACTGCCATTCGGAATGCTAAGGTTCAAGTCCTGCCTCGGGTAGGGACGGTAAATATCTCCGAGTATAGTCCTGACATGAAATAAATTCTCTAGGCCGTTTGTGGGTAGCTTAGAATAAATTGTAGGTACCTCCACTTGTTGGAAAAACATCACCATACACTGGAGGAGGAGCGCCAATTACCAGGGGTGTTCTTTTCTGCATCGAATTGTCACGGGGGACGAAAATGGATTTATTTTGAGAACCCGAAGCGAAAAAAATCATGGCTTTCCCCTGGTGAAGCTGGCCCATCGACTGCAAGGCCAAATTACTTTGGCCGTAAGACAATCCTCTGTGTTTGGTGGGACCAGTGTGGTGTGGTATACTACGAGTTGTTAAAACCTGGTGAAACGGTGAACACGGATCGCTACCGACAACAAATGATCAATTTGAATCATGCGTTGATCGAAAAATGGTCGGAATGGGCCCGAAGACATGGCAAAGTTATCTTGCAGCATGACAACGCGCCGTCTCATACCGCTAAACTGGTGAAAGACACATTAAAAACACTTAAATTGGGAAATATTATCGCACCCGCCGTACTCTCCAGATCTCGCCCCGTCCGACTATCACCTTTTCGCATCGATGGGACACTCCCTTGCAGAGCAGTGCTTCGCTAATTTTGAAGAAGTCGAAAAATAGCTCGTCGAATGGCTTGCCTCGAAAGAAAAAAAGGTTTTTTGGAATGGTATCCATAATTTGCCTGGGAGATGTGCAAAATGTATAGAAACCAATGGTCAATACTTTGAATAAAAAAACTTTGAGATTCCTCTGAAAATTAAGTGTTTTCTTCATCGAAAAAACCGGCAAAATTCAACTAACTCCCCTGGTATATCACAAAATCTAGTGTCGAACTTTGGGTTTCAATCTGTCTTTTTGGTTGGATTCTCTATGGTTGTGACTGATAAGCAGAGTACAGTTCGAAGATTTTCGTGTGGCGATAATTTCATTTAAGGAGAAGATCAGCTAGCACTTCTCTCTTATATCCCATCAAGTCATGGCATAAGATATTGAAGACTCCAGTTAAGGCATCTAATAACGCGGCTGTAGCATATTAAGAAAAGAAATGTCAAGATACCGGCCAAGTAGCGAATACGTGTATATCCATTTATCCAATATGGTAGATCAGAAACTGAAAAAACGGTTGCTAAACCAGACCACTCTGGTACCGAAACCAATGCCGAAAGAAGAAGTCTACCCTGTTTAGCATAACCGGGAAATACAACTTCACAGACTCTTTTAATATAATTTAAATACAGAGAAGCATTTGGCTACTCAGTCCAAAATAGCACCTGTTGGCAAGAGGGATTCTTCGTTGGATTTCAAGGCTCACATTTTCTTTGGTGATAATACTGCTTCCAAGAGAGACGATATTATCTACGATTTCAACGTTATGACCGTCAATAGTGCCATGGGAGCTAAGTTGCGAATGGTCTGACTATTCTCTTGATGACAAAGTTAAACTGATAAACTTAGATCTTAATCTATGAAACTCTCTGTAAATGATCGTAGGCTCTAAACACAGTGTAAAACAAGAAAATGAGAACAATGTCAAAAGGAAAATACCAAGGAATTTAAAATATTTCTTTCAATTTTCCAATAATTGTTTTTCAATTCGGTCGTTTTCTAGTTGTTACTTACCGTTACTGCATCTAACGTAGAACATACACGTCGTCGCGATGGATCCATATAGAAAGAAACGAAGGAAGAGTAAATTTTTCTTTATTTTAAATATGGTGAATATAAAAAAAGAATATGAAAAACAAAAGCGTAAACAAATTAATTATTTCCCCAAATTCCCTTAGATCTTGGAGGGTTCCGCTATAGGCGCCGTTATATACTGTACACTCTTTTCCAGTTGCGTGCTGGGCAATGAGGTCAGCGGCCCCGTGTTCATATTCCTACTCTTCATATTCTCCGCCTTCATACCGGATGTCTGTTATGTCATTCTTACACCGAAATTCCACACGTTGGGCATTGATCCGTTGGTATGGGGCGACTTTACTTTTCTAAAAATCGCCTTTCTCTTATTTTCTTCACTGCTTTTTTCCGCCAACAGGGTGTCATGTTTAACTTTTTAATGGGTGTGCTTTGCCTTTTAATCGGCCTGGGTCTCATATTGGTAATGCTGGCTTTCTGTGGTTATTATGCACAATTTATTTTGGTGGCCGCTGGCGCTTTAAGCGTCTGCTCTGGTATCTTTCATTTGATGAATGCCTGTATGTGCCACAAATCAATACCGAAGTCGGAGCGGTGAGTATGCATTTAGAGTGTATTGAACTATTTCATTTTGTACCAATACATATACCGATATTTTAATGCATATACATATACGAATCCCTGTAAATATAGGTATTATAAGCCACGGCGTTCTAAGACTCCAAAAAAAGGCAAAGAACAAAAACCGACTAAAGCCGATAAAAAAGCCAAACCGGCTGAAAGGAAACCAGCGAAGAAATCAGAAAAAAAGTCCGAGAAGAAGTCAGAAAAGAAATCGGAGAAACCAGTAAAGAAGAAGGCACCGAAAGCTGAGGATTGTGATGAAGGAAAAAAGGGCAGAAGATAAAAAGATCAATTTGACATATTTAATGTTATATCTTCCTTCTGCCGATTAAAAGATTTTAGTAAAATTTTGTTTTTTTTTTTCAGTTTTTAAAAAATAATGGCGAAAACAACTTTCTTTGAAACCGGCACTCTGCAGTAGCTTTACCGCCATTTTTGTAGCAAATATTTCGGCCTGGAAGATACTGCAATGGTTCAGCAGCTCAAATGACCTTCTTATCTCTAGTTGGGCGCAGTAAACTGAAGCCCCTACTCCTTCGTTCTCTCTGCAAACTACAGACCTTTCCTCCAGCTATTTACATCTATTATAGCTGGCAACAGCTTCCCGAGGGGCAGGCGCAGGATTACATAGTCTATTCGGATGTACACTTAGGGATAACACTATACTACCGTGCCTGTAAGTGCTGGTTTTCAGTTGCCTAGAACCGTATAGTCTTGCATCAGAAAGGATTTTAGATACTAGATTTGCTGGCGGAATGCTCAAAATTGCACGTCGGGCTGCAGATGGTATTGTTAGGAAGTGTTCCGGCAATAATTCTCTGTGAAAGTCTGAAGGTTCTCTCATCCAGCCTATCCATATATGTTATATCAATAGCTTCCCACCATTGCGCCATTCAGTTCTTCTTTTCGCACCAAATGGAAATACCAAGTACAGCCAGGTTCTTCCCTACCTGGCCTCTTCCTCTGCTTCCACCGGCGGGTACTGCATCGAAAACTTTGATAGCTGGAGTATTCTTATCCATTCGGACCATGGTGCGTGTCGATATCTTTTTACGGGTATTTTTCTGGTGAATGGTTGATTTAGCATGTCTAAAGTCTTACTAATGAAGTCCAATCAGTTCGTTGACGTAGAGTTCTAGCTTTAGATCGATATGGAGAAGTCTTCTCGCACGATAATAAGCGCAGACTCTGGGGTACCCATTTTTGGGGATTGGGCAGAGTACACTTAAGTTTCAATTGCTGGGCATGCTTTCCACCGATCAAATTCTGCAAATAAACTGATGTACACGTATGCACCTTATCATCCATCGGCTCACGCCGCTTTGTTACTTTCCAAGTGAGCGATTGCTATTCGTACTTCTTCATAGTCGGGTAACGGAACAACTTTTCCATCGTCATCGATAGGAGTTTCGGGTTCACCATCTGCGAGTGTTTCATTTTCACCGCCATACAGCAGGCGGGAGATGTGTACCCACAATAAGTTTACTATACTCTAGACATCACTTACTAGATCACCGCTCTGGGTCCTACAAGCGTTCGATCCGCTCTTGAAATCTTCTGTGAGCCGCCGCAGCTTTTCATGAAATTTTCGAGCGTTTCCCTTGCCGGCCAGCTTTTCAAGCTTTTCATACTCAAGCATCGCGGTATCGTTCCATTTTTTGTCTGCACTTGCGTCTTGTTTCCCTGTTCAATTCTTGGTAGTGGTCGATCGCAACGTTGCAAGGTAGGCAGTCTTCTCTCTTACACTGCAGTGCGATAATTCTCATCATACCAGTTTTTTTTGTTGGTTTTTTTCGAAAACCAATAGTTTTGTTTGCAGCTGTGCGTACTAACCTTGAAATGCCTTCCCACAGTTGCCTTATACCGAGTTGGGGATGAGTGCTCTCGGGGTGGAAGAGTGTAAGTCGAGTAGGAAACCGTTATAATGATATCGAAGTCGAATCTTCCTTGAATTTATTTGCCGCACAGAGGCGGATGGGTATTTTTACTCCTACAAAGTAGCGGTCTGATTCGATGTTAGATCCTCGGAGCGTACGCACATCTAAAAAATTGGATATATGTCTTCTGTCTATCACAATATGCTCGAAACTCGAACTCTAAGCTAGAGTTTTTTGATTATTAACACTTGAACTTTGTTTTAATTTTATAGATTGCCCACCTGCAGTTTGATAGACGTGAGTAAGTGAAAATCGCTAACGAGTAGGACAGTGCGTATGAGTAACTTATTTCAATTGTTGGAGGTACTTTACCATATACAAATTTAGTTTTGGTTTTGTTCCTTCCTATTAAATAGATTTTTAAAAAGTCTATTGACAGCAATAAACCTACTCTTAATAGCCCCCAAAGAGAGTTTCTAGAACTTTTCACGCTACAGTCTGCAGCTATAAAAAAGTAGTAAAATTCCACTATTCATATATTTCTATATGGATACACAATATACATATGGTATATAATATTTTTTACATAATAAATATGTAATCACACAGTTGACACGCTGAGAATCTTTATTTAAGCCATTAATGTCAATTAAATTGGAATTAAATGTTAAATCAAGATGAGCAATAAGCAACAAGACCAACAACAATATTATTGCATAAAAATAGTTTTCAAATTGTCGGAAATCCCAACTCAAGTCAACAACAACTGAAGCTCACACTTACCGCATAAAACAAAAAGCAAAAAAAAAGCGGCAAAAGGCTTAAGTAACCGGTAAGTAACGCTAACGCTTATGCATGCATGTACATATGTAATATATACGAGTATGTGTCTGTATGTGTATGCGTGTGCTGTAACATTTGCTGCCGGTATTCACGTGCAAAAGTCGTGACGACAAAAAATACTGTAATAATTCTCACAACATAACAACAATCAGCAATGCATATACATATGTACATAGATATCTCTATATGAGTATGTAAGTATGCATGTAAATGTGTTATAATAACAACAACAAATGCTTGCTTCGATGCATTGTTTGTTTAACTAATTTGACTAACCATTTTATTACATCAAGTACTCAAGTATTTACTTTTGCATAAAATTAACTTTCAACACATATACGCATATATATGTAAATAATATATGTAGGTATATAAAATATATGCATGCAAGTAGTAGATTTAAATATCTTTTTGCATAACTAAAAATGCAAGTTACGACAGTTATGCGGTAATAATTATAAGTACTTTACAACAACACACCACACGTATAAACATACATGCACACACATACATATACACATGTAACCATCTAATTGACCACAGTCTAGTCTAATTAGAAGTGAGAACACCGGCGACTAGCCTGCGCGTATATGCGAATACTAAAATAAGCATATACACACATTTATATATACGTAGATATGTAAGTTTTTTTTGTTTTTATAAAATACCGCTTCAGCAGCAATTAAGGGGCCCGACTATGCCATTGTTCGCAATTTTATTTATAAATACGTATTTAAAAATATGTAAGTATTTGAAAGTTTTTTTTTTTATTGTTATTGTGTAATACACATTTTGTGTAGTTCTCATTACCGTTACCGGGGTAGTCTTCATTAGATTGCTTAGTTTGCAATACAAACGAGTAAAATTTAAATTGAAAGGCATAATAAAAACAAGAAAGAAGAGCTGTCTTCGGTCACGCCGAAGTCTTTAGATCTTTCATGACCATATAAAATTTATGATATTTCATTTTAAGGTTAAATTTCACTGTAATTCAATACAATTTCATTGGCAATGATCAGTTGTATATACTTACTTGTATAGAATACAAAATTCATGCTCTTACTTTTCGTTTGAACGGATTTATGGAACGAAATCTCAAAACTTGAAAATCGGTCGTAAATAATAGGTCAAGTAAACAGTTCGTTCGGTTTCTTATTGATTTTTCAAAATATAATAACTTTGTTCGTAAACTTGTTGCGAACGAGAAGCCAACTTTATTATACCCCCTCTCGTAGAAGGCTGCGTCCCTATTGGCAAAAAACTCGGAGAGCCAATTTTCGCAGGCCTCTCTTGAGGCCAACTTCTCAGCAATAAGCGCGTTCGCCATGGACAGGAAAAGATGGTAATCACTTGGTGCCAGGTCCGTACCATAAGGTGGGTGCATTAGGACCTCCCATCCGAGCTCCTGGAGCTTCTGACGCGTCCCCAAAGCCGTGTGTGGCCTGGCGTTGTCCTGATGGAACGCAATTTGGCCTCTGTTGATCAAAGACGGCCTCTTCTGGATGTATGCTGCCTTCAAGCGGTCTAGTTGTTGGCAGTAGAGGGCCGAATTGAGCGTTTGGCCATAGGGGAGCAGCTCGTAGTAGATGATTCCTTGCTTTGACCAAAACCTTCCTCGCACCGTTTCCGCCGGCTCACCGCATTTCGACCACGACCGATTTCGCTTGACGTGTTGTCGTAAGTTATCCACTTTTCATCGCCAGTCACCAAGCGCTTCAGAAATGGGTCGATTTTGTTGCGATTCAGCAGCGATTCGCAGATGGAAATTCGGTCCATCATTTTTTTTGCGTTAGCTCGTGCGGCACCCAAACATCGAGCTTCTTTTTGAATTCAAGGTTATGCAAATGGTTCTAAACAGTTATCTTTAGTTCCTCAGCAATTAAATAAGTGCTAACGTGACGGTCTGTTTCCCTACGCGTGGTGCGTTTTTGACATCGACATTACCGGAACGGAACCTAGCAAACAACTTTTGTGCTACACGTTCGTTTACAGTATCTGGCTCATAAATAGTATAGCGAATTTTCTCTTTGCTGGTGTTCATCTTTGGCGAGCGCTCACAACGTACGATCAATCGAAAAACTGTCAAAGACAAACTTTTAGCGCGAATAAACACGTTTTCATCCATCTCTTCTTCTACTGGTATTTACATACTCCGGATCAAAGTGACCTGTCTTCTGTCATACTTGGCACCCGTCGTTATTTGCCTTCTCGTCACTATGAAATCGTGAAGAACCCTTGTCAGATATGTAATCCAACGCATGTAATTCTTCTTCTTACTGGCGTAGACATCGATATACGATTATTGCTGAGTTACCAACATTAATTTCCTATTTTCGCTGTTTTCCGCCAATTAAAAATACTAAGTAGGAGTGGATGTCTTCCTCTGCTTCCACCGGCGGATACTACATCAAAGCTGGAGTATTCATATCCATCCGGACCACATGATCTATCCAGCGCAGCCGCTGTTTCTTGATTCGCGGTACTATGTCAATGTCGCCGTATATATTGTACAGCTCATCGTTCCAACGGCTGCGGTATTAGCCATTCCCAACTCGTAAAGAACCATAAATCTTACGCAAAACCTTTCTCTCGAAAACTCCTAACGTCGACTCATCAGATGGGATCATTGCTCAAGCATCCGTACCATATAGTAGGATGGCAACGATGAGCGACTTGTAGAGTTTAGTCTTTGGGCAACGAGAGAGAACTTTACTTTTCAATGCCAACTCAGTCTCATTCCGGACTGACATTGTTGTTATTGTTGGCTACAAATGGGTCCATGTTATGACTGCCGACAATGGTGTGGTAGCCAATACGTAAGTGTGATGATTATTTGTTTAATTATAGGAGATATTTCGCCATGTCCTCGTTCGCTACCACAACCATTCGCTTCGCTTCTTTATTAAGTATGAAAAGCAGAATTTATGGCGCGGTTGTTGGAGTCGATACTGTCAATATCATTGGCGTACGCCAATAGTTTTACACTCTTATTGAAGATTATACCTTTTCTATTTAGCGTTGCAGCTCTTATTATCTTCTCGAGCAACAAATTAAAAAAGTCACACGATAAGAAAGCACCCTGTCTCAAACCTCGTTTGGCATCAAACGGCACGGAGAGGTCCTTCCCGACCCTGACGAAGCTTTTGGTGTAGCCTAACGTCAGCTTACATAGCCGTATAGATTTTGCTTTGCCCATCCGGAAGCGTCGGAAAATTCAGTCCCCATAACGTGGCTGTATCTAGTGTTCAAGAGCACAAAAAATATTGAATTGCACCGTTATCTAGTTGCAGTCAAGAGGTGCACCTCTTTCGGTGCAGGTAAGAACGTTCGTCAACTAAAACATGGAAGATGTCGAGAAACCCTAATCAGAGTACGTTTGCCTGGGTGAAATATTAAAGCTCAGTGTCAAAAAACTGACTGGATCTCATCCGTGTAGTTTCGATAACAAAAAAACCGCCTTTACTTAGCTTTGACTGATTTTAGTAAACACTCGGAACTTAAACGGTTGTGCAAACTGATTAGAAAAAGAACATTCTCGCGCCGTTCGATACTAAACGACGTTTCAGGCAGGGTAATTCCAAGTCACATAACTAAATAATAAAGGAGTTACACGTCTAAAAAGAGCAGATACAATCCTCTATAAGAGGGTATAATTATTGACTTGACATCACCGTTAATTCTGCTTCCTCCAGGTAGGAAAAAAAAAAAACAAAGCGAATAGATCTGGTGGTAACTGAGGACTGGATGAAAAGTCATCAAACAAACAGTCAGCTTTGATTCTTCACTCTTGTCAATCAATATCAGCCTTGAAATCCAACGCAGAATCAGTCTTAGCATTTGAAAACTAAAGCTATCTTTGTACAAACTAAAACCAAACCCTACAAGTCAGTTATTATGGTATTCCCGTCTTGCTATATCGTGCGGGAGCGTGGAACTTGATAACATCCGATGAGTCCGTTTTGGGAGTCTTCCGCTTCGATCAGATGAAGTGGGAGCTGGCTTTACTTGCTGACTGAGGTCGCTATGATTTTTTCGGCTGTAGACGTGTAAGCGATTCCTACGCCAATCAAGCAGAAGAAGAAGTTCGTTAATAAGTTTTTAATTATTGTTTTTTCTTTCACTGGATTTTAGGTATAAAAAATTTAAAAAAAAAAAAACTTATGTTGTTGAGCTGAGCTTGTGTTTAATAAAAATGACTCATTTCTTATCATACGATCACTCTGAATCATACCGAGTTATACTGTAGGCTATAGACTCTGATGTTAGCGCGCGCGCATGCAATATGTCGCATGTTTTTTCAGCTGGCTGGCTGTCTGGCTGCAAATATTACTTTATTTAGGGCTCAAGTGACGCTTACCGAATAGATGAAAGTTGCAACGGTACTCGGATTGTAATATTATTTAACAAAATTGCAAGAAAAAAAGTTTGTTTTTCAATTAGTTTCTTTATCTCTATTGAAGCTAGGCCTGTTGTAATTTATGGGTCATTTTATTTGAGCGCATGCAATACAACATACAACAAAAACAGTGATCTGTAACAAAAGAGTAAAAGTTTATAAAAAATACAAATACGAGTATTATCAACATGCTAGCAAATTTATTAGTTGTTGTTTCAACACACGAGCTTCCTTTTTTGCTGTTGTATTCTCCACTTAATTGCTGCGATTAGTTTAAGTTTTTTACTATTCAAAATGAAATGGGAAAGAGTTAATCATTGTAATTTCACTGTCAGAATGTCAAAGCGTCATACTGATGTCAGAGGGCTTACTTACATATACCTATATATACACACATATGTATACATACGGTGTATACATTTTTACTTGCGCCGATAGAAATCTACTTTTATATACATAAATCTCTCTTATTTTATTTGCAACGAAATTGCAATGGAATTATCTACAGTGTTTTCTTACAACTTTGCACTTGATAAAACATTTGTTTGTACTCGTATGTATATACATATGTATACGAAGGCTGCTATATATATTTCTGGCCTCGACAACACTAAGTGTTGCCAGGTGCAATCTGACATTTCCATTGGAAAGTTTGACATTTTTTAGCATAATATCACTCAGAACGTTTTGTCATCTAATCATGAATTGTTTTATTTACAGGGAATTAAAAAATTCATCTCGGCCAAAAAATGGAATTAACTCGTGAACATTTTCGTGCGATCATTTTTCACAACTTTCGACGTGGATTATCACGACAAGAGTGCATCGATGAACTAAAATCTTTGTATGGCTATAAAGCACCATCTTATAGCACTGTGAAAAACTGGTACAACGAATTCAATCGTGGCCGACGCTCGCTCAAAGACGAATTCCGTGAAGGTCATCCAAAAACAGCCGTTGTGCCAGAAAACATCGATGCCGTACTTGAACTGATAATGTAAGACCGTCGTGTAACATACCTTCAGATAGAGGCATGCCTATGCATTTCTTCTACCAGCATACATTCGATATTGCATGAACACCTGGCCGTAAAAAAAAGGTTTGTTCTCGTTGGATCCCGCACAATTTGACAATCGCTCAAAAAAAGGCTCGTGTGGATTGGTGTAAAGAAATGCTGAAAAAATACGATCGCGGTGCTTCAAAAGACGTTTATAAGATCGTCACAGGTGACGAATCATGGATTTATGCGAATGAGCCCGAAACAAAACAGCAAATCGGCGTCTTCCAAGACGAGCCAAATCCAACGAAAGTCGATCGTGGAAGAAGCACTTCGAAGCAAATGGTCGCCTGTTTCTTCAGCAAAACTGGTCATGTTGCGACTGTTCCGCTTGAGCAACGTAGGACGGTCAATTCTGAGTTGTACACCACCATTTGTTTGCCTGAAGTCTTCGGAGAAATTCAAAAAACGAACAAGAGAAGAGGAATCATTGTGCACCATGACAATGCGAGCTCTCACACATCGGCTCAAACCAGTGCCTTTTTGACCGGCCAAAACGTCGAATTGATGGGTCATCCGCCGTACAGCCCTGACTTGGCACCCAATGACTTCTTTTTATTCTCACACATCAAGAAAATAATTCGTGGTCAACGATTTTCGTCGCCAGAAGATGCTGTTGTAGCATTCAAAAACCATGTTTTGGAGGTGTCTCAATCGGAGTGGGAAAAGTGCTTCGAAAATTGGTTTGAGCGCATGCAAAAGTGTATAAATCTTGATGGAGAATATTTTGAAAAACAATAAAACCATTTTCGTTGATAAATATTCGTATTTTCATTATTAGGCCAGAAATATATATAGCAGCCCTCGTATGGAGAAATATGAAATATTATTTATTAATTTTATATGCATAATATTTAATTGCCGTCACACCTTAATTTAAACGCCACGCATTATAAAAGGTGTTCTTTTAGACATGTGGTTTTCGAAAAGAAATAAAACGCTTATAATTTAATGTTATCGCCAAGAATTTAGCCTTCTTATTAAGTTAAGGGTTTGCCATTATGTTTTTAAAAACGATTTCCGCCAAAATAAGCACCGAGGCTTGTTTGAATTATATCCAGTGCCTATTTTCGACCATTTTTTGCAGCAATTGGCGCAGTATATCAGCAATAACTGGTCGAATATTATCTTCTAAGGGGTTAAACGTGTCGGACTTATCAGCGTAGACAAGCAAACTTCACATAACCCCCTAAAAAATAATCCAGCGGTGTTAAATCGCACGACCTCGGAGCCACAGGCTCGCGATGCGCTTACCTAAAGTGTTCTTCAATAAATTTATTATTTCGTTGGCTGTCTGGCATGTAGCGCCATCTTGTTGTTGGAACCAAAAGTCGTCCACAACAATATCCTCCAAAGCGGACACTTAAAAGTCATTAATCATGGCTGTGGCTTCCCTCTGCCCATAAAGCATACCAAACAGTGACTTTTTGAGGTTGTAACTTTGTCTCAACAATGGCTTGTGGAATCTCATCACTCCAGTGACAGTTTCTTTTGTTATATATTTGGCGCTTTGTAACCGCAGTAGCGATTTTCAGTCGAGCCAGCCCCCCCATCCTATTTATGGTTTGCGTACTAATGTTTTCCCAACAAATGGAGGGACCTACGGTTTATACTAAGCCGGCTACAAACGGCTAATCGTTTTTGTTGAGGAGCCTTTATTTCATTTCAGAAATACACTCGGACGGCTTGACATGTCCTGGCGAGGGGCTACGGCAATTAGAAAAATTAACTTAATTTTTAATTTAACTTAAATATCTATTATTTCAGTTGTTTGTTGAACCAGGACTCGACCAATGTGAGCTTCATGGCTGAACCAAATTTTCTTGTGAAAATCGGAAGCAGATCCATCTCGTTTTGGGCCCATTCACCTAACGTACTTGATGGCCATTCGGCTTCAAATTTTACACGAGTAGGAACTCCAATTGTTGCCCGGATTGCTGAATGGACACATTTTGGAATACTTCGCTCCACTGCAGCAATAGCCCTTAATTGGTGCCCACTGTACGGCGTTTCTGGGGATACGCATTATCCACTAAAGTAAACGTGATGCGAAACCGATCCAGCAGAGTCGGAGCGTTTATGCCGGCCGAATATTGGACGCAGAGCGCGATGCGGTAATAAATTTGCACGATTTGCAAACGTTGTTCCAGAGTAAGTCTGTTCATTACGACAGTAACAGCTTTCAAAAGTCCAATTCCGAAAAGAGAATTGCCTCATTGAAAACCACACACCTAGAAAAGACCCTTTATTTTTTAGTTTACCACAACATGCGCTGCATACAAATGTCAGTTAATCTCTGTTTTTATACAATATATAAAATTTTATAATATTTATCAAATAAATATGTAAGCGGTTCTGTTCAGTGTAGATTTGTAAAACTTTAAATAACTTATTAATTTAAATGAGCTGGTTTACACACCTATTTTGTCAATTTTAACGGCATTAATTGCTAAGAGTGAAATTATATATTACGAAATGTTTTCCACATATGTACAAGTACATATCTACATAGTCGTGTGCATGTGTTTACATTTTCTTTTAATTGCTTGCATTCATAACGGTAGCCCTTTAATTAATGTGTGTGCGTTTATACTATAGGCCTTTGATGGCAATTAAAAATATTGAACTGATTATTATACGATGTTGTTTACAGACCATTAAAATGTGAATTAATATTATAAAAATCCCAATTCAAATGAGTCCAATTAAATGACACGCCTTAAAAAATATAAAACAGTATAAAATGTAGGCAAATCTGCTTACAAATCTTCTTCTTCTCATTTTAATCGGCATAGGCACCGCTTACACCATTATAGCCTAATCGACAATAGCCGAGTCAACCTTAGTGGAGTCAACCACAGCCTAGTAAACAATAGCGCGCCAATTGTTTCTTCACTCAGCCGTTCGCCGACAATTATGTAGATACTTTAACTGAAACCAGATCCTTTTCCACCTGATTTTTCCAATGCAGTGAAGGTATTTTTCTTTATCTTCTTCCACCCGCGGGTACTGCTTTGGATACTTCCAAAGCTGGATTGAAGTCGCCCACATGGACGAAATGACCTTATCAGTATAGCCGCTGTCTCTCCATTAGCTGAACTATGTTAATGTCGTCATATAGGTATCTCCTTCCATCGTCCGCGCTTTTAGCCGTTAGCAAACCGTCCAATCAGTTCGTTCACGGTGGGCTTTAGTATGGTTTAGGTAGAGCCAGCCAAGGTTTCATGCCTCCAAATTATGCAGCTGGTGCCATATGATTTGTCAATTTTTATAACTCAGCTCATAAGCCAGTGGGTTCACCATCTCCAGATGTTTCGGTTTCACTACAATTTAATTTATCAACACTGGTTTACTCTGGACATCAATTGGAAGATCACCTTTTAAGGTCATACATAAATCTTGAAACCTTCTCTAAGTCGCCGCACTTTTTCATATTATTTTTGAGCATTAGTCACGCACCTTGGCTTCTCCCTTTTTTTTTATCTGCAAATGCGTCTCGTTTTCCTCTTTCACTTTCGGTATCTCTCTCATCCAGCGTCTGTTGTGATACACCGCATGGGAGGTAAACAGTTTTTACTCCCCTACTGTTCGACATCGCTCATCGTAACAGCTTATATTCTGACATTGTCGAAAATCATTTGATCTTGTAGCGGTGTTACTTAGGAAGCTTCAAATTCCGTTGTATAAGTTATTTATATCGAATTGCTAACGAGGGCCCCCAGAAAACAGGGGTCGATTAGAAAAATATTTCGCTGTAGGTTATGTAGTGTTTTCCGTGGCATACTCACGGGTGCGTATCTTTGTTGCTACAAGGTCAGGTGGTCAGAGTCGATATTAGGCAGTCTACAACAGTGGAGATATGTCGTCCATCTACCGCAACATGGTCGATCTTGTTGCGTGTTTTTTTATTCGAAACAGCTAGGAACCTTCTTCTTTTCTTAATGCGATTCCTGCGTCAATATGCGACCGACCAGAATGCTCGTAGAAAGCATCTTTGGCACCATACCAAATAGAATTAGGCCGAAAAGTCCAACTTCTGAGCTTTCATACACAGCCGAAATGGCTGAAAATTAGTTTTGCCTCTGTTTGTTTCAGATTTTTTAAAGCTATTTAATATTATTTGTTAGGGCCGGGTCTACTATATTTTTTCAAAAAAGTATATTTTTTGATAATAACTCTCCAGATGTTCTTTTGCTTGAATATTCGTGATCTTGTGCCATATGGAGCACATGACTTAAAAAAATTCATAAAAAGTGGTCAGTCTACGCATTCATGATTTTATCTGAGAGTAAACGCAAAGCACGAAAAAGGCATTTTTAAGAGATAAACAATATCGCAGGGAGAACTGTTTTGAGAAGGCATTGACATAAGTAGGTATATGTACATATATAGGTATGTATGTGTATACGAGTAGTTGCGTTGTTTTTAATTTGGAAAATAGCCAATTTTTATATACCTATTTATGTACCTTTTATATTGCGCACATTGAGTATCACAAACAGTCAGTACTGGAATGATACAATTTGGCTTAAAATATCGTCTAACATGAAAATTTGTAAGTAACAAGTCTGATTAATTTGTTGTAAGTAGACAATAAATGTCAATACATATTTCACATTGATTAGCACAACAAGTTCATGTAGTGAATAAATATTTGTGTCCATGTCCCATTGACTATGCCCGTTTTTCATGGCATGCCAAAACTTGATAAGGCTAGACAGTGAAAAGTTACTGGTGTGGTATTTGTAACTCAAGGTTATCTCATATGAAAAATGCTCTAGAAAAGATATGTTCTGTTGTATTTTCATTTTTATTTTTTATATTCAAAATAATTTAAGCGCAATTAACTACTTAAAATTTATTTTCTACCAGCGTTGTTATTGTTTTTCATACATACATATGTACATATTGATATACCTTATCAGTTATTAATATTAGTTATTTATTAAAAAAACATACCTAACTAAATCTGAGAATCTTTCTGACGAGACTTGTCTACATTCATAAATGCAGAAAAAGTAGAATATATACTGCATATACATATGAATATATGAGTATATTGGCATAGAAACGCTTTAGTATATGAACAATTACATATGTATGTATCCCACAGATAATTTTCTTAAAACAAATGCCGACAATTGAAGCAAAGCCGAAAATTCATTGACGCATTGAAATTTTATTTTTAGCTTTTCTTGAAAGTCAACAAATAAAAAACAATTTTTCTTTATAATTTCACCAAGCCATAAAAATTCGTACAGATTTACTGCTGAAATAATATAAAATAAAATAAATTAATAAAAAATAATAAAAAAAAATGAAATAACGTAAAATAAAATAAAATAAAATAAGCTTAATTAAAATAAAACAAAATAAAATAAATAAACTAAAATAAAATATAATAAAATAAAATAAAAACAAAAATAAAATAAAATAAAATAAAATAAAATAAAATAAAATAAAATAAAATAAAATAAAATAAAATAAAATAAAATAAAATAAAATAAAATAAAATAAAATAAAATAAAATAAAATAAAATAAAATAAAATAAAATAAAATAAAATAAAATAAAATAAAATAAAATAAAATAAAATAATTAAAATAAAATAAAATAAAATAAAATAAAATTAAATAAAATAAAATAAAATAAAATAAAATTAAATAAAATAAAATAACATAAAATAAAATAAAATAAAATAAAATAAAATAAAATAAAATAAAATAAAATAAAATAAAATAAAATAAAATAAAATAAAATAAAGTAAAATAAAATAAAATAAAATAAAATAAAATAAAATAATATAAAATAAAATAAAATAAAATAAAATAAAATAAAATAAAATAACATAAAATAAAATAATTTAAAATAAAATAAAATAAAATAAAATAAAATAAAATAAAATAAAATAAAATAAAATAAAATAAAATAAAATAAAATAAAATAAAATAAAATAAAATAAAATAAGCCAAAAACACATAAAATAAATTAAAATAAAATAAAATTAAACAAAATATAATAAAATAAAACAAAATAAACTGAAATAAAATTATATAAATTAAGATAAAATAAAGGAAAATAAAGTAAAACAAAATAAATTAAAATAGAATAAAATAAAATAAAAAAATAAAATAAATTAAAATAATATTAAATTAAACAAAATATAATAAAATAAAACAAAATAAACTAAAATAAAACAATATAAATTGAGATAAAATAAAATAAAATAAAATAAAATAAGATAAAATAAAATAACATAAAATAAAATAAAATAAAATAAAATAAAATAAAATAAAATAAAATAAAATAAAATAAAATAAAATAAAATAAAATAAAATAACATAAAATAAAATAAAATAAATTAAAATAAAAAAGAAATAAAATAAAATAAAATATAATCAAATAAAATAAAATAAAATAATATAAAATAAAATAAAAACAAAAATAAAATAAAATAAAATAAAATAAAAAAAAAATAAAATAAAGTAAAATAAAATAAAATAAAATAAAATAAACTAAAATAAAATAAAATAAAATAAAATAAAACAAAATGAAATAAAATAAAATAAAATGCAATAAAGTAAAATAAAATAAAATAAAGTAAAATTAAAAAAAGTAAAATAAAAGAAAATAAGATTAAATAAAAATAAACTGGTTAAAATAAAATAAAATAAAATAATTAAAATAAAATAAAATAAAATAAAATAAAATAAAATAAAACAAAATAAAATAAAATAAAATAAAATAAAATAAAATAAAATAAAAAAAGTAAAATTGAAAAAAATAAAATAAAAGAAAATAAGGTTAAATAAAAGTAAACTGGTTAAAATAAAAAATATGAAATGAAATAAAATAAAATAAAATAAAAAAGTAATAAAATAAAATAAAATATAATCAAATAAAAAAAAAAATAAAATAAAATAAAAAAAAATTAATAAAAGAAAAAAAACAAAATAAAATTAAATAAAATAAAATAGAAAAAATAAATTAAAATAAAATAAAATAAAATAAAATAAAATAAATTAAAATAAAATAAAATAATAAAATAAAATAAAATATAATATAATAAAAAAATAAAATTAAATAAACTAATAATAAATTTAAATAAAAAAAAATAAAATAAAAATAAAAAAATTAAATAAAATAAAATAATTAAAAAAAATATATAAAATAAAATAAATTAAAATATAATAAAATTAAACAAAATAAGGTTAAATAAGAATAAACTGGTTAAAAAAAAACAAAAAATAAAATAAAATAAAATAAAATAATATAAAATAAAATAATTTAAAATAATTAAAATAAGAAAAATAAAATAAAATAAAATAATATATATAAAATTAAATAAAATAAAACAAAGTAAAATAAAAAAAATAAAATAAAAAAATAATTTGAAATAAACTATGCTATAAAAATCTTTCCATAACTAAAAATATTTTTCACAGTGGACCAGTAGGCTACAAAATAGATCAATTGCGTTTCAAGCATTTCACGATTGGGAAGTACATTTTTTTATATGTATGTATGTATATATGTATATATATATGTATGATTAAATTAAATGCTCTTGTTTTTAAATACAGTAAACAAAACAAAATTCACAATGACACCATACATTTTTGAACTCATACAAACAGTTTCGAGAAACGCGCCCACAGTTTGCTCCAAATAGTGTAACAGTGCAATTTCCTACCAATTTTAGCAAATAGACAAAATTAAATAATAAAAAAAACGTCTATTTGCATTTGAATTATGCAAATAAATATGTGTATATATAAATGTAATATATGTATATATATTATTTCCTTATGATTGACGTCAAATAAAATAAATAAAATATATAAATATAAAACAATGCATAATGTGCATGCGTTTGACGTTTAGTTTGAAACAGTAATTACGTATGTGACTGGCATAAATAACGAGTGATCAATAGCTTTGCGGTTTTTCAATGCGTGCGATTTTCTTAGAATTCCAAATGAATGCATAAATGAATTCGAATTGAAGAACGAAATATAAAATAATAAAAATAATACTACATAAACGTGCGAAAGTTAAAGAGGTCAGTAAAAAACACTACTGTACGTGCAAACAAATATTAAATAAGTTGATAATTTCTTTTTAATGCAAGTCATTCGGACTTGCGCTTACAATAAATTTTGGAAACAAAAAGTAAAAGTGCACAATTTATAAACGAAAAATGAAAATACATATAACATACATATATAATGTAAGTAAACATAACTAAATAAGCGAAATAAAGCAGATTCACCGCACTAATTGATTTTCTCGCATGCTATAAAATTTAATAAAATCATAAAAAGATGTTTTTTTTCTGCCGTTTGCGGTGCGCCGCCTTTGATACTCAGATTCTTTATCATCAAATACGGTCCATTAACTTGATTTATATTAACCAAAAAATGTGTGTGGGCATACATAATATAAATACAATATGTACATAAATGAATGAAGGCGGAAATATTTCGCACATTAAGAAAGTGCTAAATGGTGAGCCTGTACATTATGTCAAAGAAGAAATCATTTTTTTTTTCACTTAAGTACTTCCTACGCTCACCACTACTGTCTTCAAATGCTCAAATTAAATTTATATACACATATACATACATACACGTATGCATAATCAAAACGTAAAATGTAAACAACTTGTTTACACTGAGTAATGTGTGAAAAAAGTGAAATTAGAAAATATTCTCACCCACAAAAAAGCCACACATATTTACATACATACACATACAATCAACAACTATTTTAGAGATTCTCTACGGTATTTCCACTGATAAAATCTAAATTATTGTACGTATGTAAAATGTACCGAGCCCAACCCACTCTATTCTAACTGTGTATGCCTTCACTTACTATTACCTGCTTGTTAAATTATTTTGTTAAATTGTTTAATTGCATAATTATTTTTAGAAATTGCAAAATCGTGTAAAATTACAAAATACACTCACTCACTTACACACATATGTACAATACATATACTCGTAAAACACTTTACAAACACATAATAGATTTTTTGTAACAAATTTACCGTTAAATGCTTCTTCTTTGAATTACATAAAATGAGTAATTTTTAATTTTCATTAGCATTTCAGACCACCAAAAAACGAAAACAAGGGTGCTCCTGAAAATTTGATCACGATCTGACGAAATCCGGTCGCAACAGATTTTTTTGAAATTTTCAAAAGTCGGTTTTTCATTCGTTTTCTATATATTTTATCCTAGCTTCTATAAAAAAAAACTATTTTTTTTACAAACATATATGTGTATAATGGATTTTTTTCAATGCCTTAGATCTTTTTACTATCCACGGCTGAAGGAAACCCTTTTTTGAAGTATTTCAAATTTAATCTTTGAAATTTCCATATTCTAATTTTATTAGTACTGCAGTGGATATTTTATTAGTTTAGAAACTGTACTACCTAAGTCAACCGTCACTTAGGCCTAACTAAGACTGATTGTGATACTACAAAAACTTGATCAATAGACTCCGTTATCCAGCCATTTCCATTCTCAAATGAATCTCATGAGAACCATGACTTTGACGTCGGATATCTTCCAGCAGTAGGGTCCCGAAATTCCGAAACCCACTACAACTCAAAGCAGGAGTGCTCCGTATGTCGTCCTATCAGAATGAGAGGTAGCTTGCGAGTAGCAAAAGGCATACCAATGCGCTCCTAACAAGTTCATTCGCCTTATAGTCTCCCTTGATGTTCAGGGGCTCACGGGCTTCGCTATATGTTCAGACTCACTTTCCGCTTTTAACTCCATAGCCGACATAAAAAACAACAATTACTATGCCACCAAAATTAGAAATATTATATCACAGCACTACCCATAAATTTAATATTGGGTGTATGCATTAATTCGTGCGGTTTTTTTTCGAAAATTAAGACTTTATTATGAAAAAATTGTTATACATTTAATGTTCAAAGTATTGCCCATCGGAAGCTACGATGTTTGCCCATCTTTCTGGCAGTTTGTGGATCCCATCCCAAAAAAAATACTCCGGCTTGGAGGTCAAGAAAGAATCGAGCCAATTTCTGATACCCTGTTCTGAAGTGAAGCGTACTCCGGTGAGGGCATTCTGCATTGATCTGAACAAGTGGTAATCGGAAGGTGCTATGTCTGGGCTATAAGGCAGGTGAGGTAGAACTTCCCACCCACAGTTTTCCAAATAGTTTTTAACTGGCCTTGCAACATGTGGCCGAGCGTTGTCATGATGAAAAATTATTGATTCGTGTCTGGTCGCATATTCTGGTCGTTTTTCCGCAATGGACTTTTTCAAACGAATCAATTGTTTTCGGTAGAGGTCCCCATTGATCGGCTGACCCGATTTCAATAGCTCATAATAGAGCACACCCTTGTGGTCCCACCAAATATATAGCATAACCTTGGCACCATGGATATTTGGCTTTGCCGTGGATGTCGATGGTTGGCCGGGCTTCACATACGATCTCTTGCGCTTTGGGTATTTGGCATTTTCAAATGAATGAAACAAATTGTTGTTCACGCTAAAACAAATAACATCTACTGTAAACGACGCGAAATGACAGCACCTTTGAAACGAACATAGCCACAGATGAACACGACGTGAAAAAATACTAGTGGAGCTCTCTCTTAGAAAACCGCACGAATTAATGTATATCATTAGTTGAAATTTGCCGGTTTTTTTCGATAAAGAAAACATTTAATTTTTAGAGGAATCTCAAAATTTTTTATTCAAAGTATTGACCATTGGTTTCTACACATTTCGCCCATCTCTCAGGCAAATTATGGATACCATTCCAAAAAAACTTTTTCTCTTTCGAGGTAAACCATTCGACGACCCATTTTTCGACTTCTTTAAAATTAGCGAAGCACCGCTCAGCAAGGGAATGTCCCATCGATGCGAAAAGGTGATAGTCGGACGGGGCGAGGTCTGGAGACATAGTATAGGCCTGGACATACAAATATAACTAGTAACAACCTTGCCGACCATGCCACCAAAGCAAGCGAACCAAGGTCCTGTTATCGGTACACAAAGCTTAAACCTTCTAGATGTTGAAAACCATATCGATCAATACTTCCTCTCGAAACAATGCCTCGAAAGGAACCTAGCCCATAATTGGTACAAAAGCATAAATTATACAAAGATCATCTAATGGACTTCTTACAAAAATCTAGAAAAATTTGAATTCGATCGCCTTAGACTAGGACATACAAAACTAACACATGGGCCTCTTATGCACAACTCTATACCTATATATTGTACTTGCAACGCAAGAGCTACCCACTATATGCCACACATAGAGAATGAATTTTTACTAACACAAACTCAATTTCTTACCTCTCAGTGCCTTCAATCGAATCAATTCTCTTAATAACAAATTTTCTTAAAAGAACAAATATTTTTCATAGGATTTAAACTAAAGGGAAACTAAACTTAAAATGTAAATATGTACGATAAGAAAATATTTAAATGTGTATTGAGTTTAAGGCCCAGCAGCCATAGCTCCCAAACAAATAGCTTATAAGATTTATGTTGTAAGTTATATATTATATATGTATTTTATATAAACAAAAAAAAAATAAACTTTCCATTTACATGGCGCTCTCATAATATAGTCCGTGTCAGCTGAGTTGGTGTGTTTTTTGGCTAATGGAGCTTTTAGTTGCAATAGATCAAGGCCTCAAAACTAACCACTGCAGAAATGATAAAAAAAACGTGACTGAGCATTTTCTAATATGGCAACTACAAATATTCATATATACTCTTTTTTAATGTAGAATTATACTTCAGTTCAGGTTAATAAACTCTCTCAATAAAAATCATAGCAGTTTCTAATAACAAATGTCACAGATGTCGGTTTTACTGTCAAGGCGGTGTCATAAATATACTTTTAATATACATACATACATACATCTATACTATGTACGTACACTTATACATATGTATGTAATACAACAATTAGATCAAAAGGCGTAAACTTAGAAAGAAATACCAAATACATAAATAATAAATAATAAGTTTTGTTTGCTTGACCGATTATTTTCAATGAATTTATGCAATACATACACATTTACACAAAAACAAAAAAAAGAAACAAAAAAAAATATACTCACGTTTTTATATTTACTCGTATATGTGATCACTTTTATTTTCAAAGAATTTTACGACTTCAACTGGTCTGTGACATTGATTGCATTTGATTTTTTCTCGAAAGTTGAAATTTTGGGGATTTCCAATGCGGTTTGCACTGAATTAGTTACATATATATGTATGTATATGTACATCGTATATATATGTAATTATTTTGAGAAATACAAAATTGTTGTTGGTGCACAACAAAAACAAGCAACCGGTTTGTCTGACGCTTTTACGTTGAACTACTGATAGTAGCCGCCAATAGGGAGTGCAAACAAACTTGCATACACGCGTACATAAATATATACCTATATAGGTACATACTCGTACATATATGAGCATTCATAATCAGTAATAATGCATCAAGTCTGACTGACGATTAGCTATTTGTTGATATTGATGTTGTTGTAGTTGTTCTTGCTGCTCTTGTTGCTACCACTCTAGTTGCCGGTGATATTGCCGAGCCACTGCTGTTTGTAATTATTATAATTTATAACGCAATATTAACTTTTATAAAACAATAAATATACAAACGCGTGGCTAGGGTCGTCGGGTTTTTTGTTTTGGAAAATAAAAAAGCCTTCTCGCAACACTTTAAATGCCAATGAACAGCGAAACGAGCGATTGAAAGAGGGATTCGAAAATTAATTTGTGGAGCAAATGTGTTTCTGCAGCAGACAGCAACTGTTTAAATAAAAATTTTTTTCTATAAAAATTAAAAAAAAAAATTCAAATTTGGTGAGACATTTAATAAAGTTTGGTTTTTTTTTTCATAGAAATAGCATTATAAAGGGGTTTTCGAGAAGACATACTTAAAATGTACTATATATTTTAATGATGTGGCCAAGAATTTAGCTTTATTATAGAGATAAGAGTTTGCCATTATGTTTTAAAAATGATTTCAGGCTAGTCGCCGCCGCGGCTATCTCGAATACTTTCAAGCCGAGAGACCCGAATTTCGAGGACGTACATATGTCAGCAATAAGGCGCCGAATATTCTCTTCCAAGGCGTCAATCGTTTCGGGCTTATCTGCGCAGAAAAGCGATTCACATAACCGCACAAAAAATATTCCAGCGGTAATCTTGGTGGTAACGCCACACATTCCCACGATGCGAGATATTGCGCACAGTAAAATCACCAACAACAATGTCAGAATTAAAATCTTATGAACAACAGTTTCTGCTTGGTACTGTATAGGCAATTGGAAAGTAATGATCTCTCTCGACGAACCAAACCTGGATACTACAACTCCCTCTTCATTCCTGTTCTGCTACATGGTGCAAAGGTGGGGATGATGACAACATCTTTAAGTCTGCACTAGGAGTTTTCGAGAGATGATTTTGAGACAGCGACTACGCTTGTAAGGTTACGTCGTCCGTATGGTTGAAAGCACTCCAGCTTTGAAAGTACTCGATCCAGTAACCGCTGTTGGAAGCAAAGGAAGAGAAATCCCTCTAGTGAAAGAGGGATGGATCAGGTTGACAGCGACCTGTTTTCACTTGGTATTTTTAATTGGTGCCAAACAGTTAAAATAAGGAACGAATGGCGTGCTATTGTTGATTCCACTATAACCGCGTAAGCAGTGCCAACGTCAGCTGAAACCTTAAACGGCTCTACCCTAGATGATCTTCCCATGATCCCAAGGCTGATTTAGTATTGACAAAGAGGAGGCGTGTGTGGCTCCTCTTCCCGCAAGTATTTTTAAAGATTTGGCTCATGCAGCATATTTTTTTCGTAGAGGATTGACCAGAACTACAGCCATGGGAGAACCTTACATGCGATATTCAGACGAATTAATGGAAGTAGAGTGTCATTGTTGATTTGACATATCGTACATAAGTTCGGCTAACGCAGATTTTTGGATCTTCCGGCAGAATATTATTAGTCGGACTTTATCATAGTCGTGTAAAAGAATGTCTGATCCATCGTCATCGATTGCGAAGTGGTTTTCGCCGTTTAATTTCAGTGTCGTTCAGCAGGCTGCTGAGGTGTTTTTTTTTCACAATTTTAGTACACTCGAGGTATCATTCACTCCTTTAGTTCCTACATAAGTATGTTCGAAGTATGTCGAAGGCAAAGAGCGTCTTGGTGGGACCACCGACTTAAACACATGCGTCTGAGCCGTGCATAGCGTGAAACACTGTCCGACAACGACCGATGGGCATGACAAGATAATTTTGCAACATGACAAAGCTAGGCCTCGCGTGGCTATAAAGGCCAAAAACCACCTGGAAATACTGAATAGGGAGGTCTTACTGCACCCGCCATATTTACCAGGCCTTGTTTCTTCCGACTGCTGTATTCTTCGAGGAATGGAAAACGATTTGGAGGGTAACCAATACGGATCTTTTGAAGAAATTGAAGAATGGCAGAATTATTTTGATCGAGGAGAAAGAGATGGTATTCCCAAACTACCAGAAAGATGGGAAAAAGTAGTCGCTTCCAACGGACAATGCTTTGAATAATGTCTTATTTACTTTTTTTCAATACAAAAAAAACGAACCGAATTAATTTTTACTCACAATAGGTATAAGCTGGAATTCTTTAAGGAACTTTTTTTTAAATTTCTTTGGGAAAATAAAAAAGAAAACGTTTTAAAGAGGAATCTTTAACATAAAGTTCATAAAAAAAACCGCTGCGCTTGAATCCTATAACATTATAAGCATTCCCTCTCTCGCATTCTCTCTCTCTCTCTCTCTCTTGGCTATATTTTGGAGGCCCTCATTTTCATAAGAATTAAAAAAAATTCAGTCTCTCTTCTTCACAGGGACAAAAACATTCAAAAGCCAATTTTTTATGTTTTGGAAAACTTAAATTTCGTTTAAATATTTTTTTTTTTATAAAATTGGTCCAATTACTGGAGATTTTTCGCACTTCAGCTTTCTAATTATTTAATGGTGGTCAAGTCTAGCTTAATGTAGCCAACCCTATTAGTTTTAGAAATATGCCAACTTTAAGTTAATATTAATAAACAGCATATTTAATAGCACAAACTGGTATTTGGCGAAGGTACAACTCACACATTTACATATGTACATACATACATACATACATATGTGAAAGAAAAACCTTAGAAGTGCATTCAACGAATTGCGTTTTAGTTACGCTTCAGTACAACCTCGATTGCAAGATTTGTTTCAATTTTTATTATTTTTTATTTTTTATTTTTTATTTCTTGTTTGCGTTTTGAAATCACTTAAAAAATCGAATGTTATGAAAACAAATCAATAACACAATTCCGTTGAAGGGATGCTTCGAGTTACGAGTAAAAAATATTTTCAAGTTCAAAGTTCAGCAAAATACTTGGAAAATTAAATGGAATGCAACACTCGTCAATATACATACATATGCATATATTTATATTGTGTGTGCAATTACTTCTTCCGTAAAGTAACTATGTACATACGAGTATAAGAGCCGCTAACATGCGACGCTTTCAATTTGAAGCTCTGAAATCAATTATCAGATAAAACGTGACCCACGCACGTCGACTGACCATCATTATTCGAGCAGATGATATCACATGCTATCGCTCAGACAAGATTTATAGTTATTGTTGATTAAAAATAGCATATATGTACATATACCTACATATATCCCACATGTATGTACGAGTATGTGGGATGAGCTGAAACATATTCAGTAATAAAAAACCCTCTTCTGTGTCAAACATAATCAACTACACCAAATCATAGCAGGAAAAACTGCTTGCGATCGGCTGACGACGAGTTCACTTTGAAACTCGATCGTGATCGGCATAGCAGGCGCCATACGAGTACAAATACCAAAAGATCAAAGCGAAATATCAATCGCGATCGAGTCATGAGCGAGCGAAGCAAACCAAAATTAACAACTTCTTCTATAGATCGGCGATTTTAGTAATTGCCAGACTGTATCGAGAAATGATGAAAACGAGCTAAAAATTAAAGGGTCAGCAGCTTGTTAGAGTTCTTTATGAGTGTTAGAGGTCACGAAAAAACGGCGAGACACAATCACCAGGTTTATAACCTCTTTATGGCTCTGAATTGGTTATAAAAATTAAATTTGAATGTCTTATCATTTCTAACACACGTACTAAACACAATTAAAATTGTAATCGATTTAATTGGGAAGGGAATATTGGGAATACAAATTAATTCGGTCTGTTTCTTTTGTTGAAAAAACTGTTTTTCATTGAAAAAAGGTAAAAATACACAAGTTTTACCACATCTTTCAGGTAGTTTCGGTCCAAAAATTTGCCATTTTTCGATTTCTTCAAAAGACTTAAACCGGCGAACCCCCAAATTGGCTTGCATTCGTCGAAAAAGCTAGCGAAAATAAACGAAATTTGGAGAATACAACGGGTGGGGTAGGACCTCCATTTTAGCGTTTCCAGGTAATTGTTGGTAATGTGGTGAGAAATTTGTGCTGATACAAGAGATGAACGTGGAAAAACTACAACCGGCATTCCCGATTTTTCGACGCCAGCTTTTCGTGAAAATACCATGGAGCACTTTTGGTTTCAACGAGATGGCACACCGCTGCACCCAAATTGTACTATAATGGTTTTTTTATAAGACATTGTTTACTGGTGGCTTGATATAAAAAAAATGTGATTTTGATTACCCTCCGCGTTCAGCAGATTAGACACCGCTGGATTTTATTCTCTAGAGTTGCTTAAAGTCAAAGGTTTATATCAATAAGCCAAGGACCCTAGGCCTACCTATATCGATGGAAACACTGGGAAACGCATTGAAAACTGTCGAAAAGCGGGCACTTTGAACACTTTGAACAGCTCTGGGTGATCACTTGAGCGATATCAGCTTCAAAAAGTGAGGTAATCAAAATTTCTTGAAACAAATTAAATAATTTTTCAATTTAAAATCAGAGAATTCTAAGAAAAAATGGGTTGATCTTATATGGCCAACGGCATACATAAGTTTCATGGGAATACTAAATATAAAAATAGGCCACTTTAAACGCGACAAAATAGTGGTCTGTGACGATTCTGTTTCGACGGATCTTTTGAAAAATTTAGCACATGATGCATAACTACGTATTGTGGATCTACCAGATTTAAAGTGATACACTGATCTTTTTTTAATTTTTTGCATTTAATTAAGTAGGAAAATTACACTTGAATTTTTAATACATTTTTTTTCTTCGAAGGAATATGCTTACCTCCTCTATTAACAGCGCCGTCCAGAAACATTCTCCAATATTTATGCTTTCAATTCAATACTAACACAGTAGCTGTTTTGTTGTCGGCATCCGTTTCAATGGTGGAATCTTCTTGTTTGTACTGTTAATTCGATAACAATTTGGGTTTATTCCTTCATATCAGTAATACGATGCGTATATACGTGTATTTGTTAGTACAAATGTTGTGTGAATGCTTTATAATGCTAAAATTTATTAGTTACTCGTACTACTGCTATGACTCGATTACATATTTATCTACTAAAGCGAAAATGAGTCACATGGGCTGCAATCATTAAAAAAAAAAAAATGAATTATTAAAACACTTCGTCGACATTTTATACGTCAAATAGGACAGACAACTAATTTTTTATATTATTTGATACAATTAAATTTCTAATTAATTAATTTTAAATTTTTTTCTCATTTATTATGTATGAAATATTAATATATTTATTACGTATTTTGATATTATTTAGTTAGAGATAAGACTGTCTTCAATTGTTCTGTTCTGCACGTATTTGAAGATTTGAAGTGCTGTTAGCTACTTTCATTCGTTATTTTAGAATTCCACACATGCGGCATATGCGTGATTTTTTTCTTAGATTCTATGACTTATGACACCACTTATGAGTTATCGGAGCAAGACTGATTTATTAAAAAATACAATTTTCTAAAAATATCTAAATATAGTTACAGGAAATGGTAAACAAACCAGAAATTTTGAGTTAAGGTTTTTAACCAACAGTTATTTGTTTATTAACCCCCAACAGTTAACCCCAGTGTTTAATGTCGTTAGGCCGTTTACCAAGTTCGTCATTGCGACATGTAACGGAATTTTTGTATTAACGTAAAAACGTTATGTAATTATTTATATAAATACAGCAAACATATTTTTAGAAGAAAAACAGTGTGCATTGATTCAATACTTATTACGTATTACATTCCATATATACATACATATATAATTCTACATAAAACAAAGTTCACTGCCCACAATTGGTTACATAATTATGATTACAATCAGTTGATTTGAAAAATCCCCTTTTTTGATTTAAACAAAAATTATATTATTTTTTTCATTGTTTTTGTTTTTGTTCTTTTAAATATTAAATGAAAATTTCAGCTAATCCAATTTATATGTTTTAACTAAAAAGTGGTATTACCGTTTGCGATATTATTTTAATATGGTTATTATAGTGAGCGCAAACAAATTTTCACGAATATTATACATTTTTTGTTGCAGTTGAAATTAGTTGATTGTTTTGATTGCATAATTAAATAATTGTCATTTTTTGCCTACATAAATGTATATCGTTAAATTGGTCTGTTCACAAAAAAAAAACACTGTTATTTATTTATATTTTAAGTTTGTTTTGTTAACTGAAAGAGGATAGGTGCGGATACATACATTAAGACCAGAAAGTTTCCGCAAAATGTCATTTAAACTGCACGCGCTGTATATTTTTCAGCATTTTTTTGTTAAGTTGGTAGCACTGTCCTAAAATTTATGCCAAAAATGAGCGCGATCTGTCAACCAGTTTGTTTGCAGCAGCTGTTGAAATCAGTCGACCTCAGTTCCCGCTGAGAATTTTCTTTTAGGCTTCAATCGAGTCGAAACGGGTTCCATGTAGTTGTAATACGGTGGTTGATCTATGCTATTGAACGAGTTTTTGGTCTTAAATTCGTTCGCAACTACAACTTGGTGCCATGGCGCATTATCGTCATGAAAAATCCATGGATTATTGGCCCACAATTCCGGCCGTTTACGACGGATGTTTTCGTGCGAACGCCACAAAACGTTCAAATAATACTCTTTATTGACCGTCTGTCAAATCGGAACGGTGGGAAGGAATTCATGATGAACCAAACCACGAATAAAACCAAAAAAAAAAAAAATTTCCGGAAACTTTCAGGTCTTAATGTACATAAGAAATGTGTAAGAAAAGAAAGTATATTTTCGTCTGAGAAGCGAATTTAATTGATTCGTGGCAAAGGAAACTCATCATTTTATTTTATTTTAATTTATTAATTTTATGTTATTTTTCAATTTATTTCACTTTATCTTATTTAATATAATATTATTTTCTTTTATTATTTTTATTTGGTTTCCTTTTATTTTATTTTGTTTTATATCCTTTTCTTATTTTTTTATTCTATTTTATTTATATTATAATATAATATTATTTTATTATTTTCATCTGACTTTATTTTATTTTATTATTTTTACTTTACTTTACTTCATTTTATTTTATTTTTTTGTTTTATTTTACGTTATTTTATTTTATTTTATTTTGTTTAATTTATTTATTTATTTTGTTTTTTTTTTTATATTATTATATTGTATTTTATTTTATTTTAATTTTGTTGAATTTTCTTTTGCTTTATTTTATTTTGTTTTACTTTATTTTAAATTATTTTATTTTATTTTAGATTATTTTATTTTTATTTTTTTATTTTATTTTATTTTATTTTAATTTCATTTTATTTTATTTTATTTTATTTTATTTTATTTTATTTTATTTTATTTTCTTTTATTTTATTTTATTTTATTTTATTTTATTTTATTTTATTTTATTTTATTTTATTTTATTTTATTTTATTTTATTTTATTTTATTTTATTTTATTTTATTTTATTTTATTTTATTTTATTTTATTTTATTTTATTTTATTTTATTTTATTTTATTTTATTTTATTTTATTTTATTTTATTTTATTTTATTTTATTTTATTTTATTTTATTTTATTTTATTTTATTTCATTTAATTTAATTTAATTTAATTTAATTTAATTTTATTTTATTTAATTTAATTTCAGTTTTTTTATTTTTTTTTTATTTTATTTTATTTTATTTTGTTTAATTTAATTTATTATTATTACTTTTTTTATTTTCATGATTTGCATTACTTTATTTTATTTATTTTGTTTTTTTTTATATTATTATATTTTATTTTATTTTTTTATTTCGTTTCGTTATATTTTATTTTAATTAATTTAATTTAATTTTATTTTACGTTATTTTATGTTATTTAATTTAGTTTAATTTAATTTAATTTAATATTATTACTTTTTTTATTTTTATAATTTACATTACTCTATTTAATTTTTTTTAACATATTTTATTTTATTCTATTTCATTTTAACTTTGTTGAATTTTCTTTTGCTTTATTTTATTTTGTTTTATTAAATTAAATTAAATTTAATTTTGTTTAGTTTTATTTTATTTTAATTTATTTTATTTGATATTTGGTTTTATTTCGTACTATTTTATTAGATGTCACTTTATTCTATGCTATTTTTGTTTATTTTATTTTATTTTATATAAATGTTTTATATTTATTTAATTTATATTTATTCAAATTAGCCTTTGTGTTTTTGCAATTTTGATAAGAATTGATTAAAGATTGTAAAACGGCAACAAATATTCAAATGCTGATAAAATATTAAATTCTTTGAATATTTTTTTCCTTTGCTGCATACCGATCTATTATAAAGTAATTGAATGCCTGAGTAGGAAAGAAAATCTTGTTTGACCAAATAATCTCAAGTCATGTCGCCATGAGCAGAAAAAATTTATTATTCTGCGAATTTCAAGATGTTTAATTGAATTAGGAATACAACGACAGAGAATTAACTCGAAACAGAAAACTAAACATTATTAAATAATAACAGATTCAACGGGTGTCCGCATGCGCGTTACATATGCGCAACGAGTTGGACGTGTGCCACGTTTGTGACGTGCATATTATCGCTGCCGAAACGTTGATACGTTGAGTGGAAATTCTTTAGTAAAGAGATGATGTAGCACAGCAACAGTAGCACCGATTACACCTACACGCAGTCACATACAAAAACCGGCGCTCAAACCCACACACACACACACACACACACATACAACGCTCGTAAGCACAAATTTTCCCATCAAGCAATACGTTTATACTACAATACAACTACAACGACTTCAAGCTCGATTGCGAACTCGATCTCACTGCACACATTCACGAGTGGAGAGTAGAAAGAACTCAGTCTGTCGGCAGCTTGGCCAAGGCTGTATGTGAAATAAAAGCGGCTGTGCTAATGATAGCCGGTAACAGTCACAGATCATTCATCAATGGAACGGTACATGAAAAAGTTCGCAACAACAAAATAAGTTTAAAAATTTGATAAGAATCTAATAAAGGCACGCGAGTGAAAGTACTTTGGAAATTCCGAAAGAACCAGTGATTAGCTACCAACGAATTTTTATACTTATTATGTATGTACCATATGTATGTTGATATATGTACATATTTTACGACAGTATTATAAAACGAAAACTTGACTGAATATATCATACAAAAACCAAAAACTGGTTAATGAGTAATGCAATATTAAAGCGCAAGACTCGTCTTGTCTCGCATTGCACTAATTTCCAATTTTGATTGTGTTCGAATTTGGTATTTTAGTTCACTCACTCCCATACTTATTTACATTTTAAAGTGGCGCGCAAAAATTAGTTGATCGCATTCAGTCAACGTTAACGGTTGTGTGAAGTGCACTAACAGCTTTGAGAACATTTTTTTTTTTTTCAACAAATCTTCAATCCACATATACGAATTGAAGCGCAAAGGGAGTTAAGCTAAAATCAAACTGAGGCAAGTGTTTTTTTTTAAATAATGCCTAAAAAAATATTTTTATTTACATACCTACATAAAATGCAAATAAATTTAAAAAATTGGCTGTCAACTTTTCGAAAACATCCCAAGTGGAAAATCTCGAATATTTCAAAGTAATCGAAAATTTAATAAAAAATAAATATTTTTTGATTACACGAAAATTAAAAAAAAAAATTTAAGAATTAAGATAATTGAAAAATATTACAAATATATATAGTACGCTTTGCTCATCAATACGTGAAATAAAAATCTACACAATGTATAAATTTTGAATTTTTTTTTAAATTCATTGAATTTTCAAGTGATTATTCTATAAATAATAAAATCAAAATTTTTGCATACAATAAAATTCTAATGCGAAATTTCATAAAAAACGTATAATTAAAGAGGTGAAGGAGAATTCTAAAGTATTTAATTTAAATGCTTAGAACAATGAAATTCTCAAAACTGAAAATCGAAAAAAATCTAAAGAATATCCCGAATATAGTGACAAATTGATTTTTTATGCTGATAGAAGTTTCGTTTACAAAAAAATATTCGTTTTAAATAAAATATTTTCTCAACAATAGAATTAAGACAGTTTTGTGAGTCAAAAATTTTAAATTAAAATTGTGACAACATCTATTTATTATTTTGTATCCCAAATTAACGACTTTTTGTACTAATATAAAATAAAATCCTTTGAAAATGGGAATTTTATAAAAAGTGAACTCTTCAAATTTATCGGTAATTATTTATACAGGGCAAATATTGGTCTAGCAATAGGTAAAATTTTTCTTATACATATGTATAAAAAACAAAATATTTTATTCAAGCTTTAACAATTAGTAAAAATGTAAAAATTTTCAAAGATATATTTTTGAGAAAAATTTATATTTTTTGTTTTGCCAATCTGAGTTTTAGTGTGAAAAGATTAAAATAACATAAAATAAATATGTAAGCAAAAATTAAAAAAAAAAATAATAATAAAAAAACAAACTAAAATCAAAAAAATAAAAGAAGTATATTATAAAAAATAAAATAAAATAAAGTAAAAAAAATAAAATAAAAAAATAAAAAAAATAAAATAATATGAAATAAAAAAAATTAAATATAAAAATATAAATAAAGGTATAAAATAAAATAAAAATTAATAATATTTATAAAATGAAACGAACCGATCATTACATATCTGACTGATATTTATTTTAAGTCAAAAGTTGAAGTTCTGTTATATAGGAGTTTGCTCTATATCTGAACTTACTTCAGCCAGTTCTAGTACGACTTTAATCTCATTAAAAATAGCATACCTATCAGGTTTGGTTAAATTTTGTTAATTAATGTTTTGAATATTCGATTTTGAGAAAAAGAAAAACTCCTTTATATAGGCCAAAGGCCCAATTGCGACCATATTAAATTCGCGCAAACGTATAATCTGCTCTCTCTATAATTCATAAAAATAAAACGCTCCAAGCCAAGTACTCATTGCTTCTCATGATCAGGGTATTTAAAAATGTGTCATTGAATAACCTTCTCACTATGCTGCAGAACTGTTGCGCCTAAAAATATGTACACTATGTGTAGATCTCTCCTCTCTTCTTTTGTTGTCCTCGCTGGATTACACGTTTCTTTCGTAACACGTTGACGCGTCTCTTGACGAATCCAAAGTGGATTTAATATCATCTCCAGCTGTTACGATCAGTGCAGAGTTTCTCTTGCAATTTGAACAAATAGCTCTGAACAGATGGAAATTCATATCCAACTGTAAGATAACGAAGCAGATTTGGACATACTAAAGAGGTTTGGGAAGATATACGAGTACAAAGACTTACAGCCGCAATAACGAGTCGTTGTCTCTATTGGAAACTAAAATGATTCTGCCCTGTATCAATCATTGCCGCAACTGCGGGCTAAGACAACAGTTGTTTATTTTCACCACGAGTGTGCAATTCACTCGAATTTTCGACATAAAATATTAAGCATTCATTAGGTATCTAACCTTGAAACGCTGTTTATCAGATACAAGTGGTTTCATTGAGAACACTACATGTTTCGAGCGCAACGATGAAATTTGGTAGCAGGTATAGAGAGATAGAGTGTGCATTAAAATGGCGCATCTAACGAACTCCCGAAAACCTGCCTGCCAACATAAATTAAACTAAATAGCCACTCTTTGATTTATTAAATACAATTGCTATTAATTAAAATCGAGAGTTCGTAAAGTCAAACATTCTTCTTAGACGTGCACAAAATTCTTCTTTTTTACTTTCGTTCAATTCACAAATAAACATGCCTAATTATATATGAGATAACAAAGATTTATGTCAACTGAAAACGTGCTAAAATATGTACGTGTATGTAGCTCATTCATTTATACAGTCAATGAACAATATTTGTCTATTTGAAAATTTATTATTATGACATTAGTTGATGTATAATATTTTTTTAATTAATAAAGAATAATGAAAAAAGATTTGTCAGAGTTCACAATTTTTTAAGGGATATGCAAACATATATATATACATAGAAAATTAATTTTATTTATTCTTAAATATAACGTACGTGTATTTTTTTAATTTTTTTGGGAGAATAGTACTATTTTTAATAAGGAAGTGTTCAAATATAAATCAACAATTGCTTGTTATTTGAGAAATCTGAACTTCTAAAAACTGTTATGATTCCAATACGGTAAACTAAGTGAAAGTAATCCTTTCCTTTTAATTTTAAATTTTAATTTTAATTAAAATTTTTTGATTTGGCATTTGTTAAGCATTATTTATTTGCAATGCGGCAAATTCCTATGCATATTTTCCTTTCATAAATAAATTGCATATTTAAATTTATTTAGATAAAAAAGAAAGCATTATTAATCATTTGCACACGTGACACACGAAAAACACGCTCAGAGAAGCAGAACACTTTCATTAAAATATAAGCGCTTGATTACTCGGCTTTTTTTTTTTTTGCCAACAACAACTAAGTAGAAATTACCATCATTAGATTTAAATGACTTTCAACAATTTCACTACTTATTTGACATATTGCTAGGCAAAAAAAAAAAAAAAAAAAAAATTATAATTGCTACCTTTTTGTACAAAAAAGTTGTTTTTATTATTAATAGGGCATTTATTTTTAAAATTTCTATACATTTTTTGCCAACAAATGTCAAGCTTGTTTATTAATTGAGACACACAATTGCAAATAAAAAGCTTACATGAAAATCGTTTTCCATTTTTGGATATTATTTTATGCCCTCCTTTGTTTAAAAATTGCCAAAATGCACTCACATGTTACTAAATATACATTCCTTACTTTTTGCAGATCATTAACCTGAATTGAGGAAGAACAAAATAAAAAAACTTAAAAAAGTGCTTTGATTAAGCCAAAGTTTGGGCAACCTATTTTTTCGAATTCGTTTTTAGTTTTATCCAGTTTTCGAATATTAAATGACTCACCACATGGATTCAAGTATATCTATAAATAAGGAGCAAATGGATCCGTATATGAAGGCTACACACACCAAACGCTTTGTGGTGGAAGATTCAAGTAAGTGGCAAACAAAAAAATAAATATTTCGAAGGATTATATAATATAATATAACAAACAATATATACATATATAACATAATAAAAAATTATAATATTAAATACTAAAAAATGGAATAAAATTAAATTGAATAAAAGTGAAAAAATAAATAAATAAAATAAAATAATAAAGATATCAAAATATTTAAAAAAAAATTAACTTAAATAGAATTAAATGAAACAAAATAAAATAAAAGAAAAGAAATCAAATAAAATAATATATAATTAAATAAAATTAAGCAGAATAAAACCAATAAAATAAAATAAAATCAATTGAAACAAAATAAGAAAAAAAATAAAATTAAAAATTAAGAAATAAAATAAAATTAAATAAAAAATTAATAAAATCAATTAAAATAAAAAAAAATAAAATGAATTAAAATAAAATCAATTACCATGGTATTAAAATAAATTAAAAATAAAATAAAAGTAAAATAAAATCAAATAAAATAAAATGAAAAAATAAAAAATAAAACAAAAAAATTGAAAATAAAATAAAATAAAAATAATATAAAAAAATGAAATAAAATATAAAATTAAAAAAATAAAATTATACAGAATAAAATAAAGTAAAATAATATAAGATTAACTACAAAGAAATAAAAGAAAATCAATTAAAATAAATTAAAAATAAAATTAAAAATTAAGAAAAAAAATAACAAAAATAAAATAAAATAAAAACTAAAAAAAATCAATTAAAATAAAATAAAATAAAATGAATTAAAATAAAATCAATTACAATGATATTAAAATAAATTAAAAATAAAATAAAAGTAAAATAAAATCAAATAAAATAAAATGAAAAAATAAAAAAAAAAACAAAAAAATTAAAAATATAAAAAAGAATAAAAGAAAATAAAATAAAAAAAAATGAAATAAAAAAATTAAATAAAATATAAAATTAAAAAAAATTAAACTATACAGAATAAAATAAAGTAAAATAATATAAGATTAATTACAATAAAATAAAAGAAAATTAATTAAAATAAACTAAAAATAAAAAAAAAATAAAATAAAATACTTCAATTAAGACAAAGTAGATATTCATAAACTGTAAGATATGGGTATAAGTTTAAATACATAAGCACAATGAAAAATATGAAGTAATAAAAAAAAAATGTGTTAATTTAGATAATCTGGGTGTAACTAGGAAAATTTTGTGAAATATTAATTTATACTATTTTTTTTTTAACTCAGCATCTTCTCATTTCACAATTTCACAAAATGAATCACTCGAAGCTGTTAATGATGCGACATTAAGTATCACTTACAGTTTGAATGCAATTTATTTTAATGTGACAGTTGCGATAAGTGAGGTTATGAATTATTTATTATTTATTTTTTTTAAATTAATATTGATGAGAAGAATCCTTATAGTTGCTTAATGAAAAGCCTTTGACATTAATATATGTATATATACATTGTATATGTTTATAAGTGTAAATACGGTATGTCGGAAATTGTTCCGACACTTGCTCTAAGTGCACTTGAAATAAATGTAAAAGCTTTATAACTAACATAGCTAACAAACCTACAAATAGATAGGTATGTACATGTATGCCTTGTATTTAAAATGCAACACATGTAGTGGGTCTATGACATGAAAATCGAATGGAAATATACGAATACATACATAGGTACACGGCGCTTTTTTTCCCCAATGACGTTTACAAAACGGAAAAATTCAATAAACATGCAATTTGTATAACAATTTATGGAATTGTAACGCAATTTAAGATAATAGTAGATGAGAATTGATAAAAATAGTAAAACTTTGAAAGCAGCTTGTGCAAATTATTTTAGACTGTGTCAACCACTTAAGACTGTGCAAACTCTTTTTAATATTTATTTATTTATTTATTAAATGTACAGTAAAGTAATTTTTTGTTTTCCCACGAGCCTTGACTGGGCAAATAGATTTGCGCAAACTCATTTATAAACTTTTTTTTTTTGCCTACAGAAAAGTTATATATTATATTATATATATATATTTAATATTAATTTCATTATGAAAATCAATGCTAACTGAGCGGGCTTATTGTAGTTACTCATACGCCTCGGCATACCCTCCTTGCAACACACTCCAGCGAATGCATGCATGACATTATGTTAACACATCAATTTACATAAACAACTTGATGCTCATCCTTAGCCAATTGAAACATAAACCACGCTGTCTGCGCCGCACAAAAAAATTAACATGCATATGTAGTATGTTTATATGTTTGTACGCTTGTATGTGTATGAATAGATAGTAGATATTGATGAACCGATCAGCATATGCGGAAAAGTGGTAAAACGTGTTAGACACGCACGACTTTTTTGCATATTTTTTTTTTTGCTTTTCTGTAGTAGATATTTTACTCTTTTGTATTTTTTCTCTCCAAGTTTGTATAATTATTTCTGAAAAAAAGGTGTGAACGAGGTGTTAATTTGCATTTTAAACACATGTGAAATAAAAGTTTATTCTTTGTATCAAAACGTTAGTTGAATTGGTAATAAATATTAGCACGGAGAGCATAAGTTTTATGTATGTATGTATGTTTGCAAATATATGCATATATTTAATTAGGCACAAAGGGTTATACCATAAATCGTTAATGTAGTTTTATAGTTATTTTATAGGTTTATAAAAAATTTAAACAAAAAATCGCTTTTTAATTAGAACTGCTTTGATTAGTGGCACGTGGAGCAGTTGAATATTTTTTTTTTATTAAAAATTACTACTTAAGTTAAAATGACCAATAATCTAAATGCTGATTAAATGAAACTTTATTAATCAATAAAAAATTAGTGCAAATTTTTTTTATTAGGTTAGATTAGGTTTTGATGACTATCAATGAATAATGTCAATTACATCCGAATAAGACCCGGTATAATGCCAAAAAAGAATCCTTATCATTAGACTACGCCATCCAATCATTTTGATGAGCCACTGTGGATCCTCATTAGATGCGTAACTCTGAAATCGGTTCCATTGCATGGGGCATGTAGCAATATGTTCCCAAACATTTCGAAATCTAGCACAAGGCGGGCGCATAAAAGCTGGGTAATCCTCTCTCATCCTCTCTCTACCTCCCATAACCACCCTCAAGTCATTCTGCCTGTCATGCTATACGATAGTACTCCATCTTTCTAAGGAGTATATTTCTCGTTATCTCTTTATTTCGGTCAAGTTTGCTTAGCTTGGCGGCAAGTCGTCGTCGTCTTAGTCCGCTTTAACGCGGCTGGCTTCTAAGTACCATAAACACGTTGAGAAGTTAGTGCATTGCCTATAGCGAAGAACCTTTTTGACAGACCTGCCTGACAAGTTTAATGCACTTTACAGTTTTCCTCTGTACTCCTATGAGAGCAGGAACAGACGTGAAGGATAGTCTGTTCTGTTTACCCATTTTCTGTGGAGATTATCATAATTTTTTGTGTTTGGGGTAAGGGAGCACTTTAAAGTTGGCTGTGATATGCTATGCTGCCTCCACGATAGCAGAGCTTTCCACCTGAAAGAGTTCGCAAGGTTTCAGTAACCTGAAAGGGAGTTCCACAGCAGATTTTTGTGAGAATACGAGACTTATTCTGAAAGTAAGGGTACCGAATTTTTGTAAGTTTTACAAATTTTATCAAAAAAAAAAAGAAGAAAATTACGCGACACTTTAGCACATAAAGTAAGCTATTTTCCGACATAGTCGTCATTCCTCTCAGTGGATGTAGCTTCCCTCCGACTCCTTCGTCTACCTTTCCATCTTTTCCTTTACCTCCTCGTCGGTTGAAAACCTTTTCTCACCCGTTTGTAGCTTCAGGAAGATTAAGGGATAGCAACGTGAAGGTGTTAGATCAGGGAAATGAGCGGGATGGCACATGAAATCCCTTTTAAATGAGGCAAGCAGCTCCTTCATGGCGTTGGTCGCGTGTGGTTTGGCATTGTGGTGCAGCACGCAAACTCCTTCTGTCGTAAGATTCAATGGCTTTATCACCATATGCAGTTTTCATCTTTTTAAAAATCTCAAACGGAGCTTAACAGCATTTTTCATATATTCGGTCGACCCAGTAATGTTGGCTATTCGAGCAACTATTAATCGGTTTCGCACTACGTTTCCTCTAGTGGTTAATGCGCATTCTCAGAGACGACGTACAGTACGCACCGCAGATGCTATTCTTGCTGTGGAGCCGAGTATCGAAGAAGATCCGAATGAGTTCATTCGCCATCATGGACAACAATTGAAGATTGACGGTCGACTTCCGGTGAATGGGCTGACGGGCAGATGGCCACCGATCCTGATTTTCATAAGAAAATTTTGTTCATCGATAAAGCTCACTTTTGGTTGCAGGGTTACGTCGATAAACAAAATCGTCGCATTTTCAGTGATGATAATCCACAAGCCGTTTTTGAGATGCCTTTACATCCTTAAAAAGCTTCATAGACAGAGCGGATCATTGGTCCATATTTCTTCAAAAATGGAGCCGACCATAACCGACGCTTTGACGTCATGATTAATGTCTTTTTCGTGCCTGAATTAGTGGATGTTAATATGGAGGATCTTTGGTTTCAACAGGATGGCGCTACATGCCATACAGTTAACGAAACAATCTATTTGATGAAATAAGTTATTGATAAGTGCATTATCCTGCATCGTGGCATCCAAGATCGTGCGATTTAATACTACTTAAATATTTTTTGTGAGGTTATGTGAAGGGGTTTATCTAGACAGATAAGCCCGAGACGATTGACGCCTTGGAAGAGAATATTTGACGCGTTTCGGCTGATTAACAGCCGCGGCAGTTACTTACTCGAAGTCATATTTAGAACATAAAGCTAAATTCTTGACCCTAAAATTAAGTTATATGCGTTTCTTCTTGAAAACCACATGTCTGAAAAAGCATCATTTACATACGTCTTGATATGTTTCTAGAAATTGGAGGAACCTCCAGTTTACTCTAAGCCGCCTCCAAACGGCCGATGAATTTTTATGACGAGCCTTCATTTCATGACAGAAATTCAGTCAGAGGGGTTGATATTGCCTGTCTAGGGGCGACCGCAGTTATAAAAATTAATTTCAATTTATCTTTTTATATAACCGTAGTTATCGCATTGCTAACTACTCAGGGAATACGGTGGGTTTTTCCTTACTTACTTAATAAATAACTATTCGTCATGGTCATGAGCAAAAATAATCTCAAGCATATTTCCAAAGTTTTAGCCAAAAAAAAAAAATTAATTAAGAAATTATTTGGGTCTAATAATTATCTTGATAACACACACTAGCGGCAAATTTGAAAGTATGTCTGTTATTCTTAATTTAACAACTGACGTCGCAGTCTCAATGGAAATAACGGTAATCTGAGATAATTGCAACGCCAATGGGTGTGTGGGTGTGGGTGCGCATTACGTTTATGCATTTAATTTTTAATATTATTTTTGTACAATAATTTTTGGTTGTCGTCAAGCTCATTATGCCGAATAAGTTGAAGCGTTTAAAAGGAAAGTTCAGAAATAAAGCATGCAAATCAATGTAAATATAAATGCATAATCAAGGCTCCACCTAAACTAATTTTAGAAATAAATACGTAAGTATTTTGGGTCACCCAGTTATCGGGCCATTGGAGACTGAAAGAAATGCTTGATAATTAAAAATCTCATATCTCATCTTATACTGATTTTCAATTTTTAATTACAATTTTTTTTTGTATGTGTCATCCCCACGCTAAAGTTTACTCGCACTTAATGAAATGTACATTAAATGCTTAATTAATGCATAAATCAATAAAAATTCAATTTTTTAAATGAATATATATATTTTTTTTTAGCAGTATTTTGCATTTAATTCACGTATTTAATTACAAAATGCCCATAAAATGAAGTAATAAAAATGTTTACTCACAATTAAAAGATAATTACTAATTTTTTTTTTGTTTAATACTTTAAAATGAATTTTTGAATTTGCTAACTCTTCAATGTGCTAAACGTTTTTTTTCAGTTCTTTACTGTTCATGAGCTTAGAACGGGCTTAGAAATGAGTTGGGGTTTATTAATATTGAAAATAAAAAATGAAATCTCAATTTGACTTTGATTCTAATGACTGGGATACTCTCTCTGACCAAAAACGAAACCAGACGATTGTTTTTTGCTTGACAAATTTGACAGTTTTTTTTTTAAGAAAATTGTCAATTTTATTTCGTATTAATTTAATTTGCTAGAATTTTGCATTAATTTATATGCAAAAGAATTTTAAGCGTGTGCTAAAAAAATTATGCTAAAGTTATTGATTAAAACTATTAATTTTTTTATTTATTTACATAATTTTTGGTACTATACTCGTATGTATGGTGTGTTTGTTGAAGGTTGCCGGTTTTACTAGTAGATGTCGCTAGCAATATGTATAAATTTCTATGATTTGGCATGTATGTAATTTTTTTCTATTGACATTAACCTACAAAAATACGCAAGTCACATTCCGCCAAAATAATAGCCTCATATTTGTTTACCTCAGTGAATATGTCGAGTTTCGTTCCAAGTAAATCGCATTTGCGGCATTCGTTGGTTTTCTTATTTCATCAAAAGAAAAAAGTAGCTGAAGCTCACCGGTTGCTGGTAGAAACTTATGGTGAACATGCTCCAGTGACTAGAACATGTGAGACATGGTTTCGTCAATTTAAAAGTGGAGATTTCGATTTGACGGACAATGAACATCCTGGTGCAGCGAAAAAGTTCGAAGACGAGGAATTGCAGGCGTTATTGGATGTTGATCCAACCCAATCGCAACAAAAATTGGCAGAAACACTACGTGTTTCTCGAGGAGCAATTTGCCAATGTTTAAAAGCCATGGGAAAGATCCAGAAGTATGGAAAATGGGTGCCAGCTGAACGAAAGACAAATGGAAAATTGAAAAACCGTTTGTGAAATGCTGCTTCAACGATTCGAAAGGAAATCTTTTCTGGTGTGGTGTACTACGAGTTGTTAAAACCTGGTGAAAAGGTGAACACCGACAACAAATGATCAATTTGAATCATGCGTTGAACGAAAAACGGTCGGAATGGGCCCGAAGACATGGCAAAGTTATCTTGCAACATGACAACGCGCCGTCTCATACCGCTAAACTGGTGAAAGACACATTAAAAACACTTAATTGGGAAATATTATCACACCCGCCGTACTCTCCAGACCTCGCCCCGTCCGACTATCACCTTTTCGCATCGATGAGACACTCCCTTGCAGAGCAGTGCTTCGCTAATTGTGAAGAAGTCGAAAAATTGCTCGTCGATTGGTTTGCTTCGAAAGAGAAAAAGTTTTTTTTGGAGTGGTATCCATAATTTGCCCGAGAAATGTGCGAAATATGTAGAAACCAATGGTCAATACTTTGTATAAAAAAATTTTGAGATTCATCTGAAAATTAAGTATTATTTTATCGAAAAAAAATTTTAACTAACACTCCTGGTATTTATTTGGCACTTTGTTACTGCTGAAGCGATTTTCGGTAGAGCTCCTCTTCCAATTATAAGAAATTTAAGATTATTTTTTTTTATTTAAATTAATTTTCTATAATTTTTGGATGTTGGTCGCAGCAGGACTAGAAACCCCGGCTTTGCGAGCTGCATAATATATTTAATAATATTCTCTAAAAATTTGATAAATAATTTTGTATACTCCTTCGTTCAATTCCCTTATTTGTATATCGTTTGAAGATTTCTAATACCGTTTATTAGCAAAGAATTATCATTTATATTTCATTCATACATACATATGTGCATATGTACATAAATATGTATGTGTGTATATTAAAAACAGTCTTGCGTCAACGCTTGCACTTCTTCACAACAATGTTGCTAAGCGCACTATTTAAACAATTTGTAACGGTTAAGTAATTGTGCTAAGCAAATAATTTTTCTAATGACGCGATTATTGAAAGTAGATCAATTGTCAAATGTCACATAATAAAAATGCAATAAATAATAACAAACACAAGTGTATTTACTCATAATTATTATTATCAAGCATAATTGACTTTCTTATTTACAAATGACGTACGAATGTACATATGAGAATGTATGTATGTACCATATGTATAACTAATTATTTGCTAACAACTATTAGCTAAAATGTGAGTACATGTAAATATGTAAATAAATATCAATTGTTTTATGCATAAACAAATGACAAAGCGAATTTATGAAATATTAATACTATTGAACCCATCGAGTGACATCGAAAGTTGACAGCCATGTACTCGTATGTATGTATGTTTGTATATTGGTATTTATTCTATCCATTGTCAGTGTCATTGCCAGTTACGTTCATTCACTATTTGCTTGGTGTATGGTATAAAAACGTGTGTAAATGCACCTACAAACCTACATACACACTTACATATGTACATACATACAAATCCCCATATGCGTATACCTATGTTTATGATTTTTTGCCATTCACAACAAATGTATGGCATTACAATCACTTGAACTTCAAATACTCAATTACATACACTATGTATGTATGTATTTATGCGTAATTGTCATACATATGTATGTATGTACAAACATATTGACATACATAGTTATGCAGCAATATAAATACATACATACATACATATGTATGTTGCATTAGAAAAATTGTCGGCACCGGCAACTTCAACGGCAGCAGCAATAAAGATAAACACAAAACTGGTTTCGCTGCGACGAATCAATTGCGATGATTGTGTTTACAAATTTATTCAATAAAACGTAATTGGTGCGGGTAAATTTAAATATTCGAAGCAAGATTCCAAAAAAAAATTTCAATAAAGAAAATGTAAAAAAATTAATTGCTGCTCACGCATTTGTGTTTGTGGGTGTTGATAAAGAAAAGTTCATGAAACTTCGAACTTAGCAGGCAACTGATGTTAAAGCGTTGATCTGCACCGTAATTGGATAGGGGAAGATTCCGAAATAATTTTAATTAATTTTTCATTTCTATTTTTTTTTAATTTTTTTAATTTTTTTTTAATTTTTCTTTAATTAATTTTTTTGGCACTGTCCTCCAATAAGTTGCTAAAAAAAATCTATGATTTATTTCACTTCGATCTGCATTAATCTTACGAATTGTTAGTTTGTTGTAACCGTCTCTAATTTATTATCATTTTTTTGTGTAGTGCATTCCGCTTAAAAATTGATTAATATATTTTACACAGATTTTGTTGGTAGTATATACTCATATATAAGATAGAAGAGTAGCCATATTGTCTGTATACGTTCCATGACCACATCAAATTTATGGTATTTAATTTTATTATTGAACATTAATTCTCATATATGAAAAATTGATATCGAGAATTTTCGGTATTAAAGTTTATTTGTATGTATGTGTACGTAGAAGGCAAAACTTCACGATCTTAGAAGCTTTTTTGACGGATTTTTCACCCAAAACCATAACATATCTGAAGGAATTTCGATGATTTTCGGTGACAATTTTCAATTATAGATCCGAATGCAAAACACCGAATTTCATACTCTAAGCAGCTTTTCCGACGGAGTTTTGACGAAAGACCCATATAAAAATGTCTTAGCTGTAGTTAACTAGATTATAGGTATATACTTTGCTTCCTCCAACCTCATTTCAAATGAAAACTTAACGTAAAAGTCAAAACGTTATCCTTGGGTCTTGATGTTTTTTCTTAGAACTTTTTTTTCTAAGCTGTCCCTGAACTGCTGTTTTTATACGAGCCATCATTACTTGTCGGGAAAGCACTCGTCAGTGATTGAGATTCCCTGACGAGGGCCAATAGCAATTAGAAACATTATATTTTTAAATAAAATTCCATATACTTTTTTCTCCAGTAAACCTGGTAGCTAAAAACAAAGCATTCCTATCTGCAGTTGGGCGCAGTTGTATGGCGTTATCCCTGAGCGTACGAATAGACTACATAATCCCATGCCTGAATTTCGGGAAGCTGTTTTCAGCTACAATAGAGGTAAATGGCTACAGCAAAGGTCCGAAATATGCAGACAAAGCAGTTTAGGTTTTTACAGATTTCCAAATTAATCGAAAGAGTGGGGACTTTAGTTTACTGCGCTTAACTAGAGATAAGGAAGTCGCATAGGCTACCAAACTATTGCAGTGTTTTCAGTATTTTCCAAGCCAAAATATTTGCTTTAAAAATGGCGGCAGAATTACTGCATTCTATGTGATATCTATGCGGATAGCCAAGCGGTCATAAAGGCCTTAATTTCATGCAGGACGACTTCAGCTGTTGCCGCATTATGTAAAGGAGCGATTCAGGAAATGTCTGAAAAGAGAAGAGTGTATATTTACTGGGTGAAAGGCCATAGTGGCATTGAAGGTAATGAGATAGCTGACGAACTTGCTAAGGAACCTACCAGTTCCATTCAAGGAAGTAAAGAAAAAGCAAAAAGTAATACTTCTTCGTTCGGCGAATAAACTCTAGGAACGAGTTAAGGGCTGCAGTATCGCGAAGACTATGTGTAAAACAACATAAAATACGAAACTCGCAAAGCTTTTAATAGGGGTAATAAAACCGGACTTCAGGCTGCTGATAGTACTATTAACAGGCCTTTGCCTTCTGGGGTCTCATACGTTTAATATAGAGCTGACTATGGACAAAAAATTTACGAAGCGCAAGGTATATTTGAAGACAGTGAAGCAAGTAATCTGTGAATGTCCGGCGTTCGGTAAAAAAGGCTATACATACTGGACGAAGAAAGGCTACAGGATCTTCAATCTGCAATGGTCAAGGGACCAGAACGACTACTTAAGTACGCTAAAAGAATACTGTAGCATGTAGTGTGCCTAGCAATACTAAGAATGCATTTCGTTTATGTGCGATCCAATGGGTCAGCCAGTTTAACCTAACCTAACCTTCGGTACGTTTGGCTCATCATCTTATAAATGGTTTTAATAGTGGATGCCCCGCCAGTACACCTACAATAATGCTAAATTCTGTTTTGCCTAGCGCTAGCAAGAGTTTGGTATCTCTGCAATCTACGCGGTCCTATGTTGGAATTGCTCCAGTACCATGAGTGTCCTCTCGGTTCTACTCCCTTAAACAAAATTTGCAGACACTGAAGAAATCAGATTAAATTCCCCTGCTAAAGCGATTGTCTATTCGGCTCCTTCAGTAATGCCTACAATTGCGGCTTGGAAGACAGAGTTGTAGTCATTTAATTTGAAGCTACCTTAGCTATTGGGGGCGGTCACAGAAGAACCATGCTCCTCTCTTATCTGCCTCGAATTTGGACCCATTAGTATAGATGGGTATATTTTTCCAGTATCATCAATGGCCTTGCTTTCCGCCCATTCTTCTCTGCTAGGGAAAGAGTAGATGGCTTGCATCTACCAGAAAATTTCCTTTTCGCATTCGCACCGTGTGTTTAGCACGAGTTCTCTTTTAACTTTCTGTTTCACGCCATTCACAGTTGGAGGGTTGGGTCTAGTTATCTAGTATATTTAAACGGCTAACGTTTAGTGCTGCTTCATAAGTCACTTATATGCTAATTGGTCTAATGTTAAGGATGACTTCAAGGACCTTTGCGGTGGTAGTTCTTATCACGCCTACAAAACCCAGTAAACAGGTACGTTGCACCCATTCTAGCGGTTTGCTGCGGCACTTCTTCTTTACTTGTGTAAAGTCAATGCAGCATTTGTGGTCTCAGACCAAAATTCTTAATCTCCAAGTAAGCTTTTTGCCAAGAACTGACCGAATTGGAAAATACTATGATATTAACCCCCTAAAATGATTAAATTGGAGAATTTTTGTTTTCCTCGTGAAGAGGAGAACCTCCGATTTTTTCGAGTTTACAGTGAGTCTCTGTCTCTCAGCCCATCCAGCTGAGATTTCAAGTGCACACGCTTTATCACCCGTAATAGCCGATTAGAATGTTTGCTTTGAGATGGGATGACAAGTTGATCCGCATAGCATATTAAAAAAATAAAGTTTTAATTATAAACAAGTTCAGCTGAGTAAGAGCAATAGGAAATATATTACTTCCTTACAACTAAGTACATATAAATGTAGGCAATTACAATCTCATATTTCAAATTGACTTTCTAAAAACGGCAAAAAGGAAATGTTCTCTTGTTAAACATTTAAACAAGCTGTGCCAGGTTAGAGGCTTAAGGTCTGCTAAAGTGTTAAGTAGCTCACACATGTTTCTTATAAATATTTGTATATGTATGTACATATATAAGTATGTTTACATATATGTTTCTGCAGCTCCAATAAAGCACAGCTGCTAATGGTAAAATTAGGAAATTAATTTAATTGTTTCTAAAAATAGTCTAAGCTCGAAGGCTTGAGCTGTGACAACTTTCACTTTGCAACGCATTTCCGCCACGCATAAACACCGTTGTGTACGCATAATTACAAGTACAAGTACAAGTTAGAATGTCAAAAGCGAACACCTTTTATTGGCACTTGTCTAAGCCAACGAGAAAGTAAAAAGTGAGTTAAATTTCCGACAATTGGTTTAAAATAAATGTAAGAAATCCATAAAAGAAAAAGGATTATATTGAGTCTAGTAAAAAGTAATCCATGATCAATAGATGGCTTTAGTGGACTACCTCCTGATAATGAGAGATACTGTGTTTGCTACTGATACTGCAACGCCAACGAATCACAGTTTTGGTTTCGTCGATTTTTTCCGGTAGTTCTGATGTAAAAGACGCCACACGGCGCGATAAAATAATGAAAACCCTCGACTCTGAGAGTCACGCAAACATTATTTCAATTGCCCAGGAGCTAGACGTTGCACAAAAATAGTCAGGATACGCAAAGAAGCTCGATGTATGGGTACCACATGAGTTAAGGCGAAAAAACCTCATGGACCGAATTTCCAGCTGCGAATCACTGCTGAATCATAATAAAATCGACCCATATCTGAAACAGTTGGTGACTAGTGATGAAAAGTGGATCATTTGCATCAACGTCAAACGAAAGCCGGCCTTGTCGAGAGGCTGCGAGTCGCCACAAATGGTCTCTAAGCCAGGTTTGACGGCCAGCAAGGTTTTGTTGTGAGTTTGGCGGGATTTGCAAGGTATCATCTTTTATGAACGGCTCCTCTACGGCAAAACTCTTAATTCGGATCTGTACTGATAGCAATTAGACCACCTGAAGGAAGCAATCGCACAAAAGTGCCCAGCTTTGCCAATAGCAGTGGATATGTGTTTCATCAGGACAACACCAGACCACACACAGTGATACTAACTCGACAGAAGCTCCGAGTGCCTGATTGGGAGGTTTCTATGCATCGGCATTATAGTCTGTACCTCGCACCAAGTGATTTCGATCTGTTCCTGATTTGGCTGGTGAAGAATTGGTCTCAAGAGAAACCTGAGCAAATAGATTGGACAAGAGTCTGTAAACTTATACAGCCAGACACGCAGTCAGAATTGAGAAGCACCTTTCCGAGCCGTGCGATACCAAACGAGTTTTCAGACTCTTTATTGTGTGATTTCTTCAACTTGATGCTGGAGTTCTGCCTTCTCTAGGCTTGACAAAAAAGCGAAGTAAATGAGTCTAGTAGTAAAAGAGGCAAGACGAAATATTTGCCGTTATCAAACAAATCACGTTAATGTTGACAGTCACAACTTTGAAGTCGTAGACAACTTCTTTTATCTTGGAACCAGTATTAACATCAACAACAATGTCAGCCTGGAAATCCAACGCAGCATCACTCTTGCCAACAGGTGCTACTTCGGACTGAGCAGGCAATTGAAAAGTAAAGTCCTCTCTCGACTAACCAAAATCAAACCCTACAAGTCACCCATTATGCCTGTCCTACTGTATGGTGCAGAAGTTGTCGTACACACTCCGGTGTGGCGGACCTTAAAGTTTTCGAGTTTATGATACAACGAATATCGCACACGATGGAACGATGAGCTGTACGAGACATTGATATGGATCAGCGACTGAAGAAACAGCGGCTAAGCTGGCTAGGCTCCAGCTTTGAAAGTATTCGTTGCAGTACCCGTTGAGGGAAACAGATGAAGGGTAAGATCTCCACTCCGTTGGAAGGATCAAGTGGAGAGTGACCTGGTTTCACTTCGTATCTCCAACTGGCGCCAAACAGTGAGTAGAAGATCCGAATGGCGCGCTATTTTTGATTCGGCTATAATCGCGTAAGCGGTGCCCACGCCAACGAAGAAGAAGTTACAAGAGTTTCTATGAGAGAGTCCTTATGACATTACCTTCAAAACAGTTATCGTACAAAACGGTGCATATTTGTCATAAATTGGATAATTACAGATTTGTTAAATAAAGCAAAAATGATGGACTACTTTTTACTAGATCAATATAGACCAAAATGACACAAATAAAACGAAGTTCAACCAAGCTGTCATGACATAAATTGCACATTTCAAAGCCTCAAGCAGGTAGTTGACATATTTGTTAATTTATTTTTTGTATATATTTTTTTGATTTATACTTTGTAAATGTAGTTCCGATCAGGAAACTGATGTAATTTATAGCGAATGTGACATAAAGCAAGCAAACAATTGAGAAATATATGTATGTACCTTTCAAATTATAACTAAATGCCAGCCACGAGTGCGGTGCATGCACCGTAAAAAGGGTGTGTACAAAATATTTACAATAGATAATTTAAATATACTAAAAATATGTAAGCATTTATAATATACATACAATGTGTATGTAAATACGCTTCTCACTTGTTGAATGGTCCATAATTGAATATCTTTGTATTTTTTTTACTATGGTTTTTTACGTGCCCTATAATTGTTGTACTCACTTCCAACTAATTACTATGCCATTTCTCAATACATATTTGATTTGTTTAATTAAATTCAGTAAGCGATAGAATTTGCATTAATTGTTTGGCATGTGTCGTTATTAATTAATTAAATATTTAATATAAATGTATGTGCATATATATTTCTAACGGCATTAATAGGTATTGTGATGAATTATGCAAAACAAAGTTTTTTGACCTCTTCGCTTGTAGGCGGTTGAACTTTTATGAATTAAGCAACAACAACAAAAAAAAATTGCATGAATAAGACCTTCATTCAAATCAAAACAAAACATTTATATAATGTTAATTATGCAACATTTTTATAGTGTTGATATAGTTAAAATTAACAAAATTATGTGATAATTTGTGAACTTCAATCTTTAGCCAAAATTAGTGAGAAGTTTTCAAAATTGGTTAAACCTGTTTGTCTTACTTTTAATAAAAATATGTTAAAACATTTGAAACGCAATATTGACTAAAATACCGTTAAATAGGAAACGAATTAGTGAATTATTTAGGCCAAGTTTGGTTGGACAAAGATATTAGTTTACAAGCACTTTTTATAAAGTGTAAATGAGACTGAAATCTAATAAGCTTGACTTAAAATAAATTATGGCAAGACATATATTTTGTTTAATGTAAAATAATTTTCATGTTAAGCAAATTCGATTGAAACAATGTTACCAACAAGAAAAAAAATGCGAAACAAAAATTATCGCTAAACATAAATTATGGCAAAATATATTTTTTTGTTTAATATACAATAATGGGTTGCAATAAATTAGTTTTTTTTTTGATAAAAAGAAATGGTGACAAAAATTAAATTGTAAAACATTAAATATGCTAAACATTGTAGCTAAACATATATTATGACAAGACATATTTTTTACACAATGTAAAACAGCTTTCAAACGGTGACAAAAATAAGTTACAAGACAAAAAATGTCGGTAAATAACATAAATTATGACTAGATATAAATGTCGAAAGGAAATTGCGAAACATAAAATATCGCCAAAACAAATCATACATAGTTAAACACATGTTTTGTTCAATGTAAAATAGTTTTCATTGATCCAAAAATTATGCCAAATAAAAAAGTTCTAACAAAATTTTTTTAACATAAATTTGAATTAAATCTAAGCTTTTTAAATAAAAATTAGTTATTTATTTAATTAGTAATATTAAATACAAATTGTTGCTGCAAGATATGGCTGAACATAAAATATTTCATAACATAAAATGTTAGAAATAAAATGAAAATGTAAATAAATGCAAAAAATATTATGCATAAATTTATATCACAAAATATGTTTAAACATAAAATATTGCTTAACATAAAATTAAGGCAAAACTTAACTTTTAAATAAAAACTAATTTATATTATATTGAAAAAAAATTTAAATAAATATTTCTTAACATAAAATATTGCAAATCTGAACATTTAAAGTAAATAGTTATAAAACAAATGATAATAAACATAAATATTTTGGCAATAAATGTAAAAAAATTTTAAAAATTGTTCCCTAACTCTGTAACCTTAATAGATTGCACATAATCATGTTTAGAAAAAATTATTTCTAGTCATTAAATATGTCATACCATAAAATATGTCATACCATAAAATATGTCATACCATAAAATATCGAAATGATTTCAAGCTTTGCGTAACCCCAAAAGAAAATATACCAAACTTTTCGCTACAAGTGGCGACTTGATATCCATAAGTTCCTTAGGTGGGCTATGCAAACCTTTTGTGACTGATCAATGACAACTACTCTCGCTGAAAATTAGCAACGTAGTCAAGCATAAACTTGGTTACACCACTGTCAGTAAGAAAAGAAAAAATGGAGAGCGATTTCATAAATATGATTTTAATGAAATATAAATGAAAATGAAGCCTAGATGCTCTTAGAAAAAATTTCCAATTATCCTTTATATAAGAATAATTTACCAAGAAAGTATATTTTATTTCCACAACTGAAGAACAAGCTTTTCTTAAACTAAAAAAAATTAATCTTTCTTCTCTTCTCTTTTCTTTTTAGTAACCAAAGTCACATCCGATGGTGAGCCACACGAAATGATGACCATGATAGCCGGTCTCTCAGGCCTATTCGCTGCCATGGTTATACTGGCGGTGCTTATATCTCTGGTTAGCTGCAAGAGCGGCAAAAAGTAAGTCAAATGGAAAAAACTATGAAATATACATTTATATTAATTTTTTTTCTTTCTCTCTTCCCTCCCTTCTGTAGAGCGAAACATTGTAAAAACTGTCCGCGCATTAACAATGGCCAGGCGGCTGGCTTTGGCAAACGCCCTTCCAGTTTAGATGAAAATAGTACTCGCTCATCTATCTCTACCACATATACGAGGGCTGTGAGCCTAGAAGAAGGCACCTCAGTGCCAGCAACACCAATATACAATCCGAGTGTTTCGGTCATTTCTACGGGCAATCTATCGGGTAATCTGAATTCCGCATTCATGGCTAGCGAAGTGAATTTGACGAACAGCCTATCAAAGCCGAAAAAGAAGACACATTGGAGTGATGAGGTGGATGCGCAGTTGCGTACGAAGGAGACCGCTGTCGATATTGAACGATTTTAAAGCAAGCAAATGGAGCTGAGGTTATGAAATCTTTGAAGAGAAAACAAAAAAAAAAAAAAAAAGAATTCAGATGCGAGCGTGGAGAGCTCAGCAGCTCTTTGGCAGGAGAATGCTCAAAGTTTGGTAGCCAGCTTGGTTGTTGGATATGTGAAGACTGATTGGGAGAGCTTTTTTCGCTAGAAGCTGCTTTCGTTCGTTTTGTTATTGTTTTTTATATTTACTAAGAATCTATGAGAAATAATAATAACTAAATACATAATGTTTATATGTATATATTATATGTACATTCACACGATTACCTGATATATATATATATTATATAATTACACTTGATTGAATTTATGCATTGTATACACATACATACATACACTATGTAAATATGTATATAATAAGCACTGTTAATCTCTATAAATGCATTTTAGCGCTTAGTAAATATTTTTATAGCAACTATTTTAAGCACAAACACGATTATGATTTTTTTTTTTATTTTTATTATTTTATTCTCAACAAATTGTAGGTAGTTTTATTAAAATAAAAAACTTATTCTTACATTATAAAAGATTACACAAATCATATAAAAAATATTTGTAAAATCACATACATATATAAAATGTCTTTTTATTTCACAATGGCTGGCGTAGGATTTAGTAGATCGGTGAAGGCTGCGTTGGCATTTCAATTCCGCAACCCAACAACCATTGCCAGCAGCGCCATGCGCACATACATACCGTACTCCGCTTGACGGAAGTAGGCAGCACGCGGATCCGAATCGAATTCTTTGCTAATCTCGAAGACACGTGGCAGCGGATGCATAACGATGGTACGACGGCTGGCCAGCGTCATTAGTTTCGGTGTGACAACGAAGTGACCGCAAGCCTGGAAGGAAATAAAAGAAATTTAGATGATAATAACAGCGGGAAATTAGCAGGAGATTTCATTAACTTGAAACAAAAGTCCTTAACTCGTGGATTTCCTACAAGCGTTCGGTGTAATATACCACAAAAAAGGGACTACATATTGAGTAGGTGCTTAACTCATTCACTTAAACTGACTTTCCTCAATATGGATATAGCTGCACGGCTTGAAATATGATATAGACTCAGATTCATGGAAGTACACAGAAGGAAATTGCAAAAGTTTCACTTGAATGCACAAAGTTCCTCCTCAAAGTGGAAACTGCGCAACAGCAGCATAATGAGCTTCTTTAATAACCCGTTGGATTGTGCACACGAGTGCCCCAGGCAAAGAAAAAACTTACTTCTAGGACAGAGCCCGCTCGAATGCTTTGCACTCGTGGGGCGGCGGATTTCACTTTGGTCTTTTGAAACTCGATCTCTTTATTTACGATTCGCGATAAGATATTCTCCTCTGAATTACTTCCCTGGACTAGGTACGGCAGACGTTGTAGCCAAACCTTAGCTCAGTTCAGCTAATCTCAGCGTAACATTCGTTTGAATCATTCGTATAGTAACTAAAAAATATTTTAGTTCCTAAAATATGGAGAAAGATCAGGTCAGCTCGACTTCCGGCGAATTCGATTTTTCCGCTTTGGATGACGAACTTACATTGATTTTCGGCAGATTATGCCTCGAAATGAGTGAATCCAGTGGAGAAGACAGTGATGCAGTAAGAGATGTGAGACGGCGAAAAATTAGAATTATAGAGAGCTACAGTGAAGTTAAGAGAGAAGTTGAAGGGGAAGCTGTGTAAGGTGCTACCAGCTCAACATGGGTACCTTTCGGAGACTACGATGAAGTGCTCCTAAACGTGCAATTTACAAATGTTTGTTTTTTTTCTTAAACTACCTGTAAAATGTTGACTTAATTCGACTGAAATCGTCTCAAGTTGCAGGTTCGCGCAATCTACACACTTTGGCCTACAACTTATTATACTTCTACGAGGTTACTGCCAAAAATCTACCGCTCAGGTAAGGTTTATAATACTCCATCTCTGTAGATGACGATCGTCGTAAAGAAACATTCCAAAGAAAATTAAAATAGTAGTTTGGAGTTGTAAGTTCGTTGTGCGAAGTTTAGGTTATGAACGACTGATAGGTTTTTTATAAGGATTTTTTTATTACAAGCCAGAAAAGTGGAGGGCTTAATATTGCCTCCTGAGGAGCAACCGCATTTACTTCCTTTTTTTGATATTTGTCTTAAAAATATAGACCACAAGAGAGTCGCACGCACAGCTTCCATTCAAAGAAGCGGCATTAAGGTGCGACTGTCTAGGTGAGATTCCTAAATGAGCAATCTCATTTAGACGGATCAGCAACTGGTAAGCCAATAGCGAACCAATAGTCGAGTGGTTAGCATTGCGTACTGCCATTCTGAAGACCAAAGCGATTCGAGCAATATCCAAAATTGTAGAAAATTAATTGAAATAAAAGCTCCTCATTGAAATCAATCGGCCGTCGGAGGCGAAATAGAATTAACTGGAGATTCCTTAATTTGTTGAAAAAACCTAAAGACATACGCCGGTAGTTGAAAATATGGGCCATGAACTGCGTGAGTGGTCGCTGGAGTTTCGAGGACACAATCTCAAACTCCCAGCGGCCTGTCCCCGCTATTATTTTACTTCTACATTTCGAAATTTCCTTTACCATCAGGGGAGTTTCCTATATCTTTGAATTTTACCACTTCACATTTGATAATCTGCATTCCTTCACTCCGAAAAAAGGAAGTGCTGTTCGCAATTTACAAAGTAATCGGCCGCCCGGTTGAAAACTATGCCGCTCCGTATTGGAGGACGGGAACTAATGCGACGCAGTTGAATAAAGTACACATCTGAAAAAGAACCTTCTTGAGGACCATAATAGAAACCTTCTCATGTCGGCTCAGTAAAACAACCATACTCTCAGTTATGGAGCATACTGTAATGCTCTGTATGAAGTCATTGCGGAGAATCGCGAGTCTCTTGAACATGTCCAGGCACATAGAAAGGAAGTACTCGAGTTTACGAACTCGATTGAGTATCATATCGCAGAACTACTGGGCAATACGATTTACCTACGGGCCAAAGCGACAGCATGTGGTAATCAGAATCACCACCAAACATTAGCCGATGAAGAGCTCGAGCTGCCTCGCGAGACTTGATTAATACTAGCACAATTAAAGTCTGAATACTAGCAGACTACTTGATTGGTACCTATTTAACGTTTGTCTGCATGCAATTCGTGAGTTTCATCATCTCAAATTGTAGTCGAGTACCTTCGTACGCTGAGCTTCTATGTACTTACCTTTTGGTATTCCTCTTCGGTAGCGAAACGCTCCTTTTGTATGCGAGTCATGTACAGGACATCTGTAGTTGGCAAAGCTTCTTCCATGGAGTTCATAGTCTTCTGCAAAACTCCCTTGGTAGCCAAGTAACGCATGATATCCTCGGGCATGCCAAGATTTGGAGGACTCACATATTGTAAAGTGACATTGTACAGTGTGAGAAGGCGTGCCAAAGAATGAACTGTGCGGCCATGTTTCAAATCACCAACCATTGTAATGGTGAGGCCATTCACAGTACCAATTTCCTCACGAATAGTAAAGATATCCAGCAGAGCTTGTGTTGGATGCTCACCTACGCCATCGCCGGCATTGAGAATAGGTTTACGTGAGTGATTTGCAGCGCGCTGTAGTGAAGAAAATACAAAGTATTTAACGCGGTTCTCTTAGAATATTTAAGACAAGAACTTACCGCAACTGCACCTGGCTCCGGATGACGCAAGACAATCACATCCGAATAGCCAGCCATAACTGCGATACTGTCCTCCAGTGTTTCACCCTTCTTCACCGATGAGCTGGTCTGATCCATATATATAACGCGTCCGCCCAGACGTTGCATGGCTGCAGCGAAAGAACAACTGGTTCTTGTGCTTACCTCATAGAATATCGAAGCCATGATCTTGCCGCGCAGAATATCATCCAAAGGACGATCTTTGGCCACACGACTCTTGAGCATTTGTGCCAAATTGAAGATTTCATTCAAGTGTTCCTTGGAGAACATATCAACGGAGAGTATGTGCTTATTGAGCAAGCTGTGTGCCATCGGACTGATAGGCGCAGCGGTGTGATTAGTTTTAGGTAACAGGTCACGGAGCGTGGAATTACTTGACGAGTCACAACGTATGCGTGGCAGCGGAGAAATGGGACGCAACAAAGTGGGATCGCCTGCGAAGTGCACCTTTGACGGTGGTTCTGCTAGGAGTTTGGCGAAAGCCTCATTGGCTTGTGAATCGGTGAGGAAGTCCACAGTACGATCGTGTGACTTATCGAGTCCATCAGTTGACGCGCTTATCTCCAGTGATTCCATTGACTGCTGCAACAGTGACTTGCGCACATATTGAGCACGCACATTTTGTCCGAAACCTGGTTGCACCAGTACCTCACCATCAATGAAAGCGACCTCGCCACGCAACACAACACGATGCACCTTACCCTTCACCTTTGTGCCTTCAAACGGCGTCCACTTCGCTTTGGAATGCATCTCTTCTCTATTTATAATCCATTCCTCATCCAAGTCCACCTCAATGTACGTGTTCGGCTGATCGGGTAGTGTGAAAATGCGTTTCGGGTTACGGTAGAATTTATTTTGTATATCTTCTAATGTAAGACGACCATCGTCGACTGCTTTCAGCAATAACGGCAGTATCGTCTCTAAGCCGGGGAAGCCTGGTGGCGGTTTTTCAGAGTTCTTCTCCTCCCATGTATGTGGCGCATGATCTGTGGCAAATACATCAATATAGTTCATGTTGTCCCACAACGCTTGCTGATCTTCGGGTGAGCACAACACAGGACGCACCTCTGCACGTCCATCACCTATTGCCGGCACATCATCGGTGGAGAGGAACAAGTGGTGTGGACAAACCTCGCAGGTGACACGTATACCCTTCTCTTTTGCGGCGCGTATTAGCATAATCTCCTCCTTGCGTGCAATGTGACAAATATGTATGGGCCGATCGAGCAGATGTGCCATCAGGATGACTGAACCCATAGTTTGGCGCTCAGCATGGCATACAATCGGTGCACGTTTCGGCCAATTTTGAAAATGTTTCTCCCACACAGTCATATCGGTCATTTTCAGTGTACTGAACGTGTCATTGAGATACATTTTCAAACCGCAAGCTTGTGATGCCAACTCATGTATGTGCTGCCAATTGGTATCGGCAGCGCCCACGTAAAGCGCATAATCACAACGTGCGCCTGCTTTGGCTGCATCCTGGAACAGCTGGAAACTGTTTCGATCGATGATGGAAGGATTTGTATTGGGCATAGCGCAAACGAGTGTAACACCGCCAGCCAAAGCAGCTGCAGTGCCGCTGGCAAAGTCCTCTTTATGTGTGGCACCCGGTTCGCGTAGATGGACGTGCACATCGATGAATCCGGGCAATTTGACAATACGACGCGAAGTCATGCAGTCGGTGTGTGTCTTCATGGCCGGACGACGTCCTGTGATGCGCATTGATTCGACCAAGAGTTTGGTGCACTTCACATCCGTCACCAATGGTATGGAGTAGTCGACGGCGAGACGACGTGTACGGTAGCCGTGCGTCATGAAGGAGGAGACTCTGTAAGACAATGAAATATATAATAAAAATTGGATTTAGTGGTTTCAAAGGTTAAAATGTAGAAAAAGTTATGCATGATAGCTAATTGAAGGTATCGAAGAACGGCTACTTGCTGTAAAACATTCAATTAATTAGGTTAGGTTCTTACCTTCTTGCACCTCCACCGCGCATCGGTAGATTTATGACCATATCGAATTGTTTATTAGCTAAAAACTCAGCCAAATGACGTAGTTCGCCATTGGGATCCTCGGGGGATTGCCTATCGAACGTCCATTGCACGGACTCCACCTGTCAAAGATAGAAAAATTGCAGTGAGATAATATTTTTATATATATATAAATAAAGTTTGGAAGAACTTGAATTATTTTGGTATTGTAAGAGAGAGGTCTGGTTAATGACCTTTACAACATACTAAGGGAGTTCTCAGTCGAAAATGACGAAAAAGCCAATTTAGTACTTGATTATAACAAGGTGCATATAGAAATTGCATAACTGGACAACTAGAAAGCTGCTGTGAATATGAGGTATGGAGGAAAGAACGAAAAATCTCTACAAAATCCACAAAGGAGTGAAAATTTGCTGGAATTGGAGTGGAAGAGAACTCCGCCATCGACCCTTGAATTTAACTCGGTTTATGAACGTCTCATCACAATTCGAAGCTCTTCAACCTATTACTAATTTGACCCCACGCTCCGACGGAAGTATGGGACGATGTGACCAAAGATGTTTTCAATAAGTACCTAAAACTCCTACGGCCTCCTGCAGGGCATACTTATTTAGGAACCGCAAAGGTAATCTGGTGACCGATGCCCAGGCTATACCTAATTTATGGTGAGAGTACTTCTCCAGCCTGCTGAATAGCAGTGACAATGAAACACCAGGAGATAGCGAACTGAAGACGATAATATAGACGTTCTCTCTGCCGACTATGAGGGAGGAGGAATAGTGTTTGCTTGCTTAGAGAATAACAAAGCCGAGGAGATGAGCTAGTCAAGCATGGCTGCAAAGAATAGACAAGGTGCAAGTATACATAAGCTTCTTAGCAGAATATAGTCGGACGCTCGACGATTGGGACCTGTCCACTCTCATGACTGTAGATTCTACACACCAGATCACCACAGGAAACACTCCAACAGGCATTTACTTGAAGCCGAACCACCACTTAGGCACAACAGGAAGGAAGTACTCGGCTATAAGGACTCCATTCAGCACCAGGTACAAGATCCAACGGTTGGTATGGCGTACCGACAAGCTTTAAGCGCAATTCACCGAATCCAATCACCACCCATTGTAGACGAAGAGCTGGAGCTACCTCAAGATGCTATGCAATGAGACGCCGCATGACACTAGCCACCTCTTTACATGCTGCTTAAAGCCTACTCATCTAACCCTTTTTCCCTCTGCTTGAAATCCGTTAAAACAACTCGTTTTCTGGAACTCTCCTTTAGAGGATCTCGATGACTTCTACCGTGTGATTTCTTCAACTCAAAACTAGAATAATAAAAGCTGCAAAACTAATTAGAGAAGCCACATTCTTTTAAACTCTTTGGTATCGACAACCGAGATGTAGGTTCTGCTTTTTTCCCTGTGGCTATAAGCGCTTAAGCTGATAATCAGAAGTAGATAACAATAGGTATAAATAATAGTTTAGCCTTGATACTGAATGGCATTGACCTAAACTCAAGAGTAAAAGCCAATAAATCCTCTTATTTGCACAAAACATTTATGACTACTCCTCTGCGTTCGCTACTCAATACTTAAGCGCAAACAAAAAAAATTAAAAGAAATAAAAAAAAAATAAAAGCAGAGAAGTGACAACAGAAATTATCAATTACATAGAAAATCAAATCAAATTGTCGCAAAAAAGAAAAAAAAAAAGAAAAAATTGACACGCGCTGCAAATACTGTTAACTTAACTAAGGAAGCCTAGGCTATGCATGTATGTATGTATGTAAAGGGGGCTTTTTTAGAGGCAATAATATAGAGGTAATACTTTTTTCGGAATTGGTATTTTTGAAAGCTGTTGCTTGATATATACTCAGTTTGATTTACAATTTCATAATGCACAGACTTACTCCGGAACAACAACGTTTGCAAATCTTGCAAATTTATTATCAAAATAATGGTGCGTTTCCCTTGTCCAATATTCGGTCGAAAGAAGCGCCCAACAGAGTAGGCGATTCGAGCACCCTAGTAGACAACGCTCTGTAGGCTCAATTGCTGTTATGGAACAGGGTATCGAACAAGGCACGAATGAGTCCATGAGCTGTTCCCATCCACTTTGTGAAAGATTTTGCGGAAGAATCTTGGTTTGCGAGCGTACAAAATCAAACTCATGCAAGAATTGAACTCAGTGAATGAATCCAAAACAAAATGGCTACGGATTCCGATTTTCACACGACAATTTTGCTCAGAGATGAAGTTCAGTATTAGTTGAATGGCTACGTTAATAAATAAAATTGTCGCATTTGGAACGAAGACAATCCATAAGATCAGACGCCGGGGTATTTTCAAAATGTCACTGTTTTGGTATGCTCTATGGGCTTATTGGTCCATATTTTTCCAAAACCGGCCATAATGTTACAGTCAGTGCGAAACGCTTTAATGTCATTATTGATGACTTTTTTGGGCCTGATTTCGAAGATATTGATCTTCGGTTTCAACAAGCCATACAGCCAAAGAAACAACCAATTTATTGAAAAAAAACTTTCGGTGACCGCATTATCTTGCGATGTGGGCCTGTTGCGTGGTCTGCAAGATCGTGAGATTTAACACCGCTGGACTATTTTTGGTGGGATTATATGAAGTTGTTTGTCTACGCAAATAATCCCGAGAAGATTGACGGTGATATTGCTGACATACGGCCCGAGTCGCTACAAAAAGTGGTCGACTGAAATTTATACGAGTCAGCCGCGACGGCCACTTGCCCGAAATCATATTTAAAACACAATGACAAACCCTTATCTTAATAATAATGCTAAATTCTTGGTCATAACATTAACTTATAAGCGTGTTATTTCTTCTTGAAAACCATATTGCTACAAGAAAACAAAAACACCCTTTAGGTACATACACGTATGCAAGACGAACAAGTGCATTGCAAGCAAATAGTGTGTGCTGATCACTCCAACATGCATACATACATACATGCACATACAAACACATATACATGAATGTATCCACATCTATCTCAAGCAGCAAGAAAAGCAAATTTGATTGAATTCCGATAAAAAATATTGCAAAAAATCAATATCTTGCTAGACGATCTATGTGTATGTATGTATGTACGTGCTATTGTTGCAAATTTCTGCGAACAGTAGTTCAGTTGGGCAACGATCGGTGGCGAAGGCGTACAAGCTAGCGAATTAAAATATCAATTTTTTTAAATGAATTAAATAATAAAAGAAAATTGCTTAATTAAATTAAGTGTCGAGGAAATTTAAAATTTTTAGATTCGCACGGGAAGCGATAAAAAATATATTTATAAAAAAAAATTTTTTTTTTTAATACCACAACATGGGTCGGTCCAGTTCAAAATTACTAGAAGCGCCCAGTAATCCTTTAGAAGAGCTACAATTTGAAGAGCGTAAAAGAGAGCAACGGAAACGTAAACAGGAGAAACAATTGAAACAAATTGCCAAATTGCAAAAGAAACAAGCTAAAAAGCAGAAGAAAGCTAAAGGAAAAGAAAAAGGTGGAAAAAGTGTTGGTCTTGGTGTTGGCTGTGTTGGCAAAAGCGCCGAGAAGCAAACTTCAATCATCACCACAAAGCATGCAAGTGGCGCTGCAACAAAGCGTACAAACAGTCTAAATTCACAAAGCACCAGTTATGAGATTAACAAGGAGGAATTCAATCGTCAAATCGAGCAACAAATACAAAATCAATTGGATAGTGATCTCTGCGCATTCGTACTGAATCAAGTATCGTTGACGTTGCAGTTTTTTGGAAACTACGAAAAGTAGGTAGTGAGTGAATGGTGACTAAGGGTTAGGAGGTAGCACTTTAGGAAAATTAAATTAATTTTTAATACTAGAAGATACTAGAAGATGATCACAATCAGAATGTAAGGAAATTATCAAAAACTTTTTTAAATGCGGTCAGGTTCTCAGCATCCCCATTCAACCAACAAAACAGCAAAGAATTCTAACTCAGCTCAATATAACTGAAGACCATAATATGGTACAATATATAGGTGCAGATTACTTAAGATGAGTAGCGAAGTGAGTAGTGAACAGGAGCCGGTCCAGCTGTCCTCTCTCATTTCAGTCTCTCACTTTTTCTATCTGTCTTTTCCGCTTTCAGCGTTATAAGATTAGATTATTTTGTGTAATTATTTCCTTCCAGATCTATGTTGTAAATACTTCGGAAATCTAGCATGATGAAGCATTGAAGTATAAAGTGTGAAGCTTAAATTTAAAGTCATCAAATCTTCAGAGCTTGAACTATGAGTCCTGACTTGACGGACGAGCGTTTTTTCATTTTCTTTTATTTTTATATTAGAACTGCTTTTTCATCGAGCTTATCTTCCACCTTTTTTCTGCACATTTTGATATTATTCATACAAATAAAGTGGGCACAGAGCTGTAGCCCACTCAGCAACAGTGGCGGCAAAATATATAGTTTGTATGCCACCATTTTACCATCGCCCTGCAAAGCTTTAGTCCTGTTCGGTTAACTGATGGGCAGTAATAATTTTTACCAATTTTTACCGAATCGCGTTCGGTGACGCAAGCTTCCATTAAAATTTTCACCGAGAGAGCACAATCTACCACTAAGATCCACTGAAACCGAGTTTAAAGAATAATGCTTTCACTTTGCGTTTTTTCACACAACGAGAATTATACTCTTCTTGCTATCAACACAATTTGTTGTCAAGTGCCTTTTAAGTATTTTCGTCTTCAACTTGAAGCCTACTGAAGTATTTCCTTTATAGAAATAGATAACCGGAAGTTCACTTGAAATATTGCAATTGTCAATTGGCATTGGGTGTTAAGTGCTGAAAAATTATTATTGCAATGGGAAAGTGTTATCAATTAAACTGTTATCATTACGCAGAATATGTATCTGATATGTGCAGCATGCTATGCTTACATACATATAGGTATGAGTATACGAGTATGTACCATATAGGTATATGACACACATGTAATTACGTACTAACATTTTTAGGTACTTAACTAATATTTTATTATTACTATTATTTTAATGTATTTACTATTTTATATATATTTATTTTCTATATAAAATATATTTTTATTATTTATTTATTTTTAAAATTTTTATATATTATTTTTTTATTGATTGACACTTATACTTTTTAATTTTGTTTTTATAAAATATATTTTTTACTGTTTCCTTATTAAATTTTTCAAACTTTGTTGTTATTAAATTTTATATATTATATTTCCCAATTATTATTATTTTTTTCTTGATTATGCATATATATTTTTAATTTTTTTTGTATAACTTATTTTTGATTATTTCTTTATTATTATTTGTTTTTAATATGATTTAAGAATTTTTAGATAATGTATCTTTTTACTCAATTTTTTTTAAGATTTTTCATTATTATTTTTTATATATTATATTTTATTAATATTATTATTTTAGTTATTTATATAATCAATATAAATATACACATATATATTTTTTATTTTTTTTTTAATTTTTATAATGTATATTTAATTATTTCTTTATTACATTTTTTTAATATAATTTAACAATTTTTTTGATAATATATCTTTTCATAATAATAACTTTTTAATAGTTGTTTAATACTTTTAATTATTATTTTTTACACATTATATTTTTGTATTTTTATTATTATTTTTTTTTTGATAACACATGCATAACATATACCTTAATTTTTTTATTATGTCTTTATTAAATTTTTAAAATATTTCTTAAAATGTTATGATTATTTTTTGTTTAATATACATATACATATGTATATATTTTTTATTTTTTTTTTTTAATTTTTTATTATTTATTTTTATGTACCATATTTCATTATTATTATTATTATTTTTTTATATAAATATATATTTTTAAAATTCTTTTTATATAATATATCATTTTATTATTTCTTTATTAATTTTATATTTTCTTTATTATTTTTACTATTACTATAATTTTTTTTAATTACACATAAGTAATTTTTAAATTTTTTAAATATAATTTTCTTTATTAACTTTTTTAAATATTTTTATTATTATTATTATTGTTTTGTTTAATAATCATTCATACATATTATTTTAAATATCTTTTTTTATTTTTTTATTAATATTTTTTATTTACTTTTTTTTTTAATTTACTTTCTACTGTTATTTTTTTTTTTGAATATACAAAAATATGCATATTCTTTAATTTCTTTTATTTAAAATATTTTTTTTTCTTATATTATTTTTTAAAATTTCTATATTCATTTTTATAAATTTTGTTATTATTATTATTATTATTTTTAATAAACATTTATAATTTTAAAATATTTTATATACATTTTTTTTTGTTATTTCTTCATTCATTTTTTTTAAACATATTTTTTAATATTTATTTTTATATTTCTTTTTAATTTCTTATATAATAGATTTTTTTTATTTCTTGTATTAATTGTTTTTAGTGAATTAGCAAATATTTCCGAGGAATTGCTAGCCAAAGAGAATGAGTTGAATCAGAATCTTGAGGAGCATTCCATACTCTTATCAACACCATTAGATGCTGCCATCTCCAAATGGATACAATATAAACCTGTGTAGGTATAAAAAACAACTCTTTGTGTTACTTCAAGTTCGGGTGGAACCGAACATTAGATACTCGGCTGATATTGATACAGTATTAAGTACACAGATCGGTCGAAAATGGACGGTAGGACTTTAATTTTTAACCCATAGTAGTCCATGGAAATTATAACCATCAAAATTTATCAAATTGAACTTGTTCCGATTTCATCCATTTGCAATAGCGTTCGTACTTGCGACCAAAGGAAGTTTCATTGAAATAATTCCTTACTTTAGCTCTCGTCGAACTGACGAACGCACCGAAAAACAGACTGATCAGCGGACGCACAGACATGGCTAAATCGACTGACCTCGTCATTTCATGAAGTTTGATATACCTACATATGTCTATATCAATCTCAATGACTTAATGCATCTATACAACCGTTAGCTGAACAAGCCTAGCACACAACCGAGTATAAAAATGAAAATTAGTTCATGGTTTGGACATGTTTTCAAGCTTAAAGCCCTAAATTTCTTCTCATTTTATTTTTCTCACCGTAGCCATGGACCTGATAAACACCATCCTCAGCCACTCCAGCCACTGGCAATGTATGTGATATTCGAAAATATCGATATAGCTCGTCCGAATGATGCAAATTACGATTCGATATCACCACTGTGCAAAGTGGATTTGGATACCGAATTCTATCATACCACGCCGTGCAAAGAGGAGTATGTGGAAATGTTGCGCGAGACAAAATGGAAGGGTTATGTGCGTTTGAAATTACGCGAAGAACCGAAAGTTCAACGAAACGGCGCAAACGAAGCCGAGCTATACACCGATGTTAGTTCGGGTTACAGCACGGCGAGCAATTATAGTTTAAAATCGCCAAGTGCAGCTGGCAGCTATCGCACTGAGTCGGATTATGATTATGCCTACATAGCACATTTGAATACACATCATCCACTATCCGAGCTGAGGATGCAGAGCGTACGCGGTCAATATAATTTGAATGCTAAAGTCTTGCCGGACTCATGTGTGGCGAGTTTGGCGCAATTTGTTGAACCATTGAATGATGATGATGATGAGACCGAGGATGAAGATGAGGAAGAAAACGATGAGGATACCTCAGATGAAGACAGCGGCGTTGAGGGTTACAGTGAAAGTAGAATTAAAGAGAAATCGCGCTATCGAGATTACGAGACCGTCGAGGCAATACGCCTGTACAAGCTTGAGCAGGAGCGACGAAAACACATGCTGCAGCAGTGTTATCTCAACTCACGCGATTTTATGCGCTACTTTGGCGAGTTGGTACGCCAACAGCTTGCGGAACGCTTACAAATACAACCTGAAGAGTTGAACGAGGGCACATATCGTGGCTCGTCGATCTACACAAAATATTATGAACTCATACCCGCTATTTATGTCGCGCATAATGCTCAACACTGGCCCGATTGTGCATTTCAATTTAGAATACGCGAGCGTCCTGTCGCTACAAATCCGCTGACGGGTCAACAATTTCAATGGCCTACACGTGCCATGATTAGACGCATCGAATCGTTTGGTTTTCATGTCATCCCTGTCGGTTATGCGCCCAAGCGACAACGTAATCCCTTTCGTGAACTCGAATGGCGTATTGTTTTTCCAAAAGCCGAACGCTACTTGGAGCAACACCTAACGCACACACAAGTCAAAGTTTTCATGATGACCAAAGCTTTGGTGAAGACTTTTGTAGAGCCACAAGAACGCAATAAAGCGCTCACATTCACAATAGATCATTTACGCATGCATTTATTTTGGGAATGTGAGCGCAACTTCACCGCTTGGCCCGAGGAGTATCTGGGCGAGGTGCTGCTGCATTTCATAAGCACATTTATGCAGCGTTTGCGTGAGAAGTGTTTGAGAGATTTCTTCATCGAAGAACGCAATCTCTTCGAGAGTATACCAGAGTACTCTTTGGTAACATTATTCTCGATTTTGGCTGACATCGTTGCGAATCCGCTGATGCATCTCATGGTGGCACTTAAAAATGTCGACTTCGCGGAAGATTTTTTTCCGAAATTGAATTATAAAAATATATTTGAGAATCTCTCTGAGAATAATATGCTGAGATTGAAAATGAAAGCGAAAAATTCGCGTAGTCTGGTGGGTTTGGATGCGCTGGATGATGAGCCGGTGCTGATGCAAGATGATGGTGCAAAGGGTTTGGTTGGCATGAAGCAACATCGTGAGAAGACAAATGGGAAATTAAGACGCAAGACACATGTGATGCGGCACAAAATCGAAATGAAAAAGAAGCTGGACTATGAACGGCGACGGCTTTCTGTGGAGTCTATAGATGTGGAGGTAGGTGGCAGTGATTGCGCTAAATAGTTGTATGATCCTTAAGCAAGTACTGAAATTTAATAAGAGACTAATCTCTTTCTTTTGTGAAAGTTTTTTGTACTACCAGATTAGACCTGTGTCCAACACTTACGGTACAGTACAGTATTTTCACAAGCTAGCTTGGTTTATATTGGCTGGCTATAATGTCTTATGCAAACCTGCTGGTCCTTAGTAGTGCAAGTTACAGGCCCTGTTTAGATCGAGCTAAGGTATTCGTCGTGTAGGGTGTCCACTCTTTTTGCGAAATTTAAGAGAACCAATTTCGTTACTTCATATAGTCCACTGAGCTGCAAAGTTCTGTATAAAGTCGGATAGAAGTAGTTGAGGTGTTCCAGCATCTTTTTTATGCCTTTCTTCTTACAAGCATCACAGTTACTACTGCACATTCTACTCGTGAGTGATGCCAATAAGTTTTGCCCTTTCACTATACCAACAACCGTCTTGCAGTCCTTCCGAGACCGCCTTTTGGAAGCAATAAGTGTGTGCGCTTTACTTCATTGCCCTTACACACAATCTTGGCGGTCTTGGTTGCCGTTTAGGGATTCCATCTCTCCTGTCTCACCGCCTTCCAGACCTTTTGGAAATTTCATTGCACAGAGTTTCTAGCAGTTTTCATATGGCACTTTCGACAACTTCATGGACTGTTTCCTTTCCCACAATGTTCTTATGGCCTCAAACCCCGTATATGTATATGTAGCTGCTTTCCTGCAGCCATCTTATTTTCTTATTTATCCTCCCTGCCTCTAAGTACCATTTTCTGACGTAAAATTATTTGAAAACTCCGAAAGCTTGACGGGTTGCCTGAGATCTAGCTCTGCGCAATAGATTCCGACGCCCACTCCAATAACCATTTTTAACCCAAAGAGATCACATAAATAACTCTAAAACTCAGCAAGAACTCAACAAGTGCGGAAGAGCAAAGAAAACCGATTGTGAGATTTAGTTTTTAACAGGGGTAATAAGACACAGAGGTGGCACCCTCTCAGCAGGATAGTCAAGCCAAACTCGACTATAATTTATAGGTGTTAATGAAATCCGGAAGCTTCATGTAACACTTAGGAGCTCTTTAGTCTATTGGTCTTTCTCCAAAGCCTAACCAAACTTTTCAGCAGATTTTAACTGGCACATTTTTACATTCTTCTTTCGGCTGTCTGTTGTCAATCTAAGCTCGTACAAAATAATCCATGTATTTTCACTTTTCTTTAATGCAGTTCTTTTTCCGACGTAATCTCAAAAACTCTCAACTCAAGCAACTCAATCAGGGTGTTGAAAACTTGAGACGCACAAATATACTCGAAATCTTCATAGATCATCTTATAGTAATGACTGAGAAAGCCATCAACTTTCGTGTTTTATATCTGGCAAAATCCTTCTTGGTACAAGCGAGACGCCTCTGTAAATTCTACAATAACTATGGCTGTGATATGGGTGCCAAAGAGTATCTCAGCACAATCGATAGCATGGAGGAGGAGATCTCAGGTTTACAGACAAATGAAGAATTTACTCACTTACCACCCACGCTACCGATACGCACAAGCGTGGAGACCGGCATTAAAGCGAAGGTTAGAAAAGAGGTATTCGAGCACTTAGAGAGCGTGCGTAGAGCGGTTAGAGTAAATGGAGAGACAACGTGTAATGATAAAGAGAAGAGTAGGGATAAAGAATTTGACAAGCCATTGTCTGAGAGCGGCAAAGAATATGTGCATGAAAGGAGACAGGATTTATTAGATAATCTAACACTCAGCATGGAACCAAATAAGTCAATTAAATTCATCGAACATGTTGCCGAAGTGCACGAGGGCGATACAAATCCGTCACACAAGGTAGGAATTTTACGTTTCAACGATGAAATAACGGAGATTTGTGACGTAGAAGAAGTATATGAGAACTATGAAATACCGAATGAATATCACACCAATGATGCAACATCGAAACTCCGCGATGAAAGTGGTAAAGCATACGAGGAGGATGATAGAGCTCGCTCGGTAGAGACAATAGGAATTGTAAATTCTACAGACAATGAAACAAAAATGCCTGAGGAACATGAGGATCGCGTTGGATTTGTGAAAAAGGCCGGCATGTTGCGAAGTCTACCACTCGGCAATTCGCAGATACTGAAAGATATTACCTCATCAACGGAAAAACTACTCGTTAGAATGGCTTCGGAAGAGAGGCGCGCGCAGCTGAAAGAAGTAATCAAACAGAAAACATTTCAACTAAAGGGCGCATTTAATCAAAGCTCGGAGACGTGACCGTGAAATGAAAGAAATATCTTTTGTAATTATATTTTTGTATATTTATGTGTATCTAGAGAGTGAAGTTAAATAAAATCGTATTGATAAGTAACTCACTTTTTCTGAAGTTTTCGCGGACAGTGTGGAGATGAGTCAGGTTGGTTGGTATCTGCTAGCAGATACCGAAGATCAGATATTTATATCAGAGCAGATTATTTGAAGGGATTTGGAATGGGGTGGGGTCCTGCGAAAGGAAACAGCTCAAGTATTTTCTGTGTAGTCCAAAAAACATCCGTTTGGAGACGAACTAAACTGGGTAGGTGTAGGGTTAGAGACCTACCACATAAAAAATCGGATCTGACATCCCGCTTTTGATGATGACCCCTGCAAACTGTTTAAGAACCATGAAATGTGCGACTTATTAACTGAGAAACTGGCGCTGACCACCCAGCTGTGTACACGTATGTTAAAAAGTACGATGGACGGGACAATGAAGGAAGAAAGTTGGCCGTTGTGGAATCTACTATATCATATTGAATTCATGGCGACGTGGGAGACCGATATTCACCCCGATGGCTAAACGTCTTGTCCCACACGCTCCGACGAAGTAAAAGACGATATGACCAAAAATATTTTTTATGAGCGCCCAGAAGGCACTTAAGCGCGTTGCCCCACCCGCTTTGTCAAATTGTGCTTGGTGTTAAAATCAGCAGGATTACAACCAACAGCCAGAAGATTATAACGATACAACCCTAAATGTGCTGAGGCTGATTGACTTTGCCACTAGCAAATTTATCAAGTTGCATGGCTTTTGACCAAATATCTCGTACCAGATAGGTATTGCAAGAAATGGAAGAGATGTCTCAAGTATTCCAAGGACCTAACACTAACTCGAACTGCTATCTGGTTGGAGCCTCGATCCGCACTCCCCTCTGTGCAGCGGAAAACGTCCGTCAGTATACACAAGGGAAGTTGGTTGTCGAGGAGCTGCAACCACAACAGACAGCCGAACGAATTTCAAAGCAACTTGCATTCCCGTTCCCTGAGAGCCTTTACCAGCAACTCGATATAAAGGAACTGTGGGACAACATTTTAACCTATCTACCTTTGCCTAACTTCGTTTAGCCCTGATTTATTGGTCTTCGGCAAGGTCGAAAGAAGAACTGGTACGAAGTGAGTTCTCGCGCTGAAGTTGTGAGAAAAAGACTGTCTATCTGGCCGGTCGACGCGTACTTTGTGGCTTAGATACCGATGCCGTTGATAGAGGAAGCGAGCCCCTTTTGTAGAGAAGAATAGAGAGCGGTCGAAATGGTTGAGTGAGTTTGAAAAACCGACCGACAGGGTTAATTCTCAAACGTTCAATGAGAAAATGCGGTGCATTTCAGAAGTTTTCGAGCGCGGAAACATTTTTCACATTTTCCGTTGTTCGAGAGGAAAAAAGAGTCATGCTGAGTAAGGTACCAAGTCCATCTAAAATATAAGCTTTTAAACTATCATGGAAGATAAATTATCTTCTACTAAACGCGAAATTTTACAGAAACTTCTACTCACATCGACGCCGTGCTCCGCATAAAAGTCGCCAGTACCCATAGAGGCATACAGTTTATAGCCCATCTTTGCCAAATCTCTGATGGAGGATAACAATTCCATTTTGTGCTGAAATAAAATATATATTATAAAATTAATAAGCTTCTCGGGAGCTAACGGACTCGGTTCAATTACCTTAAAGCTGCCGATAGAGAGGAGAATAGCTTTTTTCGGAATTTGAAAGCCGGTGGACATCATTGCCTTCAAATATGCCTCGTAACGGTTGTCACCAAAGCCGGCTACCTCGCCGGTGGAAGCCATTTCTACGCCCAACTGTACATCGGCACCGGCCAAACGCGAGAAACTGAATTGTGGCACTTTCACACCGACCTTACCCACACCATGTAACACATCCACGGGTTCTACCTCAACGCCAATGATAGCGCGTGTTGCGGTCGCCACAAAATCGTGATCCAAAGTCTTCGAAACGAACGGGAAGGAGCGTGAGACACGTACATTGCATTCGATCACCTTGAGCTCATTATTCTTGGCAATCAATTGCATATTGAAGGGACCGGTGACATCGAGCAACGCAGCCAAGTCGCGTGTTATACGCTTAATAGTTTCGAGTGTCTCCTGATTCAAGTCCTGTGGTGGTGTGACCAAAGTGGCATCGCCGGAATGTACGCCCGCATTTTCTACATGTTCGGAAACAGCCATGCACAATATTTCACCATCAGCTGCGACAGCGTCTACATCGATTTCTTTTGCCTCCGTTAAGAATTTTGAAATAACTACAGGATGTTCCTTGCTCACCAAAGAAGCGGCATTTAGGTAAGTCTCCAGATCCTGATTAGAGTAAGCAACATTCATAGCAGCGCCAGAGAGTACATAAGATGGGCGCACCAAACATGGGTAGCCGGCCTCTTCGCAGAATTCAATAGCGCTTTTCAAGTTCGTCAATTCCTTCCAACGTGGTTGTAATATGCCCTTGCGATCCAACATACGAGAGAATTTGAAGCGGTTCTCAGCGCTATCGATTGATTCGGGGGATGTGCCGAGCACTTTGGCTTGTTGGCGATGTAGATCCATTGCAATATTATTCGGCAACTGACCACCCATTGAGAGTATGATGCCATCAGAGTTTTCCATTTCATAAACATCCATAACGACCTCAAAGGATATCTCCTCAAAGTACAGACGATCGCACATATCATAATCAGTGGATACCGTCTCGGGGTTATAGTTGATCATTATTGTGGGTCTGCCGAGATTACGTAACTCACGCAAGCATCCCACCGCACACCAATCGAACTCCACCGATGAGCCAATGCGGTAGACGCCCGAGCCGACTACAATTGTGAAACCGCCGGGGAAGTCTAAGTCATGTTCGTTGGCATTATAAGTGAGATAGAGATAATTGGTGGCAGCGGGCCACTCGCCGGCGACGGTATCTATTTGCTTAACGTAAGGTTTGATGCCTAGTTCTTGTCGTTGTTTGCGCACTGCTAACTCGGTGCTCTTAATGGCAGCTGCAATTTGCTTATCGGAGAAGCCAATTTGTTTTGCGTACACGATTTGTGCGGCCGAGAGCGTATTACCGATCTCTTCCAAATTAATGTGGAACTCTATAATGTGCTTCATCTTATTCAAGAACCATCTGTCGATTTTGGTGAGCTGATGCAACTCTTCAACGCCATAATTGGCTTTCAGCGCGGCAGCTAGCACAAAAGGTCGTTTGTCTGTGGGTTCGGTGAGCTCTTCCTTACACAGTGGATATTGATCGGGATCGAAACCATTAACTGCGCCATCAACCATACGCAATGCCTTCTGGAAGGCCTCTTCAAAGTTGCGTCCGATAGCCATTACCTCCCCCACACTCTTCATCGAACTGCCGATATTTTTGCTGACGCGGATGAACTTCGCCAAATCCCAACGGGGTATCTTGACTACACAATAATCCAAACTGGGCTCAAAGCAAGCTGTAGTCACACCAGTAACTGAATTCTTAATCGAGGGCAGCGAGACACCCAAAGCCAACTTGGCTGCAACGTATGCCAATGGATAGCCAGTCGCCTTACTGGCCAAAGCAGAGCTGCGTGAGAGACGCGCATTCACTTCAATTATATAGTACTCTTCGGAATGTGGATTTAGCGCATATTGTATATTACACTCGCCGACCACACCGAAGTGTCGTATCACTTTTAAGGCAGTGCTACGCAACATATTGTACTCTCTGTTGGAGAGCGTCTGAGATGGGGCAACCACAATACTCTCGCCCGTGTGTATGCCCAAAGGATCGAGATTTTCCATATTGCAAACCGTTATGCAGTTATCGTAGGCATCGCGCACCACCTCGTACTCAACCTCTTTCCAGCCTTTAAGAGACTTATCAATAATCAGTTGGCTTGAGTGCGCTAAAGCTTGATGCGCCAGTATTTCCAATTCGCGTTCGTTATCGGCGAAGCCTGAACCCAAACCACCCAAGGAGAATGCCGCACGTGCCATAACGGGATAGCCCAAGCGCTTAGCTGCTCCTAGAGCTTCTTCCACAGAGTATACAGCTTCCGAGGGCGCCACACACTCACCGATTTCTGCAACGCGGTCTGCGAAAATCTTGCGGTCCTCCGTTTCGATGATCGATTGTATGGGGGTGCCCAAAATTTGTACGTTGTACCGCTCGAAGACGCCTGCACGCTCCAACTCAACGCCACAATTGAGCGCGGTTTGACCGCCGAATGTGAGCAGTACACCAGTGGGGCGCTCAGCTTGTATAACCTGCTCGACATAATCCGGTGTTAGGGGCAGGAAGTAACACTTGTCGGCCAAACCCTTAGAGGTCTGTACGGTGGCAATATTTGGGTTGATCAAAACTGTTTGTATTTTCTCCTCTTTCATTGCTTTGATGGCCTGCGCGCCGGAATAATCGAATTCACCTGCTTGACCGATTGAGAGACCGCCTGAACCCAAAATTAGCACTTTTCGTGGACGCTTATCGGGTATTGTGTCGACTTTGGGCGTATACGTAAGACGATTGATCAAGTTCTGACGTAAGCTCAAGCCGCCGGCCGTTTGTTTGACTGCTTCGAGGAAGATGTCGAAGAGCAGCTCCAAATCTTCAGGACCGGCGGTATGTTCTGGATGGAATTGCACTGAGAAGTATGGTTTGCTGGTGTGTATGATGCCTATAGAAAATAATATTTACATTAAAAGTAAGAAAATAAATAATCAAAAATATTTCAACTACCTTCATTTGTATGATCGTTGGCGTTGGTGAAGAGTGGCTCCCACTCAGCCGGCAAAGTGTTACTATCCACTGCGAAACCATGATTCTGCGAAGTCATGAAACAACGTCCAGTACCATTATGTACGCAAGGCAGATTGTGTCCACGGTTGCCATATTTCATTTTGTACGTCTTACAACCAATCGCAGTGGCGAGCAACTGATGACCCAAACAAATACCAAAGACAGGCTTCTTGCCATTTTTCAAAACCTTTTGTATCTGCACTACTGTCTCCTTGCAAACGACTGGATCACCTGGTCCATTACTAATGAAGAGCCCATCAAACTCTTCCTCCTTCAGAGCATAATTCCACGGCACCAAATCGACGCGTGCACCCCGTGACACGAAACACTTAATTTGATTTAACTTCAAACCACAATCGATGGCGCAAATACGTGGTGTGCCGGTGGCATTGAAAACGCGTGGTTCCGTCACAGAGCACTCAGCCACCAAATCTCTTAAATTCGGATCGGCGAAGGTAAAACTGCTTAAAGCATCTGGCTTCTCGTAGACTATACGTCCCAATATGGAACCATTTTCACGTATCTTCTTTGTAAGCGCACGCGTATCTATGCCACTGATGCCCGGCACCCCGTGACCCTCCATCCAGGAGGAGAGTGTCTGTTTGGCACGCCAATGTGAAGGTGTTTCACACACTTCACCCACCACCAATGCAGCCAGCGTTATGCCCTCGAACCATTCGAAATTCACCGGCAGCCCATGCTCATCCAACTCTTTCTCATCCGGTACACCATAATTGCCGATTAATGGATAGGTTAGTACTAATATTTGTGCACGATACGAACGATCCGTCATCGATTCGGGATAACCAACCATGCCGGTTTGGAAGACTACTTCACCATCAACGGGCGCTCGGGCACCGAAGGCATGTCCGGGCAATATGGTGTTGTCTTCCAGGACTAAATAGCAGTTTGGTGACTTCATTGTTGTTTTTTCTTTGTTTGATGCTTAGACAAGAGCTGAAAGTATAATGGAAAGAATCTTTATAATAATAAATAATAACCTTAAAATGCTGAAAAGTAAAAAAGATATTTGATCTTTGTAATTTCTGCGAAAAGCCTGTATCTTCCATCCTGCTAAAATTTATAGATACGATAAATTTTGTTTTTCAACTATGAAGGGTATACATATTTGACAAGAATTGAGAATTGCGCTATTGGCTACGTTGTATCTCATTGTTTATGTCTCTCTGAAAGCACGTGTTTACCTAGCTGAACGTTCTCCCATACACATACATACATGTACTCGTATGTACAACACGCAAACATAGTTGAAGAGTCGAGATACTTGAGAGTTCCCAAAACTTGTCTTATCACAATTTTGTTTTGACTGACAGATTTTTATTTATTTATTTTTTTTTATTTCAACGGAGAACTTTGTAAATACCGTGGATAGTGAAAATTAAGTCTCTCTGGATAGTTAAGTAGTAAATGCGCAGAGTCTTGATGAGGAAAAGATATAAATACTCGTATACTGTATACATACATATGTGCATATGTCTGTACGAATATACACGTACATATGTACATACACGTATGCATAGGCAGCACGCGATAAGAGGAAAGCCATATGTTGATGATTATGAAGTTGGTAACCGCGTTGCGGCCTACGCATTTTTGATTAGCATGCTAATTGTTGTTTATATATTAATAAAATATACATTGTATACATAAAAAGGTGTACACCTGAACATACTAATATGTATATCATATGTACATATGTATGTATGTAGCAAAACTAAATAAGTGTGGAACATTTTTATTATCAAATCAATGCGTAATTTGCGATTCTGTTTTAATGTGGGTAATAAATATTGTAAAAATAGATTAAGGGTGGCTTTATTTATTTATTTTATTATAATTATTACTAATTTTAATTGGTATAGTACGAATATATGTATTTTGTTGAATGGATTTAATTTAATTAAATGATATTAATTATTAATTTTTTTTATTTCAGTTTTTAATTCATTTTATTTTATTTTATTTTTCATTTATTTGATTTTACTATAATTATTATATATAATTATTTTTATTTTATATACTGCAACTTTTTCAATTTTATTTGGTTATACATATATACATATATTATTTTTTTGTTATATTACTTTATTTTATTTTATTTTTATTTTTAAATTTCTTTTTTATTTCATTGCATTTAATTTCATATAATATTAATTTTTTTAATTACTCCTTTTTATTTTATTTATTATTTTATTTTATTTTACACGTATATTACTTTTTATAAATTTAACTGAACTTTAATTATTTTATTTTTGTATTATATGTATTGGTATATTATTTTTTGAAATAATACTTTTTTTATTAAAATTAATTTATATTTTTTATATCATTTGATTCTTTTTTATCATATTTTATTTCATTTGATTTTTTTATTTTATTTAATTTTTTTTTTATTATATTATTTATTTTTTATTTATTTATTTACTTTTAATTTGCTTATATATCATTTTTATTATTTATTTAATATTAATCATTGAATTGATCTTTGTTATTTAAATATTGTTTAATTTTATTTTATAATTACATTTTATATTATAATAATTTGCTATATTTTTTATTTTATTTCACATTATTTTTTATATATTCGATTTTACTTCAGTTATTTTATTTTTGTAAAATTTTTTATTTTGTTTTAACATACTTCAATTCAATCAATTTTTTTTTATATATATAGTTTTTAATTATATTATACATATATAGTTGGCGCTTTATAACCACTGAAGCGATTTTCGGCCGAGCTCCTCCTCCAATTTGTTGTTTTGCGTCTTGATGTTTTTCCAACAAATGGAGAGACCTACAGTTTATTTGAAGCCGCCTTCGATAGGCTGATTGGGTTTTTATGAGTAGCTTTTATTTCATGTTAGAAATACACTCGGAGGGGTTGACATTCCCTGCCGAGGGGCGACCGCAATTATAAAATTTAACTTAATTTTTTATTTAAATTAATTTTCTGTAATTTTTGGATGTTGAACCCGGGCCTTCCAAATTAATTTTATTACTTTATATTATTTTAATTTCATGTTATTTTACTTATATATTATTTTTATTTATATTACTTTATATTAGTTTATTTTATGTTATTTGTTATTATTTTATTTACTTAATTTTTTATTAACTTATTTTAATTTTTTATTTTATATAATTATACTTTATTTTATTTTTTAATTCTTTTATTATTTTATTATATTAATTATATTTATTTATTTATTGACAACTATGTTTTAATTTAATTAATTTAGTTATTTTAATTCGTTTTATTTTTATTTTATTGCTTTTTATTTTACTTTTCTTTATTTTATTTCATTTTTTTCCTTATTTTATTTTACTTAGTTTTTTTATTTTATTTTATTTGATTTAATTTTATTTATTTTAATTTATTTTACTTTATTTTATTATTTTAATTTATTTTATTTTGTTTTATTTTATTTTATTTTACTTTATTTTGTTTTATGATATTTTATTTTATTTTATTTTATTTATTATTCTCTTATTTTATTTTATTTTGTTTTATGATATTTTATTTTATTTTATTTTATTTATTTTTTTTAAATTATATTATTTTATTTTATTTTATTTCATTGTATTTTATTTTATTTTATGATTTTATATTTTTTTATTTAAGTTTATTTTACTTTAGTTTTCGTATTTTATTTATTTTTAGTATTTAATCTTACTTTTTTATTTGGTTTTAAATTTTTTTTCCCATTTTATGTTTCATCATTTTGTTTTATTTACTTTATTTATCATTATGAAATAACTTCCTCCTAATGCAGTTTGAATTGAATTTTCAGTCAATTTAACATATTTTTTTTCTGATAAATCATAATCAAATATCTCTCGCTCAACTTACTTAAACTTTCAAACAAAATGCCGGGAGCCTGAGGTCTTTTAACTTGTTTTAAGTAGATATGCCATTAACAAAAACCAAACGATTTAGAATGCGCACTCATATGCAATCACATACATATGTATAGGTATGTACGAATATGTTTGTTTGTCTTTATAACACATGTGTATAAAAGTGTATAGCAATTTAGCTTGGAACTGCGGCGTGTCGGGTCACACCACCAACCAACAGTCGGCAAATACTTGGCCACTTAAATTACAATGCTTGTTTACATGCAATTTTCTCGATTCTCTTTTTTCACACAAAGAAAAAATTTATAACGCATTTTAAATGTTACTTACATACTTGCAAAGATATTTACGATTTAATGTGTTTTAAAACAAATTTATATGTACTTAAATTTACGTGCAAACATACATGTGTGCATATGTATGTATGTATGTAGGTATGTAAAGAAATAGGTGTGCAAGGGAAGTTTGAAAAAAAATCTCAGTCGCTTTAACAGGCAAATGAAGTTAGAGGTCGATGTACATACATATGTATACAAGTTTGTATATTGCATTACCAAATGAACCGGTTATTAGGCTTTAAGCAAGGAAACCAAAGTATATATTATATAAATTTATGTACATACATACATACATCCACGCATGTAAATTTATTTTAAAATTTACATATTTACGAACTTACTAAAAAATACATAAATTATGAAATTTGCAATCTTTTTTAATTTAAACTATTTTCAAGTGTTATTTCATATTAAATTTGTTAAAAATAAAATAAACTAGAATTTATTAGAACTTTAATTTTTTCTTCAATACATGTGCCACATGTATGTATCTCACCAAATGAACACATATCGCTACACATATGTACATATACCATACATATCTGCTTATACTCCTATACAGCACTATATTCATATGTTTGTACATACATATGTATATACGGACAGGTGGAAAATTTCAACTTTTTCACCTTTAATTTCCAACTAAAATGTATTACTAAATCCTTAGTTAATCTTCTTATCACTTATCACTCACTCTGTCTGTTTGTATTGTAAACAAAATGCAGCGAAAACACGATTTCTTGCAACTTTTTCAAATTACCACGTGGCTTTTGCTATCTCTATAGAACACAACCGTACTGGAGAAGGAAAAGACTACCTTCACGATTGGTCGACAGCACACGACTGAATTTCGGTAGACCAGCGCCCAGAGACCAACCGGAGGCCAAAGAGACAAAGCTTGATGGGATAGAGTTGCCATGTGGGTTGAAGAAAATAACCAAAATTCTTTTTGAATGTTACTATGAGATACAGTTTAATAACTATTAAGAAAAGTTAAACAATAAAGATCATTATTTGATTAGAAGTGAGCTTTTAATGGAACTTTAATACTAAAATTTCCATAATATCTAAATTATAAAAAAAATTAATTTTTAAAAATAAAACTGAAGAGTTAGTTGAAATGATAATTGTTTTTAAGAAGTTTACAAACGAATGTTGAACTAACAATTATTTACCTTTTAATTTTATTTACTTTTAACGAAATTTTATTGATATTATGGAAGAATGAATGGGCTTTTTACAAGATTTAAGAAAATAACTTATTTTTTTCTGTTTTAAATAAAAAGAAATAAAAAATTATGTGTATAATAGAGCACTAGATTTTCTTCGTACTTTTTCGAGCATTTAACTGAAATTTTAAATTTTTTTAGCACTATTTGCCAAAATTTTAATATATTTACATACATACATATTTATGAAAAAAGACGAGAATCATTGAAATTGTAAAGAAATTTCTTCATATAAAATTTAAAAGTTTTTTTCTGCTGCTCGAATTTTGAAAAAAAAAAATTCGCGAGAATGGATTTTTCTTATTGTAAGAAAATCCAGCAAATATTTTTGAAATACCAAAACAAATGGCAACTATAAATTCCATTAAGTGTATATATGTTCATCCATAACCTGCCTAACAAGTTCCAGTAAATTGTATTGACTCTACTCGCAACACCAATGAGACCGGCATTTTCAAATCCATACAAACCAATGACACGCTCTCTTTATTTCTCAAAACTTTTGGGCGCGTTCTCTGCGGAAAATTCTTACCAGCAATTCAAATGGGTGGTGGTGATTATGGGTTGAGTAACTGTATAACGAGGAGCCAAGTAAATGAGAAAATAAATATCAACAAGTTGTAAGAGTATGGCACAGTGTTTTTGAAATGGTGTATTGAACATGAAAAATATTAAAATTTAAAAAAGTAACAAACAAAGCGAATTTAATGATATTCCTCTTTTTAAGCGGTTCAGGGCTCAAATAAATATTTTTGCTAATATATTTTCAGCAAATATTGTAGACTAAAGTATTTATTTGATTGAATATATAGAGATATATTCGATAATGTTTAGCTATTCTCGCAAGATTTACGGCGGTATAGGGAAGTCATAGAAATCGTCAATCTTTGGAAGAGCTGAAAAATAGAATTTTCCATTTCCATGATCTTAAAAAGCACGTTAAGCGGTTATATGAGTTTATTCGGGGAAAATAGGTATATTTTCAAAAATTTTGTTTATGTACAAAATAAAATATTTTAAACAAACTATTTATTGTCTTAAAGAGGAGCATTTGAAAAAAGAAATTCTGAAATTTCCAAATTAAAATATTTATTTAAAAAAATCGTGTTTAATTATCTAATACCATAAACTAGAGCTTGGACAAATGAAAAAAGAAAGTTTTTGGAAAAATGTGCTCCACAGTTTCTTAGTAGGTGTGGCTGAAAGAAAAAAATCTTTTGCCAATTCTTCGTGAATTATATCTTGAAGACCTGAGTAAAATATCATTAAGATCGGTTTAGTAGTTTTTGAGAAAATTTGACAACCGACTTTGAAACTTTTAGTTCGATTTGTGAAGCTGTTAAACCCCTAAATAATTCTCAGAAAAGAGTTTTTTCGAGTTTTCGAGCTTCCAATTTATATTTGAAGAAAGTCATTTAAATTTCAATAACATAATAAATATATATTCAAATATAAAGAAAAGTCAAGGTACTAAGTATAAAAGAAAAAGAAATGTCTATTTGAAAAAAATTTGTTTGAAACCACTCGCCGTATCTGCTGCTAAAATTTTTTTATCAACCTTAAATTTTGCTGAAAGCATTTATGGTCCAGGAGATCAAACATTATTTTGCAATATACCTAAATAGGCTTGAGCTTAGTTGACGCGGCTGCTGCTACCAGCACATTTAGGCCAATAGGCCCATTGTGATACCACTGAGGCTCCTGCCTTCACCTTCTCAAATGATGAGGCAATGAGATTTGCAACATTTAAGAGAACTTGTGTCGCGCTGATGTCAAAGCTGGTATAAATATGCTAAGTATGCCTTTTAATATTAAAAGAGCCTGTTAAAAAAAAAAAATTAAATAAAAACAGAGCAAAAATAATAATTGTAAAAGAAATAAAACTGAATGAATTTTTTTTCACTAATTATAAAAGTATGAATAATTTTGATTAAAATTAGAAATTATTACCACCGTAGCTCATTAAGGGTAAAAGAAAACTAAGTTTTTAACAACAAATTGTTTCAAAATTTTTTTTTTTTGAATTTAAGTGCAGTTTATTTGTGACTAATCATTCAGTTAGACGCCACTGTGCAAACATTAAAATGAATTGAGCTTCACATTGTCAATAAAAGCTTTCATCGCCCAAATGTTATACCATAAGCTTATTACTAGGCGCAGTTTATTTAAGTCTCGAACTATTAACATAGAGCTTTTTAGACATTGAAAGTACGCAAACATTGTTGATGAAATGTAAAAAAGGCTCAACAAAAAATTCTATGATTTCTAAAAAGCATTAAAAGATTTTATTGGTCCGTACAAAAGTTTTTAACAAGCCTAGAAATTTTCGAATATTCATTTTTATTCTTTTTCCACTTAATTGGTAGAAATAAACTCCTCAAAATTTATACCGATTGGATTAGAATGGCGTGCTGAGGTGATTTATTCATATACATCTGCCCTCTATTTAGCTCTGCTGCTTGTATTATTTTTTCGAGCATCAGATTGAAGAAATTTCACGATATAAAGTCACCATGTCTGAATCCTCGTTGGTACCGTACAGCTCGGAGAGGTCCTTCTCAATTATGATTGGGCTTGAGGTGTTATCCAGCGTCAGTTGTATGGGGATATCAAATTCTAACATAGCGCCTTTAGAGGCAGTTTCTTGTTGTGCCGTCGAAGGCAGCTTTATAGCGATGAAAAGGTGGTGTGTGTCGATCCTCTTTTCACGGGCCTTTTCTAAGATTTGGTGCATGGTGAAAATTTATAGCCCACTAGAACTAATTTTTCAGGTATGAGAATTAATAGACGGTCATGAAAGTGAAAAGAATTCGTTATGGCCGAAGACTGCTCTTCTTTCTTGTTTTATTTTTTATTTTTTATTTTTACAAACTCGTCCTATTTCTTTTTTTATTCATATTTCGATTCATAAAAATATAGCAAAAAAAAAAACGCTCTTCATTGTGGTCTATGTGTAAATATTTATTGCAATAAAATATTTATAATACAAAAATTAACAATTCGATAAAATATAACAAAAATTATTACATAAAAATAAACAAGGACATCATTTTCTTCAATTCTCTTTTTTTTTTACAAATTAAAACATTTTGAATACCAATACAAATCGCAAAAAATATATTTTTTGAAATTAAAGGAAACTATTTTATAAATTCTTTTACCAATTATCGCTCAAAATTTATTTTAATTTTTTTTGGTTTTTTCAGGAATTTATTAAATTATTTAGATTAAAAAAAAAGATGATATTATTATTATGTATGTTTGTCAGTATGTATGTATGTATATTTTTATTCTGGTAATTCGTACATATGTACATATATACATATGTTATATACGTATCATTTCATTATGTCAGTATAAAGAAATCTAAATGCTTTCACTTCCATTCACTTAAATATTTTACAAAATCATTATTTTTTATTATTTTATGTGCTTTATAAAATAATTTACTTTGCGCTATATTAATAGAAATTTATTATTATTATTTTTTTTTATATTAATTTAATTTAATATTTAAACGCTGGCTAATTAAACATTTGTTGGCGCATCCATGCCGCATATGATCGACTTGACAACAGCTGCTGCCGCCAGCGAAGCGAAATTTTGCCATTTTCGCGTGGACATGCCGTCCTTGTAATCGGAAATACCTGCGAATAAAATAAATACAAATTTTAAATTTTAAATCTTTTTAAACTTTTTTTTTGAATATATTTTAAATTATTTTTTTTACTAATTTAAAATTTTGTTTAATTTAATTTTTATTTTTAATAATTTTCTTCTTATTTTTAAATATTTATTAGTTATTTACTTAATTTTTTAATTTAAATTATTTTTAAATTGTTAGTTATATATTAATTATAAATTCCTTTTGTTTTAATTTTAGTCTTTTAATAATTTTAGTATTCTTTTCATTTTAATATTAGTCTTATAAATTCTAATTTTTTATATTCCATAATTTTTATATTTTTTTTTATTGTCTGAGTCCTAATTTGTAATTCTTTCCAAATATTTTTTTAGATATTAATTTTTTTATTTAAATTTTTTTAATCTCAATTTTTTTAAACCTTTTCTCTTAAATTTTTAAAAAGGTTTTTTTTAAATAATTTTGAACCTGGCTTAATTTAATCTTTTTATTTTTAAATTCTTTCTTTCTGATTTTCAAATTTTGTTTAATTTTTAATTATTTTTTATTTATTAATTCTTTTGTTTATTAAATTCATTTTTTAATATGTATGAAATTTTTGAAGTTATTTAAAAATTTGTTAAATTGTTAATTATTTTTTAATTTTAAATTCCTTTTCTTCTAGTTTTAGAATTTCAATAATTTTAGCCTTCTTTTAAATTCAAATTTTTTATATTACCATATATTTCAAAATTTTTTAATTTTCTTTATTTAAATTTTTTAGTACTAATTTTTAATTTTTTTCCAAAACTCTTATTTAGAAAATTTCGAACACATGTTATACAGTAATTTTAAGGTTAGATTAGATTGCTAATAGTTATATTAAATTTTTTATATTTAATTTTTTTTAATTATAATCTTTAAATAATTTTAAATTCTTTTTTTTTTTTGTAATGTTAGTCTTCGTTTTAGTTTAATTCTAATTCAATTTCAGTCGGTTTTTAATTTTTACATTTTTCAATTAAAATTTTTTTAGTCCTTTATATTTTATTAACTAAATTTAATTATTTTTCTTTTATTTTTAGTATTTCGACAATTCTTAAACTCCCTTTTTTAATGTTAGTCTTTGTTTAATTTTAATTTTGATTTTTTTAGTCTGTTTTCAATTAATTTCAATTTTAATTTTAATTTTTTTCTCTTTTTAGTCTCTTTTTAATATTAAATATTTTTTTTAATTTTTTCAAAACTCTTTTTACAAATATTTCGAAAATATATTATTCAGTATTTTTTTAGATTTAACCATAATTACATATGTATATTAACACTTTTTCTTCACTCACCTTTCACCAATATAAAGCTCTCCCGGCAATTGCCTATGATACTGTCCAGCACCGAACTCATCTCCACATCTGTGGCGAGTAAACCATATTTCTTGGCGAATTCCATACGCGAATTGTCGCTACGCACCAGATCACGTCCGGAACCAATCGGCCCGAGATGTAGACGTGAACGTGGCACACCATCCACAGAATCCATGGCTATGGGATGTGCTACCTCGATAACCTCATTATTGCCGATATTCATGAAAAGCTTATCCGTATTAACGGAGGGACGATTGAAGTCGCTTTCGGTTTTCTGCATTAGCGATGCTAAACCTTCGCGCTGATATGTATCCCAAGGACGTTTTACTTCCATATTAGCTTGCAGGCCTTCGGCGATTTGTTGGAGTGAATCGTTGATGGGGAAATAGGTTTTCACATCTTCACCGCTCTTGTAGATATAGACATAGGGTTTTTCGTTTCTAGAAAATTGAAGTAAAAAATAAATATTAAAAACATGTTAAATTAATTTAAAATATTCTATGGTTTTTATTGAACCTTTTTTTCTTTGTTCCCTACTCACTTGCTCAACAACGCACGCTGTTTATCCACATACGAGATGACCACATCACCCAGCCGCACATGCTTCTTAAAATCCGTATAATGTGGCACACCACCGGCCACGCCCACCACAAAAACATAGTCAACCTTTTGGAATGTGCCGAGTAGACGTGTCGTTGTATTGCCCGTAGCGGTCATAGCTTCGCGTGTACTGCCAACCGAAGGTAATTTCGTGCTGACAATACGATGAGCGCCAATATTGCCCAAAGTGTAAACATTCGATTCGCCTGTGAAATTATAAAGCGGTAAAGATTACTTACAAGATTACTCATTCTCTGCTAAACAACGAAGTTAACCCAAATAAATATAAACAAACTGGGGTGGTGAATTGAAAGACGTGACAAATATGGAGAAATTTACAACAAAACAGTGAAAAAGTGATTTGTAATGAAAAATGTGTGAAATGTGAAAATAATACAGGTGAACCTAATATAGTGAATAACCTCACTGGTTCACTGGAAAGCATATGACTGATGTATATGACGGATTTTGTTGTTGTATTTGCTTACTTACAGCTTATATATTTACATGGAAGCACAGAGAAGCGAGTGAAATCGAATTTTTTTATGATTAGCAGTAAGCAACTGACAGCTGACAAGTGACAATTGGAAAAAGAAAAATTCGTCGAACTTAAGACGTAGAGTTACAGTGCTCAAACGCAAGAAGGTCTTAAAATGTTAGCTTAGCAGGAATGAAAACGATGGATCCGATTTAAAGCTATGTTAATAGAGAAGGCAGTTCAATGTATCGAAGAAGCGAGTGGGATTTTTATAATTCAGTATGCCTCAGACTCTGTTGCCCAAGAATTGAGCAGCTCACGAGCATATGGAAATCTTTCAAAAATTGTGACAAATAGAAAGCTCATGGGGAATACGTTCATCAGTCTCGATACCATAGGACTACAGATGAGCTAAAGCTTATGACTCCTTCTCTTCGAAAGATTTAATGATGCTTCTAACAACGAAAGCGTTGGTAATTCTTTCATTAGCTCACAACTAGGAAAAGAGAACTCTGAACTGACTTCTTTTCCTCTCCTTATTTATTCGACGGCATCCTATCCTGTGAATTCCCATAAATTAATAACAATATGCAACATAATCTGTTCTTCATTCTAGAAGACTGCAGTTGAGCTGAACTTTTTCCTTATTGAAAGCACTAATGATCCTCTTGAAAGAACATTATCCAGAGTTGGGAACGCTTCCAGTAAAATGAGTAAAACTATGGGAGCATAGAGCTCAGCGCTTTTATTTTATGATCACCCTTTAAAGCTTTAGATTTTTTTGCATTTGTCTTTTGGAAAGTATAATAAAAATATAAGCTCATTGTCAAAATGGTTCACTTGTCAATTCTAAACAATTAAAATTAATAAAATAGTCTACATTTAGGCGCATATTTAATTTTATAGCAGAGTCATGCACCTTAAATAACAACTGCTTTAGCTTTTTTTGAGAGACATTATTTTTTTTAACTTTCTAAATGGGGGAAAAAATTAAATAAGCTAAAAAAGATATACATTTATAGCGGTTAAACTGAATATCGATTTCGAAGCAAATATTTGAGTGAGGTTATTCCTTGGGAAATAAAAATGTGCTGAACTTTGTGAAGGTGATTTGTGGGAGCAATGAATTCTTACGTACTTTACAGGCATATACCATATGTACCATAAGTAAATACACGTTTGGATATTTACGTACAGCTATTTGTTGACTGTAGATTTTTAAAATCTTTATCTTTTTTTGTTAAATATTTCTATTATGATTTATATACATAATTATAGGTACATACATATATCGTTTACGAGAACTCACAACAAGCATGTTTATAGGTATGTACGAAGATGTGTTCATGTTTATGTATGTATGTATAAAAAAATTATACAAAATATTAACTTAAATTTGTACACAGTTTTGCATTAAAATGATTAAATAATTTTACCCAGAACCCAAACGTGGACAACAAAAGAACACAATAAACCACAACAAGGAAATTTTTTTTTTAATTTTTTTCTTACCAAATCTTCTTTTTCTTTTAGTTTTTCTGAGTGTGTTTGTTAAATTGGGATCGGTATCTGGTATAAAAGAATTTTTAATTTTTTTTTTTAGTTTTTTCAAATTCAATGGTTTTTGTTTTTAGACATTTGCATGTGGGTACAAAAAAAATAAAGTTTGGACAGTGAACATTTCGCCGTTAAATAGTCAGTTCAATTCAGGTGGGAGAGAAGAACAGAGAGAGAGAGAGAGAAAACAATTATTGCAATTCGTTAGTATTTCGAAACCAATTTCTGGATTAAATGTGATTCTTCATTGCTGGATTGTACGAAAATTGTTTATCTGAACGTAAATCAATTTAATGAAGTAACACCGGAGTTTCGAAAAAATTTGAAAACTTGACAAAAGCAGACCTACATACATATATACATACACTCTGTATAAAAATCAATGAATAATATAAAATTAAATAAAGTAAAAGATAATAAAATAAAATAATGTAAAATAAAATCTAAAATTTAAAGAATTAATAATAAAATAAAACAAAATAGCATAAAATAATATAATATAAACCACTATAAAACACAACAAACTAAAAAAAAAATTAAATAACAAAAATTAAAAATAAATATCAAAAAAATTAATAAAGTGAAACATAACTAATCAAAAATAAAAAAGTATTAAAAATAAATAAATAACATTAAAATAAAATAATGAGAAGTAAAATTGTAAAAAATAAAGTTTAATTTAATAAATAAAATTAACTGAAATATCATGAAATTTATTTACAGAAATAAAATAACTGATTTAACCAAATAAATAAAATTAATATAAAAAGAAATAACAATAATTTAAGATAAAATAAAACAAAATAACCAAAATTCAATGAAATAAAATCAAATCAAATAAAAAATATATAAAATATGAAAATCTTTTTTTTTCGAATCAAAAGTAAAAATGAAAAAGGTTCATTTTAATAAATCAAATAAATTGAAATATTACAAAATAAAATAAAATTGAATAAAGTGAAGTATGTTAAAATAAAAAAAAAATATATATTAAAATAAATAAAATAAACAAACTAAAATCAAATAAAAATAAACTTAACAAAAAAAAAATTAAATAAAATACGATAAAATCAAATTAATTTCAATTAAACTCAACTAAATTTAAATAATATAAACTAAACTAAATTAAATAAAATAAAGTAAAATAAAATAAAATTAAACTAATTGAAACCAAATAATATTAAATTGAATAAAAATAAGATAAAAAATAAAATAAATCAATTATTTAAACTCAATCTCAAAATAACTATATTAAATAAAGAAAATTAAACGAAATGAAATTAAGTCACACAAATTAAATGAGATATGAAATTCAAGAAAATTAAATATGTAAATTAAATGAGATATGAAATTCAAGAAAATTAAATATGTATAATAAAAGAACAAAAAATAAAATTGAAATAGAAAAAAAATAATTAAAATTAAATAAATACATACATATAAAATACAAACTAAAATAAAATGTAGTATAAATACTTTACGCAAACGTATTATAAAACTGAGGAACATAAAATAAAGTGAAATAAATTAAAATAAATCATAAAATATTTAATACAAACTAACACAAATAATATTTTTTGTAAACGAAAGCGAAATCAAATAAAGTGAAGAAAAAAAATGTAAATTAAATTCAGTACCAGCAAATCAAAACAATTTATATAAAAATAAATAAAGAATAAAAAAATAAACGAAGAAAAAATAATATTAATTAAAATAAAATAGAATAAGCAAATAAACTAAAACTAAATGCAATGAAATAAGACAATAGCATAAAATCAAATAAAAAATAAAACAAATGAAAATAAAATAAATTAATAAATTAAAATTAAAAAAAAAAAATTTGAATAAAAATAAACAAATAAATTAAAATATATAAAGTATTTTTCAGAATGTATGTTTGTATGTATGTTGGCATGTAATCAAGTCTTATAAATGCTACAAAAAAAAATTGTTTAAAAATCCGAGACTCACCAACTGTTGTATAGCGTACAAATGTTTCCTTATTCTCTAACATAGCATCCACAGCGAGCTTCTCACAATATTGTGCCGTTATAATGGCAATTGTTGGTTGTTTATTCGATGCAATGGTGGGCATTTGTTTAACGACCTTTAAACCAAAAAAAGAATAGAAGTATATTTTTAAGAGGAAATAAAAATGCACTCACCTTAATCTCTTTGTCTTCGTGATGTATTCTTGTGTATGAATTATATTCCATGGATTTGATGAGGCCACGTTCCTTAAGCGACATGAACACCATTAGCACATCTTGCTCCTCCCAGCCATAATCTCTGCAAAGTAGTAAAGAAAAGCAGAGAATTATAAATTTTAAATATATTTTTTTAAATTTCATGCTCATACTTAGCCAAGTCTTCTGGTGTAATCGGATTTGGATAGGCTTGTTCAATTAGCTCGAGCACCTTTTCCGGCGTCAATGGCGGAGATTCAATTTGTGATTCCTCCAGTGAGACTGTATGCCCGACGCATATGTACGTGTTTGTGTGTATGAGAGAAAGAAAAGGAAAAATGCATTTAATTAAAGTAAATTTGTTAATCACATGCAAATGTATGTAAAACCAAATACAACACAACCAAAAACAACAACATATTCTCTCTTTGTAAGTACATATATTTGTAATTGCATGCGAAACCGTTGTTTTATTAATTTCATTAAAGTGGATAATTTGCATTCAATAAGGGAGTTAAAAGTGCCCTGAACGCAGCCAATGAGCGGATTACTTTGTGTGGAGCAAAACAGCAGCGCGTGAGTCAATGAACAACGGTTATGGACAAATGTATATACGAAATATGTACTAATGTCTGTGCGTTAGTAAGTATGGAGCAATAAATTAGTTCAGTTATGCGGCGCAGCCGTACAGAGGAGAAGTTTATGGGTTTTCTGTAGGGTTAAAGTGCAACAAAGTTTTAATGGCGGGCAGGTTTTGAACGAATTATGAGGATTTATTAGCAGATTTATTGTTGAACGAGACGCTTCTAATTCCAATAGCTTTATTTTCACGTGGTACTCGGTAGCAAAGTTATTTGTAAATGAAGAAATCGCATGCGAAAAATTAAAAAAAATAAATAAATAAGTTCCCTCCAGTAGTCTTCGGGTAATATCGACATTACCTTTTGCCCAAAATTATAATGCATCACACCTAAAAGTTTCAGATTTAGTTGCCAAAGGGGATTGCTGGTGCAACCATAATTTTAAATTAATTAAAGTTCTGGAATTGTGCTTATCAATAAAACCAGCTTGAAGAAAACTAAATAATTCGAGCGAATTCTTTATGTATGGCAGAAGTTTAACAATCATGAAATGCCTTTAGATTATGATCTCTTGAACTTCATCAGCAGATAATCGAACCAGCAGTACTTTTCGGATGGCCCAGAAAGCTTAACAACTGAGAACTGTAAGATATTCTCAAACATGTTTTAATATCAAAACTCGAACTACGTGTATGCTATGCATTATGTGTGGTATTCACAATGACTTTTAGATACTATAATCTAGAAAGACTAACGTAAGCTACAATTTCCTTAGCTTAAAATAACAGCTTCGATTTGGTTTTATCCAAACGAAAGGAACTGAGGATCACCGCATATAAAATATCAAAAGATTGAAATATACACTTGATTTACATATACTCTTTACCTTCTTCTGCCCTCGGAAATCTAACTCTCACTTATCTTCCAATAAAAGGAGATGGTGGCGAAAGAGTATAGAGTGTTTTTTTCTCACTTTTTTAGGCCCCAGCAGTTACTGCCATCAGATATATAATGACTGACAATAATCTGGGATACCTCTATCTACTCTCAAAAGTGTTTCCTTCGATGACTTCGTAACTAGAATACGTGTAGTATTGTTTAATCGATTGTTTTGAGATTTCTCAAAAAGCTGAAGTAACAATATCCCCGCTTTCAAGCAAAAAATGAAGCAATTGAAGACCCACCAAAAACATACATCAAATTTTCAACTTTCGTACATTTTATTAAATATATTTTATTTTGTTTAACATAGACGAAAACACTTAGTTTAAAAATACAATACATATGTATGTATGTATGTTAGTTGTAAATCTATCAGAGATGATTTTCGTTGATAAATTGCAAACAAATGAACAAAACCACCAACAACGAACATAATAAATTAAACAAAGAACACAACAAGACATGCGAACGTAAACAAAAAAGCACTAAAAAAAACATAAAAAGAGCGAGTGAAATATGTAAATAAACATAAATATACACAAAAGACTTTCAAATCTAAACAAAATATATATGAAAAAAGTTAGGATAACAAAGGGAGATAAAAAACAACAACGAGGAGGAATAAAACTTTTGTTGGTAGAAATTAGAGAATAAGTATTGTTTGTATGCGCTTGGAGAAACAAAAATCAGTAACCATGGAGTAAATGTATTTGCATATAAACAAATGCAAAATCAGCTAACGAGTACCGCGCTTATCAGATTAGAAATACACATATAAAATTGTTTGTTATTTTCGCAATTTGTAGATTTTCTGTTATTTGGAATGTCATAACATTGTTTTTGCTAAGCTTTTGATTTGTTTTTAGGTATTTAGCACGCTTTCGAAGTTTCCTATTTTAAGAATTATGCTATTTTATTTTATTTTAATTTTTTATTTTAATTTTTTATTTAATCTATTTATTTTTTCATTCTATTTCATTTTATTACATTTTATTCTTTTATTACATTTTTATTTTGTTGCATTTTTTTAAATTTTATTTTACTTTATTTTATTTCACTTTGTTTTTTTTTTTATTTTGGTTTTTTATTTTATTTCGTTTTATTTTATTTAATATTATGTATGTTAAAATTATTTATATAACTTTATTTTATTTTTATTTAATTATTTTATTTATTGTAATTTATTTCATTTTCCTTTTATATTTTTCTTAAAATAACTTCATATATTTTTTTTAATTAAAATAATTTATATGATTTTAATTAAATTATTTTATTTTGTTGTATTTCATTTCATTTAACATTTTTTCCTTTTTTTGTTTAATTTAATTTTTTCTATTTAATTTTAGTTTCTTTATTTTATTTTATTTTATTTTATTTTATTTTATTTTATTTTATTTTATTTCATTTCATTTCATTTCATTTCATTTCATTTCATTTCATTTCATTTCATTTCATTTCATTTCATTTCATTTCATTTTATTTTATTTTATTTTATTTTATTTTATTTTATTTTATTTTATTTTATTTTATTTTATTTTATTTTATTTAATTTAATTTAATTTAATTTAATTTAATTTAATTTAATTTAATTTAATTTAATTTAATTTAATTTAATCTAATTTTATTTTATTTTATTTTATTTTATTTTATTTTATTTTATTTAATTTAATTTAATTTAATTTAATTTAATTTAATTTAATTTAATTTAATTTTATTTTATTTTATTTTATTTTATTTTATTTTATTTTATTTTATTTTATTTTATTTCATTTTATTTTATTTTATTTTATTTTATTTTATTTTATTTTATTTTATTTTATTTTATTTTATTTTATTTTATTTTATTTTATTTTATTTTATTTAATTTAATTTAATTTAATTTAATTTAATTTAATTTAATTTAATTTAATTTAATTTAATCTAATTTTATTTTATTTTATTTTATTTTATTTTATTTTATTTTATTTTATTTTATTTTATTTAATTTAATTTAATTTAATTTAATTTTATTTTATTTTATTTTATTTTATTTTATTTTATTTTATTTTATTTTATTTTATTTTATTTTATTTTATTTTATTTTATTTTATTTTATTTTATTTTATTTTATTTTATTTCATTTTATTTTATTTTATTTTATTTTATTTTATTTTATTTTATTTTATTTTATTTTATTTTATTTTATTTTATTTTATTTTATTTTATTTTATTTTATTTTATTTTATTTTATTTTATTTTATTTTATTTTATTTTATTTTATTTTATTTTATTTAATTTAATTTAATTTAATTTAATTTAATTTATTTTAATTTAATTTAATTTAATTTAATTTAATTTAATCTAATTTTATTTTATTTTATTTTATTTTATTTTATTTTATTTTATTTTACTTTATTTTATTTTATTTTATTTTATTTAATTTAATTTAATTTAATTTAATTTAATTTTATTTTATTTTATTTTATTTTATTTTATTTTATTTTATTTTATTTTATTTTATTTTATTTTATTTTATTTTATTTTATTTTATTTTATTTTATTTTATTTTATTTTATTTTATTTTATTTTATTTTATTTTATTTTATTTTATTTTATTTTATTTTATTTTATTTTATTTTATTTTATTTTATTTTATTTTATTTTATTTTACTTTATGTTATTATATTTTATTTTATTTTATTTCATAAAATTTTATTTTATTTTATTTTATTTCATAAAAGTTTATTTTATTTTATTTTATTTCATAAAAGTTTACTTTATTTTATTTTAATTCAATTTATTTTATTGTATTTTATTTCAATTTATGTTATTTTTTTCATTTTTACTTTATTTTTTTTAAATTAATTTTATTTTAATTTTTTATTTTATTTAAATTTAGATATAAATTATTTTTTTTTTTAATTTTAATTTTAATGTTTTTTGTGGGGTTTCCCTCTTACTGATTTAAATTTTATGAACCAAAAGCACTTGTATGTATGTACATATTGAACTGGAATTATGTAGGTATGTTAGAATGCATTTATTTGCGGATGCGCCTTAATCATTTGCGTCTGGTTAGTTGCTCATTATACATATCCAGCCAAATGGCTTTCATTAAGTCATCGCCATCACCTGTTTTACGCTGCGCCAGTAGAGCCTCCTCAAATTTACGATTACAATCCCCATAACAATAAATAATATAACCATCGCGAGCTAAACAAACGAAATTCAAATTCGAAACCATTTCGTTTGACGGGTCGGTTGATTCGATGATTGGACGTTGCACATTAGTGAAAAGGAGGAGATTGTAGCGTAGATAGACATACATACGTACGTATATACGATGATACCATAGTCGAAAAATAGGTAAAAAATAAGTAGATAGACGAAAATTTTAATATTATAAATTGAGGTAGATAAGTTTAGAGGATTATATACAAATGAAGATGTGCGGTCATATGTATGTATGTAGATATGTGTTTGTGCAGTTTTGGTAACGTATTGTTTGACAATTTCATATACAAATTGTGCTCGTGCCAGGTAGGGGTTATTGTGCTGGGTGTTTGGAGTAGTTCTTTGTCACACCCACAAGAAGAAGTTGAAAAATATATATATATCATTAATCAAAATCATTTGTAGCAAACAAAGGGCAAATTTTCGAATAAACTACGAAATACAAGCTTTTGAAAAATATTGATTTTATACCTATACACAATGCAAATATTTTCGTTTCTTTTTATTTAAAGAAAAATCAGTGTGACTGCAGAGTAGTGATTTCGGATCCTTCTGGAGATCACTCACTTTGCATTGAGTATAAGAAGTTTACTCTATCAAAATATTAGAATTAAAAAAAATAATGCACTTGAATTCGCTTTCCTGAGTATCTCTAGTCAGGTATACTTACGCGGACGCGACGGTGGCTCAGCTGTCTCCTCCAGTATGCGCAATTCGATTTCCAACGACTGAATTTCATCGTAACCGCGTTGTAGTAATTTCATAATTTTTTTAATGAAACCAACATAATCTGGGGAAAAAAGAGTATGAAAAAATTTGTTAAACTCATTGCGCTCTTATTTTCACACACTCTCCCTCTCCCTCTCTCTCTCTCTCTCTCTCACTCACGCTCCTTCTCTTTCTCTCTTTCACTCTCCCTCTCTCTCTCTCTCTGCCCCACTCACCTCTTGGAAAATCTTTCGGGCTGACCAACTCCTTGAAGAAATCCTGTGCAATCTGTGCCTGCTTCTCATCACTGCGCAACCATTGCCGAAACCAAAAACGCAGTGTACGTGACTCCTGTGAGTGTTTGCCGCTGTTGGCGCTCACGAGAAAAACACGAAATTCCAAAGACAACTGTGCCGGCACACTCTCACTCTTCTGTCCACTCACCGTATCCTTATTTATTATAATACCTGTGTGATCGCCACCCGCCACATGGACACGCTCATTTATCTCATCCACCAATTTGCGTTCGATCAGTATCACGGTACTGTTGGCTGTTTTACCTTTGGGCGTCATTACGACCTGTTCTCGATCAGTGCGCGGTGGCGTGTGACACGTACTGCGACCATTGACGTTCTGACTATGGCGCTGTAAACTGCCCTGATTGTCTGTCAACGAGGATATGCTGCCGCTGCGGCTGCCACTAGCGCTGCCGTTACCATTTCCGTTGCCATTCGCGGTGTATGTGCCATTACCGTTAGCTGCATAGGTTTCGTATGGTGTGGCGGTGTTGGCGGCGCCGGTTTTGTTTGGTTTGGGGGGAGGTGGCGGTGGTGCCATTTGTGGATGACTTTTAGCTGACATGATTTGCTAACGGTATATGTGTGTATGTATATGTATGTATGTGTATATTGATGTTCTGATTTTCCCTTACGCCAATCTATAAACTCGTTAGCGTATATACATATATGTATATAATTCCGTTACTGTGGCCCAAGTATGTATGAATGTATTTATAGATATCCGTTTCGATGTTCCACTTGGATGTGTAACCTTGGCTTGGGTTTAATAAATTCAAAACTACGGAAATTCCTCAAACTTTTTCGTATTCTATTGTTCTGACCTGAAATAGAAAGAGAAAATGTCAATAAGAATTTAGTTGGCGGCATGCACTGAGAGAAATTTATTTACAATTTGAAAGGAAAAATTGAGAAAAAATATTTTTTTTTTTCAACGGATTTTTTTTAAACTTCTTAAACAGTTTGAAAACTCTTGAACAGCTGAAATTCAGTAAAATAAATCATAAAATAAATTTGAGTTTGTGCTAGGTTAGGTTGGGTTGAAGGACCCAGTGGGTCTCGCTTATCTGGACGATTTTACGTCCGCCGTGTTACCGGATATACTACACACTACATCCAAGCTGCACTGCTTCGCTCTTTATTGTGTCTCTAAAAAAAAAAATGGCTGTAAAAAAAAGAAGAGCTTTGTCTGCATACCTTTAATCTTTTGCTCCAGCCATTACTTTGATCAATATTGGATCAGAAGCGGTGGCAGTAGCGAGATATGCTGAGAAGGAATTATTTCAAAATGAGCTGGTTCTTGGGCGAACTACTGTTTCCTACTAAGTTGCTTAACCAAAACCGTTTGCAGTCCGTGTTAAAATGGGAGAAAGGTTAGGCAAGTTACCCAATTGAGTAAGCGCCTCGGTAGTTAGGGAACAATATCCTCTGAAAAGCCATCCGCCTTATCAACGTAGACCATGCGATATCCACGAAAGTAGGAATCTACCCGCAGCTCTGGTTTTCTGGCCATGTTCGTCAAACTCTTCAAAACAAACAGAGGAAAAGCAAAAGGGCTGACAAAGGCCTGAGTTTCACTAGAAGCGCAGCGGTCAAACAGCAGTAATTGAAACTGAACCCAACCAAACTATAGGAGCTAATCTCAATGTGAATGTAAAGTCGTCAGAGATCGGGAAAACTGCTGAGCTCTGCTGAAGTGACTAAGCTGTCGGAAAAATAGCAAATCCACGCTTCCCGTAAGGGACCAAAGATGAGAGCCAATGAAGTGCCGATAGTGTCAGGTAGCTTTGGAGTAACATGCACTGAAGGACCGAAGGTCATACGCAGAGGCGACCTGCTCCGTTGTTGACCATTATACATTGATGCTGGGAGGCAGTGAGGGAATATGTCGAGAGCTAGAGACAGTGTCTAGTGATGGTCTTATGAGCGTTACCTTGATATCATCTTTAGACACAACTATTTTCAAATCGATACTGCTCCATTCTACAGGGTGGTATTTGGTTTCTATCAAGGTTGGTGATCAATGATAGACCCTCGCCGCTGTGGGACAATATCAGCTACGGTTTGTACGTAACAAACCTGTTTATTAGAAGTAGGGTGGCGGCGAAAGCTTACTTACTGAGAACTTTAAAGAATTAAGTAATTTCCTTTCCGTTTTCTAAATGATTTGCTGATGAGCATATCTGCTGAGCTGATTACCCTTAGATACGTTCCTCAGTTGGTTGGGCGTGAGGTGGTAACGATGGGGTCAATGAATTGCGGACTGATCTGTAAGGGGTATTCAATCTACAGCGGTGGCACACCGAAAGGAAATGTCAACGTGCTTATTTCTTGAATCTGTGGATAGTATGTAGGCTCATCTTCTACTTTCTACTATCCCATTCAGTGCATAGTTTCGTCAGATGTGAACGAAATTTCAGCGGGGCGGATAAAAGGTAAACCATTAAGCTCACGTTATCAAAAATGGGCTCACACGATATCTCAAAGCACAAATTTTATCGAATAAAGAACAAAAATTCAAAATTCCGACTAACTGGTAGACTCGACTCTAGATTTACACTTACTGTGTTAGAGTTCCACAAGGAACGGATCTTGGAATAACCATCCGACCTCACATATGCTGGAATTCTCGTGAAGTCAAGTTAGACTATTTTGAAGAAAGTTTCTCTTCGAAGAGTCTTCCTTCTTCACCTTATATACCAAAACCTGTGGATCTACAGATCTTACTGATTAAACTACACTCAACTATGTAGTGGTATCACATTTTTTCTCACAGTGTACTCGTTAAAGGTAAACTTCAACTTTTACAAGCTCATAATTGCAACTTTTATGTATAAATCATTTACCTTTATTTATATATATATATATATTTGTATATTTTCATATACCTATCTATATACATACGAGTGTGTATGTGTGTATGCCACTTTTCTTCACATGTTCGTAAACTTTTCGCCGAGTCCCCATTTTCCGACTTTCCTGTTCGGTTGAAAAAAAGTGGGGAAAGGAAAAAAAAAAGAAAAATGAAAAGCCGAAATAAGGAAAGCCATTAAACGGAGGAGAAAAGGAGAACTTGCCTTAACTATTATTAATTTCTGTCATAAAAATGGAGCTGCTGATGTTTTTAAGTCAATGCACAAGCTATAAAATGTTGTCGTAGCTACACCAATAACAACCTGCTCAACAACGATTCGTTCATCAATATGGTATATTAACAAACTATAAAATATAATATATGTACGAGTTTGTATGTATGTATAAGAAATCCAAAATCACAATTTACGTGTCAATTTCCAATAATCCTTTTTTGTTTTTGTAGGTTTTGAGGAACAAATAAATTTGAATGGCAATATTTTGCCAACCCTTTTTTGCGAATATAATATGTACGAGTATGCATGAATAAAGACCCTGTAGGAAAATATTCTTTTGAATCTAAGTCTGAGAAAATGAGGTTAAAATGAAGCCGAAGTACCAGATAAGTTGAATTTCTTGTTAATAAATTTTGTGACAAAGACGTCCTGGTATTTGAGGACAAGGGAATTCAACAAAGTTAAAGTAGCATAGCAGTTATCAGGATTAAATCGTGCTAATATTAAGCCCGCGGTAGCCGAGTGGTTAGAATTGCGTACTGTCGTTCGGAAGGCTCGGGTTCAAATCCCAGTGCCACCAACATCCAAAGGTTATGGAAAATTAATTTAAATAAAAAATTAAGTTAAATTTTCTAATTGCGGTCGCCCCTCGTCAGGGAATGTTCATCCCTCCGAGTGTATTTCGGATATGAAATAAAGGGTCCTAATTAAAAAACCATCAGCCGTTCAGAGGCGGCTTAGTATAAACTGTAGGTCCCTCCATTTGTTGGAAAAAACATCAAGACGCAAATCCACAAAATGGAGGAGGAGCTCGGCCGAAAATCGCTTAAGCGATTACAAAGCGCCAATTATATATATATATATATAATATTAAACCCTGTTTAGCTCAAAAAAAGTCGGTTTTGTTATTATTGTTACTGTTGTTATAGGGACTGGCTCAACCCTGTCAAGAAGCAGGAACAAAGAAGGTTTGCTGAATCACTGTGCGTTGTAAGACCTGTAGGTAGCTCGGTCTGTTCATTTATTGTATCTGTCAGGTACTGCTTTCCTGATGTGCCTTGGAGGAGGTTCAGCTTCTAGGAGATGCCTCCCAGATCGTCAGGGCGGTTAACTGACAGGTGTGGCGTGACTTGAAGATTTTGTTGCAGCTAACAGTAACTGTGGCTTATTTGTTGGTGGAATTTTAAAATTTTCGACTTTAACATTCCGTGCGGCGCGGTAGTCTTACATTCAGATGGTGCATAGGAGGTAGCCGAAGATTTCGTTGGTTTTAGCTATAGTTGTCATGCAGTGAAAAAGTAGGAAAGGTCGGAGAGGTAACCATTTACTTTCGAATAAAAAGTAATCATTATCCTCCTGGACAGACGTTAATATCACAAAATATCACCAAAAAAAAAAAAAATATCCGTCTCGACTTGTGCCGCTTTCAAAGAAGTTATTTCTGGTGTACTTTGGTAATGTGCCGAGCTTACCTTCCATAGGAGAGAAATTACTCTTTAAGCCCTTTAAGGCACATCTTTTGTGTCATGACGACATCTCCTGCTTCCTGAAGACGAATAGATTTGTTAAGGGTAACACCAATGCATTGGATACCAAATCTATACTCAGTATGAGATTCTGATAAAAAAATACATACATATTTGACGAAGAACGAGCTGAAGGAATATGTTTTCCTACAAGGTATCCAAGTACATACATATATGTATGAAAGTATTTTTAATATTTAGAAAGGAAAATTCATATTTGAGTATGACGAAATTTCGCTGCTTAAACAGAGGTAAACAACACTCATTCATCCAAATAATATCGTGCAGCAGAATGTGGTTAAGTGTGTATTGAATTCTCTTTTACGTATATGGTAAATAAAGGATTGTCCATTTCGTGGTTTCAAAAGTACAGGGCTATATTTAAACAGGCTGAAACTTAATTGTCAAACCAAACATATTTTATATTTATATTTAGCTAAAAGTGAGGCATTTTTGAAAATGATGATTCAAACGTGGCCACATTTCGTGCTTCAGGAGAGGACTGCGGTGCTCACAAACATCCAATTACTCAAGCGATTGGTAAGATTTTTTAATAAATTTGAAAAGACTGAATCGGTTATAAATATTGAAAGACCTGGTGATTATCGCTTTGCTCGCCCACCTCAAGTATCTCCACTGTAAGAGAAAGGGTAGTTGAAGACCCGAATGTGTCTATTTCTCGACGTTCTCAACAGCTAATACTTTCTTATGGCATATCATGGCGCATTTTGCACTTGGACTTACACCTACATCTATATAAAGTCCAGCTTGAAGTCGCTTGAAGGCTTGAACAACAAACAGTGGACGGCGACTTTTCGAAACAAAATTTTCTGCAGCCACGAGGAACATTTCTCACACGTTGTTGCATGTGGGTTTCTGAGAATCCTCAAATAATTGAAGAGAGCCCATTACAGCAAAAAAAATTTACCATCTGGTTTACCATTTGGTCCGGAGGTGTGATTGGTTTCAACAAGTTAGAATCACCTGCCACATAACACGAGCGGATATGACTTTATTGCGAGAGAAATTTGGCGTCTTGGCGATGTCAATTGGCCACCGAGATCGTGCGATTTTAAACCGTCGGACTAATTTAGACTAAGAGAAATACCGTGTTTATGCGGATAAGCCTTTAACTCTTGAGCACTTGAAAACCAATATTGGTCAAGTTATGGCCAATATGTGCAAAAAAGTGGTCAAAAATTTTGCAAGGCGGTCATTTGAATGATGTAGTGTTTCACAAATGTATAATGCCAAGGTTCAATCTTTATCATAATAAAGGAATTTCATGGAAGAAATTATCTTAGATGCATTTTATTTATATTTATATTCGAAACCGCAAAATGGATAACACTGTATATGTATTTACCAGTCTGTATATAAATATGTGGAAAATAATATTATTTACAACTTGTTTACATTTTACTCTTTTACATTTGAATATCTAAATACACCTTTATGTACGTGTACATATGTAGTTTTATTAAGTATCAATTTCACGAATATTTTGCACATAAAATACATATATAGTACGTGTATATCTATTTTTTGTAGTTATTTGTGGGTAATCTGATGCCGAACTTTAACTTTATTCTAGGTCACATTGGAATGCGTGCCACAAAACGCTAATTTGTCATCTAATACCATATATACATATACATATATATACCATATATAGTATATACAAATGAATTGAATGGTATTTATTTATGTATGGAAATTTCATAAACAGGATAAGGTCTTGTAAGTGTTGGCTGATATTGTTTCCATATCTTACTTTTTACATTGAAATAAAAATCCTATTTAAAAAAAAAAAAACAATTTTTCTTTGAATATGGAAATAGCAACTCTTATTGAAAAACCTCTAATATACAGGTCCGAAGATGTGAGTACCAGATGAGGAGACCCATCAAATTTATACCTATCAGAATGGTGTCAGTTTTTGGGATATTTCCACCAATCTTGGTACACAGATTCACTGGTACTTTTATACGATTATTCACATATATATACAACCGATTTTTCTGAAATGGGAATTAACATTTATTCCTTAAATGAAAAACCATAAATTTAATATGGTTATGAAAGAGAACTCGGCATCGACACCGAAGACAGCTCTCCTTTCTTGTTATCCTTAGCAAAAGTACGAATTTCTAAATATTATTTTACATTTATTTTATATATTTAAAATAAGGTATACCTTCAAGAAAATGTTTAAAGTATGTAAACATTAATAACCCTTTTTCAAATAACAACGATTCAAATTAAACACCGCGAACTGCCTCGTTTGCCGCCTTCGGGTGTATGAATATCCACCTTTTTGCGTGCGAAATTCACCCTCCACTGGGCGTAATCATTTCAAAAGCTCTTAACAAACACTCAAGTGAATACTTAAAAACACATTCATAGTTATGAAAGCCGGCGTACGCACCCTTAAAGACGCAAGCTTATCACGGCTGAGCAAATACAATTTTGAACTTTGCAAGATGTTTACTTGCGCCGTGTGTTGACTGCCGCTCTCTTTTTTTCATTGCTCTTATTTTAATAATATTTACAATCGAGTAACCTATGTTCTATACGGCGGCCGCGGTTAGCATTGTGTACTGACATTCGGAAGGCTCGGGCTCAAATCCCCGTGCCACCAACATCCAAAAGTTATGAAAAATTAATTTAAATAAAAAATTTAGTTAATTTTTTCGGCACGTAGAAGGTGGCAATGGAGCTGAGGAACTTTGGTTCACACTAGAACCGCTTTCCCATTACTTCAAGATGAAGTTTCATATTTTCGGCCTAGCTCCTCCCTCAATTTGTGGTTTTGCGTCTTGATGTTTTTCCAACAAATGGAGGGAACCCGTCTCTGAACTGGTGATGGTTTTTATATGACGAGTTTTATTTCATGTCTAAAATACACTCAGAGACGTTGGCATTCCCTGCCGAGGGACGACCGCATTTAGAAAATTTACTTAACTTCGTATTTAAATTATTTTTCTATAACTTTTTGGATGTTATTACTACACCAGGATTTGAACCCCAGCCTTCCGATTGACAGTACGCAATGCTAACCTCTCGGCTAGCGCGGTCGCGGGAAGGAGAGCGGATCAAGCTGAGGAAAATGGTATATTCGAGACGAGCTAAGTGGGAAGAGACTTAAATCTTTCCAAAACACCACAGAGCTGCTTCGATCAATATTTAAAAACAGAAACTTACTCCTAACCGAAGTGTCTTTCTCTTTATTTAGATATCGTGAGAAACAGTTCACTGCTTACTTCGCCCAAGAGGACGGGCTACTTTTTTGTATACAACCCAGCACAGTTGTGTATTTTCAAAAAGATATATTAAGCCAAACAGCAATCTGAGTTTACCAAATTACCTTGCTTCGAAGACCGAAAAAATCTATGAACCCATAAGTGTTCTCCTCCGAGGTAGCTTTACTTAATCCTAGTGCCTCCTCAAAAAGTCTTAAGTCATTTTAAACGTATATTTTCTTCAACCCCATGTCGGCAGCTTTGCAAATTTGAGTGAACCTAGCTACTAGGGTGATAAAAAAAGAGATATTAAGGTAGATGGATCCTCTCAAAAATCACAGCTACCTACTGTTGAACGGCTTATAGAGACCTCGAGATGAAACAACATAAGAACTACGCAAGAAAACCAAACAGATCTGAACATCTTTTTGCAGACTGGTGGCATTAATCGAAATTTTATTAAAAATCCTAACCAAAACTCTAACGGAAATGCCAAATGTGAATATTATGCATATGGAGTTGGATAGTTTGAGACTGTGACAAATTAAGTTAAATTAATGAGAATACTCATAATCAGGCAGTTGATTAAGTTAATTGCAACGCAAATAATTATCAAACACTGATTAATTTTTCCTAAAATTCCAAGCAATAATTTTAGGTCCTGCTTAAGGATAAACGCAATAAAATTAAATTTTTTCTTATTTTTTACAAATAAATTTCGTTATTTTTGTCGCTATCTTCTGGCACCTACCATGCATGCCTCGTTAGTACAAAAAATAATAATTTTTTATACCTATTGCATTTATTTATTTTTAATAGGTGTGTATATTTACATGTCGAACAAAAATGCCCTCCTGTAGAGAAAAATACTAATTGTTAACTACAATCCAACTAGATTGTCCTACAAGTTCATTTTCCATCACTTTCCAGTATAAGCTACTAATACCTTTAACTCTGCGATGTCCTACGAACTGTCAATTGTCCGACTATACATCAGCTTTATACCAGTTATATACTAGTTCATTTAGGCATGTTGAATTTCTATTTCAGCAAAAATTAAAATGAAAATAAAAATTCACTTACGCGCGCTGCAGTGAGAGCCTCAAAACACGCGGCTATCGTGACGATGAGACGAGCAGTGTGATTTTAGTAAAAATGTTCAATGTTGTTAGTGTAAAATTATTCGTCACTACAGTAATTGGATTAGACTGTTACTGTTGTTGTTGTATGTGAAACAAATCCACTGAGTTTATGACTTTATAACTTTACGATGACATGAAGTGCTTGTATGACGGCAAAAATGACAAATGACCGGGTGAAAGAAAGGGTGGTATACCACATATGTCTTCTCCCACTCACACACATCCAATTACACAACATGTTGCACGCTAAAGGGTGTCGCATTATAGTAATTTTGTATTACCATATAATAGATGTTCATATTATATATACATACACTAGCAGACACGTCCCCACCTTCTTGTGTCTTTTTCTTTCCGCATAGAAAGTATTTATATTTCGAGCAAATCGAGCTTGGTTCCACGTCCCTGGTCCATTTCCAGGAGACAAAAGTATTTCACTTAGGCATATTATCCAAAATTTTAACCAAACCGAACCCTAAATAGGTATATTTTTCCATTAGTTCGGATTTTTTCAATTAGTTCCGTCCGTGGGCCACTCCTCGGAGAATCCATTATGTACCGAATTTAGAGAAAAAATAACTATAAATACGATTTTCTCGAATAGTTCGGTCTCTGGTCCATATGGTTCTAGGAACCATAGAAAAAAACTGTCAAATTTTCAGTATAATCTGCCGGGTAGTTTCGGAGATCATAGAAAACAAACATATAGACAAAGTACTCGTATGTTAGGCATTTAGAAAAAAATTAAATATATTAAAAATTCGACTTTTTCCCACAAATTTATTTTTTTCATGCAGTTTTTAGGTCTTTCCGAAAATACCTCATTTCAATTAAAACATTTTTATTATGTCACCCTGTATTTGTGAATTATTTTAATATACAAAGGCATACAAATAAATATGCATATTTGCATTGTGTATTCCCTTTGGCCGTTGATGAGTTCGAGCGAAAAACAAAGGTGCAGCTATATACATAACGGTTCATTGCCGATTGGGGTTAAGTCGTCGTATGTTGCGTTGTGGTGCAGTGGGAGGCCAAGGAATGTATGTGTGGATGGGGTTCACATTTGTAGTAGAGCAATCATATTCCATAATTTAAATTGAAAATAAGTTGAAGAGATGCACGAACGGAAATTATGATACTGGAAAATATACATACACGTACATACACACATTTGAGTATGTGGAGTTATGAATGCACTGAGAGTGCTGTAATTTATTTTAAGAGAATGTCTACAAACCCATAGCCAATGGGAGTATGATGAAGTTGTTGATTATTGTCTACAATTTTAATTTAAATTTAATGTAAATGTAAATGTCAAGCACTTAGATAGGCAGCGCGAAGTTCAAAAATAATTTTGTGTGGAAATTTACTAGAGCTTTCAGCAGCCAGGGAGAAATATTAAAATTTTATTGCCCATTTTTTAGTACTTTCACCAACAAAATTGAAAAAATGGTATGCACCTGTATTTACATGCCCGCTTTACCTTATCAACCCCAGCACGAACAATCAATCCATCTGAGTGTACTTCTGAGTTTAACAATAAAAAATTTCGCGGCTAAAAGCTTTAGCAGCACCATGTTGGAAGCTTTCACCAAAAAATTTTGGTATAAAAAAGCATTTCAGATTCTATCTAATTGTGTGTCGGTACAATTCATATGGAAATTTCAATAAAAATACTAACCATTTCTTAGGCATTGTTTGAAGGAAGCTTTCATCAATTCAATAAATTGAAATAAAACAAATTTTTGAAAAGCTTTATTATTTTCGAGCAACCTTAAAAGCGCATAATTTTCATAATATTAATTTGCCATTATTACTGTTCCAAAATTTGAGAGCTTACACAAAATAAGTGTATACGTGAAAGCCACTTAAAGCTCGAAACCTTTTTTCCAATCTTGGCAGATATTAAGAGCGAGTTCAAGGGTATAATAAAACGCATAGAAAAAAATTTTTAATTAAGTGGAACAGGAAAAAGAACTAAGAGGTTAATATTTTTTTTTTGTTCGACCACAACTACTTAAAAAAAATGTCGAAGGAATTTTCCCAAAATTTGAGTCTTTTTTAAAATCTGCCAAAATTCCAATATTCAATTTTTGTTTTCCTTTGGTCCGAAATCTAGTATAGTATATGGTATACACTAAAACAAAATCATTTTTCTTTTCTGAGGAACCTGTCAGGAGTTCTTCTGACAGCGCAGATGCACCCTTTTTCTCAAGGGTTCACCGGAAATTTGAAATTTCAGAAATTCTTTTTCAAATGTATATCAAGAAGACAGAAAATAGTTTAATAAATATATTAGTAATAATACTTTATAAAAAAAAAATTAGTTGAAAATATATCATTTTTCCCCGTATAAGCTCATATAAAAAAACTTAAAATTTGTTTATAAAACGTCTAAAAAAACTATGAAGCTTACTTGAGCTTACGTGTAGCTTAATTTCGGTTACGTAGCTTTTTTTCTTAAAATAACTTAATGGCAATATTTTCATATGGGAAATTAGACACACCCAAAAATAAAATATAATGTTGTAATTTCTAGCAAGCTTTTACATTTTTTATTGCATTTACTTGTCTTTGATGTTGATTTTCACTTCTAATATAATTTAATTGTCATTTTGAATGCATATATGTATGTATGTATGTAAGTAGGTAAATGTATTTAACTATAAATAATAAAATAAAATAAATTTCAATAGCATGTATAGTGCATAAAGTATGTATGTAAATTGTCTAGAGTCTATCCAATTGATTACCCTCTTTATTCCGGCACGTTCATGCACTTCACCTAGAATAAGTAGTAGAAATTGCCATTTTCCTAATTTTTTCCATTTAGCTGCCTTTTTGACTTATTGACTACTCGACCGTAAAGGAAATCGATAATTAAATTGGAAAGACAACTAAAAATAATAAGCGTGCATGTAGGTAGTAATTGCATACATATCCATATACACTGGATGTAAATGGTACGTACACACATATGTATATTGTATATATAGTGCAATTAAGTAAATGAAAGGTAGAACTCTAGATATGTAAAATTTTTTAATATTTCTCTAGCTTTCCAATAATTTGTATAGTTTGTATTAGAGCTCAAGATTTCGTTCGAAAACTTTCGAGCATTTAAATAACGACTTGTACATTGTTGTAATTTTTCGAGCTCGAGCTTACTCGAACTTCTTTGAGCTTCTAAAATTTGAATTTTTTTTATGGAAAGTATAAAAATCATTGAAATGCTTACAGAAATTTTTAACAAACAATATTTGAAAATTAAAAAAATTCAAACAAATATTTGAGCCCGACGTATATAGAAAAAATAATTATTAAAAGAAAAATATTAATATACACGTATGAATCCAGTATTTCTACAAAAAATACTCGAAGAGTACAAAATTCCCGAGCTTATATATTTTTATATATTTTTAAATTTTAGAGTAATGAACATCATTGCGAGTGAGTTATACTCGTATTGGGTTGAACTGGTCGACTCTAATGAGTCTCACTCCTACTATACCAAGCCCATAGTGTTACCAGTTACACTGCTTATGACCCAAGCTGTACTGCTATTGCCCTGTACCCACTGCTGTTTGATGATCTTACAGATTTTCTTCTCCAAGAAAGCTTAGAAACTGTCTGGCGAAGGCCAAACACTCACTCGTACAATCCCTACATTTTGTTCTCTACCAGATCTAAAATGAACACGCGCCTAAAGGCTATTAAAACCTTTTTTGTCGTATGTTTTATACATTACTTTTACGCTTCTGCGGCCCTTTGCTCATTCGCCTGAAACAAGAACGCTTTCAGTATACGTACGAGTTTCACTTTTCTGAATGGGACTATTAGGTCCATAATTGTGTTCCTGTTCAAACAACACACCCTCTTTAGCCAATTTATCAAATATTTGTTTGCCTTCTATGTCCATATGGGTGTCAGTTAATATTAACCCTTAACTATACATTATAAAAATATTACTATTTTTTTATACTAAACTACTACTCTTGAGCAAGCTTACTTAACCCTTTGGGAGATATTAGACTTATACTTTAAGATTTTTGGAAATTTTCTTATGCAAGGTAGATAAAAAACAGTATTTATAATGTTTTCTGCTATTCTTCAACAATTTTCCACAATATTTCGACAGTTTATACGTAGCAAAATAATTGATTTAGCAAGGAAATAGGTAAGGAAACTTAGACATTTAGAATGAAAGATTTGTTCATATGAAATGCCCTGTGATAATATCATGAGCAGGCCTCAATACCGTTTTCGGTAAAAAAATTTTAAATTCAGACCTTAGAGATTATGAAGTCTCAAGAGTTTGGTTCGATGTTGGTGTAACGTTTTTCGAATAGCGTCTTCTAATAACAATGATAATGATAACAGGAAAGAAAGAATGGGCTTGTCATGAGTGGCTTCCATAGCAACTAAGAGCATGGAATTTTCAATCGGAGGCCTGTATCATCCAATCAATTTAGAACTAATATTTTAAGTAAAAATAAAAATCTTAATTTTATCTTAATTTTTATATCTCGAAAAGTTACCGACCGGTTGATTTGAAATTGACCAGGGACTGACCTATTCGGAAAAATCTTATTTATGGCTCGATTTACTAGAAATACGCTATTGTCTCCGCGATCTGGACCTAGAGACTGACCTATTCCAAAAAATTGTATTTAATGTTAGATTTACACGAAATTCTTTTTTTACGGGAAGTGGTTTGATATATGGTTTTGATAAATTTTTGGATGATATGCCTAAATGGAATACCTTTGCGCCTTAGAAATAGGCCAGAGATCTGAAAGCAAGTTTAATTTTCTGGGAATATAAGCAATATTTTCTTTTAGAGAAATGGATCACCGACATATTGATAAAAATTAGTATGATTTGGATATAGGTATATATGTGAGCATAGTTTGCGCATAGTTATGATCGCTGCGAATTTTTATTGCATAGCGGCTGCTGGTTATAAGCAATTCTTATACATTTAACCTGAATGTGAATAAGCGTACATGTAAGTGGCTTACTTCGACACATGCATATTGACCATTTTGTGATAGATTTTAAGCATCGAGGAAGGGACCCGCACATACAAATAAGAATTCAGATCAATAATATTTATATAAAAAAAATTAATGTTAGTGTTTATATCAATCTTTACAATACTAATTACAATGGAAATTGGAAAAAAAATAAGAAAGCCACAACCATACAACAATTACCTTCCACAAACTCCTCCTGAAACGGTTTTCTTCAATACTAAATTAATGCTGGAGTTTTTTTATAATTCATTCAAAAATAAGGCTTAATTTTTTGTAGTCAAAACGCTTCTTAAAATATTTTTGGTAGCTCTAAATCGAAGGTGAAGCAATTTTCTAGCTCAAAAACAGTCTAACGCTTAACCTTTATCTGATTAGTACACTTTAGTAACTCGTTAAGTCGATCTGTCTATTTTAAAATCGCCTCAAATATCTCATGCAAATGTGCCTCGAACTTTCTATATTTCTATTTCAGGTTGTATTAATGAGAATATTAAAATACTGACTTGAGAAACATATATACATATTTGCATGAAAATATGAAAACAAAGAGGTCGTTGAAACCAAGTAGCATACTATAGCTTAATAGTTATATTATTATCATTATTTTTATTATTACTAAATTATGTTATAATGAGATGACTCATCTAAAAACATAAAAAATGTCTACGTGCTACAAAAGTAAATATTTAAAATAGTAATGACTAAGCAGAAGGCGCACTTAACTATATTTAGAAGTTCCCAGTTGAATTCACATATATGTACATATACACAACGACATATGCATATTTATTTTTATATATGTATAAACTTCCGTCATAACAAAACGTTTTTGATATGAACTATTACCAGTCCGAGAATTGTTTATTTATCCAGAAGTAAAAGCAAAAGTATTGTGTAATGTGGGTCCGCTTATTTAGAACGCGCAACAAAACGCTGCCAAGTCAAGTTGAATATGTAATATTATTATGCTTTTTAAGCACTACTTTTTGTGCGCTTATTACATAATGAATTTAATAAACAAAAATATTCATTGTGATTAGTAGTAACCTCAAAGAAGGTCAAGTTCAATAACTCACTTTTTGATGTTGTGCATACTTTTCAATTTTTTTTTGTTTGTTTTGCTGAAACACTTTTGTTAAACTTATCCAAATAATATGTACGTGTATGTATACTCGTATTTATATAAGCTAAGTGCAGTACAAGACAATGCTTTTACTTCTATTTAGGCGCTAACAATTAACTACATAAGTAAATAAACATACAGGCTTGTTGTATAATATGGACAGTCCCACAGAAAACAAGACTGATTAAAAATATGAAAAATCAAGAGAGAAGATCTGTCTGCCGAAGTCTTTATACCTTTCATGACCAACCCGAAATCAGCTCACCTCGTCATTCTGACCCGATCGGTATAAATTTCGATGGATATATCATCTCTCCTTCTGGTACTCCCTTACTTTGGACCATAGTTTTTATACCATCGTGAAAAAATATATAAATATATGTAAAAAAAATTAAATATAATATCGCCTGAATGGCAGTCGTGGATTTTATATCAGTCTCGTTTTCCGTGGGATGTACCTTTTATAACGTAGTAACTCTAGCAGCTTAATTTACTTTTTCACAGTCTGTACGGCTTTTAGTTATTTTAACCACACCATTATTAGTTATCAAACTTATGCAAATTAATGGAAATGAGCGCATGGTATTATGCCATTAACTCACAAAAGGTAATTAATTAATTAGTGTTTACACTACTTTCAAATACTTAAGAAAATCAACAATTTTTTTAAGTTTATAAATTATATTTTTAGACTATTTCAAACTATTCAAACTAGTAATTATCATCGAAAAGAACTTTTCTATACTTAATTAGTAACTCTATAATACGCAACAATTGAAAATAAAATTCTAGGTGTGTAACTTTGCTAACATAAGCCTAATTGTAGGCAACGTTGAACAGTGCAATCTTAAAATATATTATAAAATATTGTCTACATATAGGGTTGAATTCTTTGAGAGACAAAATGAACACTAAGTTCTTTGAAAACCAATAACGCAATATTTTGGAAATTTTTGAATATATTTGGTTTGTTTTCCGAAAACCCAAATGCATAGAAATTAGGTGAAACCCTCTAGAGATCATTTTTGTTGTAGATCTTATTTAAGGGTGTTTGTTAAACGTGTGGTTTTAAATAAGGCAATGAGTTGGTTGTTGTTGTTGTTGTAGCCGCAAAAATATTAGTCAAAATAGTTTTTTGGGAATGTTGCGGGAGTGCCATTCCTTGGCTGGATTAAATTCCGGTTCATTCCGGTATAAAGATAAACTGTCGCGGGAACTATTGAATTTTAGTCACCTTTTACGAAAGACATGCCTTATCGCGGATAAATTCTCGAACCCAAAAGGCTAATGCTGCAAAAAGTGGCTGAAAATAAGGCCTCTCAGTTGGAATTTATATTAGCCAGCCGCAGTTGTCATTTGACCGAAATCTTTTTAAAACATAATCGGCAACAATTATCTTTATAATAGAGCTAAATTCTTGGCCCTAACATAAAACTACATGCGTTTTATTTCTTTTTGAAAATTATATGTCTAAAATGGACACCCTTTATTTTTTAACTCTACCCTGTATTCAATTTACTATGACGATTTCTTACAAAAAAAATATTTCTTATAAATATTATATAAAACAAAAATCAATTACACCCTTTCAGTGATTTCCTGCAATTTTTTTTTAATCGACTTTAATCGAAATAAAATTTTAAATTTATGAACTTTTATTTATTTAAGCGTGAAATTAAAAACAATTTGCAATAAATTCTCAACACATACAATTTTTTATTTATTTTCGAAAAGTTGATAATAAAATTGCTGCAAATAAACAAAGGCAGTTTGTTAGGTACAATATAGTGTATGTTTGTATGTACGTGCGTTTGTACTTATTATTAATTGCAAATTGCTTTTGCTTTGCCTCAACGCCACAACTTCAGGCTGATAAAAATATATTATATATAATATTTATTTGTGTTTCTTTTATTTTTATAGATTATTTATTTATTTTACTCAACTCTTAGCTTTTCTTAGCAAGCAATCTTTTTTAGAAATAAAACAATACACTCATATATACTCCTTTAAATAAATAATGGGCGTCTAGTAAGTCAGATTTAGCACAAGGTCAAACTACATACAAGTGTAGTATAATCATAGCGGATACATATGTATGTAGGAGTATATTCAAATGTACAAAGTTGTATGTATGTTTAATACAAATTCATGAATTCTCTTTTTTTTGTATTTTTGTATTTTTAAATTAAATAAAGCAATTCTAATCATAATGTAGGCTTTATGTGGAATACATACAACGCATACATATGTATGTATGTACATACATATATTAAAATATATATATATAAATTTTTTTTTGCTTCATAATGGTTCAAAGACCTTTAATTTGAAAATTTAGACTATCTCTAAAATTTAGACTATCTCTTCCTAGAAATCTATGTATGCACATATGTTACTTAAACTTTCGTATCAGTTCGAAAAAATATTATCACTTATTTGGTTCAGAATACGCTAATTTGAGTGAAATTGAATGAGTAAAACATTTTTGAAAATTTCATACTAAAAATGGAAAATTTTGTTAATTAAATATTTCAAAAATTGATAGTATCATGTGTGTACATATATATTTTTCTTTCATTTATGCTAGGTCCATAAGAGTGCATACAAATATGTTTTTTAGGGTTGCCACTTTAAACAAATAAAACTAAATAAATAAAAGTAAGAAAAGAAAATTTTCTTGATTTTTTGAAATTTACAGTAGCTAGCTGGGGGCCTTGCCATTAAACAAAATATTCAATTAAGAAAGCTAGTGAAAAATATATAATTTTTAAGTAAATAAAAAAGAATATACGAAACTATTCTGGAATTCATTTCACAAAAAAAGCTGTTTAAAATGCGCAAAAATGCCCGGAAAAGCGCGAATTGCTCCAACTGTTGTTCGGAAACTTTCGAACAGTGTGCAATGAAATGAATGATATACTCGAACTGCTCGAAAAGATTCGAACAAACAAAATTTTCAGCTCTAATATAAACTGAGTTTTTGGCTGGCGATTGGAATTGAAGAAGAAAATTAAATGTATATGCATATAAAAATGCAGACTTTAACTTAACCACCGTAATCCACTATGTTCCTTAGATTAATTATGCGGAGGGTTATACGCAGTTGCGAGGCTCAAAATAGACGTGTTTTTATTAATTTTTTTAAATAAGGAAAATTATTTATCAAAAATATGTGATACTTAGTTAAAAAGAATTTGCTTTTAAGTACAGGGTGGCTATATTGGATGGGCTCATTTGGCGACACTGTAACTTTGACAAGCAACCTAAGATCGATTAATAGCAGTGCGTGTTTGATGGGTTGGTCTTAGGAAATTTTCGCTATAAGGTAGTACACAGCAATCGAGTGCGCTAAAATTGTTCAACTGTGTATATCTTCTCAATTGCTAAAATTCATCATGCGTTGAGAAAAAAAGATAAAATGAAAATTGAATGAGCACAATAAAACGTTTGCACGAAAGATTTTTGTCTTCTCGTACTGCCATTAAACACTGCGGTCCAACTAAATAATAAAAATATCCCTGCCGTAAAGGCATCACGTTCTGCGCAATTAGGCATCCCTCGGATCACTTGGACGCTTAAATGACTATGTCTTGAAGCTACATTACAGATCTCGTGCTTCAATGAGTTTTTGAAGTCACGTCGATTTTCGCATTCCTAGATTTGACACCACCGTACCTTTTCTCTCTGGAACTACTAGAATTCAAAGGCTAATATCAACAAGCCAAGGGCTCTAGACGAACTTAAGATCAGCATGCGAGAGTAATTACCGTCAATTGGCGAATACGATGGAAAATACCGAAAAACGGACACATTGTGCCATTTGAGCTTGGGACAGCCACTGGCGCGAAAAGTGAGGTAATCAAATCGTCTTGAATCAAAATAGGTGATTTTTCAATTTAACATAAAAAAACTGTTTTTTCATATATTTTTTTTTTTGTTCTTAATAGGTCTATCTAATATGTTACACAGTTGCCCATGTTTCATGTAAAAATGTGTGATGTGAGCCGTTCCTGTGGCTGATGTCCCGAACAAAAAAAAAGCCTTGGTGATGATCTTAATTTCAGTGATTTGAACTAACTGAGATCAAAAAGCGTGGTCGATTCTTTTAGAATACTATAGATTCATAAAGATATTGAACGAAGAAATAATACAAATTTTGAGTTTTGTCAAAAAGGCGTCTATTTGAAAAGAAATGAGCTACAACTTAAATTTTCGCACCAAATTGTTAAAAGAAAATTACTAAAGTTTTTTAAAAATATTTTTCCTTCGTTCAATATGTACAAGTATACATATACATATCTTAGAAGATTATTTGAAAATTTCAGGCCGATGGGTTAACCAATTTTTGAAAAGGCGGCTAAATAAATTGGAAACACCATTCTGAAAAAATTGAGTTTAAAACTTTAGCTATAACTGATATATGGTCAAATTTTATTTTTAGTTTCAGAAATATTTCCGAAAATATTTTTCAGAAAGACGAATTGTCACTCCGCATAATCTATAGTTTTTTAAATGGAACACACAAACCGAGCTGAATCAAGAACTGTAGATCTTGATGTATAAATTTTACCCCAAACTTAGACAAATTTATTTATCTCTATTAAAATGTTATGCTCAAATATCGGCTAAATGAAGATCCGTTCTCCACATTAAGTATTAAGTGGTAAGTATTGTTCAATTGGCGACCACACTAAAGGCTCTACCAGTGATCGATAAGAGCAGATATTGACACAATTTGGCATGACTTTTAACTATGTCTGGATTGATTTCAATAAATTCTAGAACCTCAAAAATAACGTTTAAGGCCAGAGAATGATAAATATAGTGAATAGGAATCATGATATCACTTCGGAAAATGTTGTTACCAATAAAGAAGTTCGACATAGCATATCTCTATTTTTTACTCTTTTCGAAAATATTACAATTTTCTCAAAATAAAGACACAATATCTTTCACTGGACCTTGTGCAGCAATTGATGAAATAGGCGGCTTTTCTTAAGCGAAATAGGCCACAATTTATTATTAAAAATCTTAAAACAGGAATTTAATATATTATTAGGGTTGCCATATACTTTCAAAAACTTTATTTATTAATTTTTTTTTAATTGTTAATTTTTCATAATAATATTTTTTTAATTAATCGAGAACATTTTTATTAATTTATTTTTGTTTTCAATAACTTTGGATATTACTTCGTTTCAGGAAGACCATGGTGCTCTGCAACTTGTTTCACTTATCAGCTTTGGCATTACTTCGCCATAGTAAGCCAAAAAGTCAATAACCGTTGCTTCTACACCAACAACAACAATAACAAACCAACTAACAATTGTTACACATCACCAAACCACCGAACCACCAAACCATCCGTCAACAATCAACAACAAACCGCATACGCTGTTACCAAAAACAACTACAGCAACAACCCACTCATTTACCACAAAATACTATAGGCATAACTATGAATAGCGAGTGTCTGCCAGCCACTTGGCAAAGGTTATTGCCACAAAATGCCAACTTAATAGGCGCGATGCGAAAGTGTGCAAAGTTTCACCTTTGGTTGCATAGATTTTCCATTTTCCATTTTGCCCACTAAGTACATAGAAGCAAATCTATTTATTTATATATGTACGAGTGTGTATGTGAGTAAAGCCACAAATGGCGAGCGAAAACCACAACCAAAATTGCCTTTACCAAGTGCCTTAACAAGCCGGTAAAAGCCCTCACAAGCAGCAGACAATTGCTGCCCTTTGCTACATGCCTGCATACATACACGTGTACATACATACACAAGTTAGTGCAGCAAGTCGACGGCAGGCTGTGTACTTTAGCTGCTGCAAAGCTTGTTAACGCCTATTTGATTTCAAAGAAAAAAAAAAAAACAAAAAAAAAAAAATGTTGAATAAAAGTGAAGAAATTAATCGAGAGCCAACGAGCGGAAGTGATGTTTTCCTGTTGCCGCTGTTGGGTGGGAAGTGCAGTGGGTAGCATGCAGCAAAGGTGGAGAGGCTCACCAGCGTTGGCTGCGTATTCGCACAAACAAAAGCTCAAGTAATTGGATTGAATTGTGCGAGATGAAGGCAATTGTGGAAGTGCGATAACCTCCTTTACTCGTCGCCATGCCGAAACGTTAGAGTTACTCTCTTGGTGCTGTGATAAAATTTTATATTTTTATAAGTTAGCTTTTTTGTGTTTATGGCATAACACATCTATATACGTGTATACATAATCATGCATATGTCTGACATTGAAATTCGTAATCATTTCAAATGCCTCTAAGTATGCCTCATACTTAATAATAAAATTTCAGCACTTGCATATTTATTTAATTTGAATAAACAAGACCCACTAAAAATTTTGGAAAAAAATAAACAAATACAACATGTATTGAAAATACGTATAATTATATATAAAGCAAAAGTTCTGGATACAGAGAGGAAATGAGTGTAGTATATACATATAACCTTGAATTTATATTTATTTAATTTCTTACGAAAATGCTTTTGTAAAATTAAATTTAAGTAAGGGATATAATTTGTAAATCTACAATATTTAAACAAAATTAAAGTATACATTTTATAATCTTTTACTACCAAAAGATTACCATTTTTTTTTTTTGGAAACCCAGCACCAAAAAATATGCTATATTAATATTGTTGCCTACATTTCAGCGCAATGACATTAATTATTAAGGATTTGAATTGTAGTAATTTTATAATTTTAATTTTTTTTAGATAATTTCTGTTTGAGGGCAACTTTGCCATATCTAGTTCCAAGCTAGCGTTGGATAAGTAGGACGGTTGGAGGCGGCGCCCCGATTGATATCTCATAGGCGTATCTTCGGGTAATAAAGATTGCACTTGAAATTGCAACTGAGTTGGCTGAGAGGTTGGAATCCTTTGTAGGTCAGGAAAAATCTGTGATCTGTATCTTTACATGAAGGACACAAGTTCACCCATTTTACGCACCATCGTTTAGAGATGACATTGGAAGAACCTTCAATTGGCGCCTCCGAAAGACCGATTGATTAACGTTTTTATTTCAAATCAGAATTATCAGCCTTGGGGCGACCATATTTAAAAAAATTAAGTTTATATAACTTGTACCCTAATATATGGTACATATACTCGTATGTAGATATACATTTCTAGTATTTAAAATTCAAAAGCAGTTCCAACACTTTGGATAACCTTTTTTGTACCGCATTACAAATTTGGCTTCCAAAAAATGATGTTTATGCGTCTAAGCAACTAAGTAAGTAACTCAAATAACACTTCCATAAAGGTATTCACAATTCAGGGTATGAGAGGTTTTTTATTATTTTTTATGTTTATTTTTTAAAAACAAATTTAGTACTATAATAAACTATGTAATATACAGGAATAGTTAAAACGTTCACGTTAAAAAAATTGTTTGCATTGTATTTTATTACTTTCATTGCTATGAACCAGATCTAATTTGAAGTCATGGGACGCACGAAGAGAATGTGGGTCGTTATTAAACCTCTTAGCCTGAAATCTGATCTCTTGATCAGTACTAAAAATTTGGTAAGCTTCGCGTAGAATATCTTACGAATAATTCTGCCTATTCTTCATCGCATTACTCGTTCCCAAAGTCTATTAGCTTGATGATATAAGAGTGTTTTTTGTTCAGTTCTCGCTTCTTATAGCAAGTCCATGGATATGTCTTATCTAGAGCGTACTTATTCCTTGGCCATTTTGTAGCCTATCACATTACCTTTTATAACCAGCACAAACGGTATCCAATAAATGTGTTTCCTTTCTCCGCCCAGCTACTCATTTTAGAGCTGTCATGAGTCTTTTACTCCATTCGTCTCACACTAGTATAGGTAGATGCCAGCTCACCCGAAATTCAGCCTCATCAGTCAGTCTTATTCTCAGGGATAACGATATGCTCATGTGTCCGTATATCCGCCGATACTGATCCCCGACACCATGTTATAACTCCATAAAAAAGTATTAGGTTAACATTCGCTTGGAAAATCCAATGCGAGAGCTATGGTGAAAGACCGCAAATGCAGCACTGAAGGCTTCTGCCATTTAGTTAGTTGTCTATTCAAGACCGAAGGACAGGATTAGTTCCTTTACGTTATAGTTCGCCTATGAATGCATTATTAAATGTTGCGGATGTGTCAAGAAAGATTCCTACGGCCTACTTCCCAGAAAATATCTTATCTATATCTATAAGTGGTTTTGTCCTGAATGACTGACGTATCAACCAACAGCCTAAGCCATGAGCTTTGGTCCCGTATCATCATTGTTAACTATTTTTCTTCCGGGAAGGGGTATGGGACCGACATATTCGAAAAAATCGAATTCACTTTAAAATACAATATACATGAAATTTAATACAGGGTTAACTCTTTGTCTAAATTGACATGTGAAGTGGGCCTGAGACTGATCTATTCGAAACATATTTATTTATCGTTTGATTTGCATAAAATTTGGAAAAGACGTACCTTCCGACCTATAATACCATTAGGTTCACTTTTTCTCCCGGAAAATGGACTTGAGGCCAATCTAATAAAAAAAATCGTATTCGGTTCTTAGACAACTTCTTGTAACAATTAGATAAGAGCTTCACTTGGAAATAAAGGAAACGAATATAACAAAGAGAGCTTGCACATCTATTAAATTAAATTAATAGATAGAATAATTAATTCATTACAAGATATTATAAATCATGAATGTCAAATGGGAGGAATTACTGTATTGTTAGCAGGCAATATGAGAGTCCGTTAAAGAGAAAATGTTACTGCAGGACTTATAACATAAAATTAGAAATGAGGATTTCCCGGAACTGAATAAGAAGATAATTGTTCCAGCAGCATTAGGAACAATTGCTTCAGCTGTAGAAATGAAATACTTTTAAAATCATTTGAAGGGGTCGAGTATCTGTATAAATCTGGCGACTCGGTGATAAACATGGAAAATGCTATTCATAATACGGTGGAGTTCCTGAATATACTAAAGCCTCTCAACTCCCATATTGAAATTAAGAGTTGGAGCGCCAATTATGTTACTGCGCATATGAGTTCACCAAAAAATTTTCAATGGCACCAGATTACAGGTGAAAGTATTACATCGCAATGTAATCTAAGATACTGTACTAACATTGTCTTCAAGAAGAAACTAAATTACCATTTCAAATCCAAGAGGGTGTAGTTCGCCTTCAAAATATGCTTCGCAATAACCATAAACATAAATCAAAGCCAAACCCTTAAGGTAGCAGGAGTAGACTTGAGAGAAAGCTGCTTCTGCCAGTTTCTTGTGGCATGCTCCAGAGTAAGATGACAAAGTAGCCTGTTGATTCGAGACCCAACGATAAAACAAAAAACAAAAAGTTGTCTCAAAAGAAGTACTTCGAAGACTTAATTTATATATATATATATATGTATCATATCGACTATTTTTTATAGTTTTATAAGTATTCAGAATATTTTGTATAATAACTAAAAAAGCACCTTAAATCTCTTGCAAATTCCATGCGGACGAAATCGCGAGTAAACTTGAGTATAAACAAAATGGGCGAATTTATGGTATGCGTGAACACCCCTAACAAATGAACTAACCACTTGTCTATTCACAAAGCTACCGACATAGTAGCAAATTGTCATAATTGACGCCCCACACAAATATCAATTCAGGAAAAAAAAAGAAAAAATAATAATAAAAGACATTAAAATTTTAGCGAATTGACATTGAAGCTTGATTTGCAGTCACCAAAATGCTAAACAATTTGATAGGCGTCAACAGCCCATTGTGTGTGCGTTTGACTTGCATGTGCGTGTGTGTGTGTGTATGAAATATGTATTTATTAGACTGTATATGATATTTTATTTAGTAGTAGGTCAGTGCGGCCACAGGCCATTGGAAAAATTAAATTTTCATTCAGCTTTAGTCTACTTGAGAAAATAGTTTTTTTTTATTACATTTTATTTCTTATTTTTTCTTTTATTTTTTATTTATGGTCACTTCTGCTGCAAATGACTTTTTTCCTCTTATTTAATTAATTAATTTTTTTTATATATATTTTCTTCACAGTAATTTGTTTACTTTCTATGAATGACGCAATTCCATAACTGACACATGATTGCATTTCTATTTCCATGACTTCGCTCTGCGGGTAAAATGAAAACTATTCGAAATAGTCTTTGGTATTTATTTATGTACACTCTTTATGCATGTGTGTGTTTTTTGCCACTTGTACATTTTAATGATGATGTTGTTGTTATCTTGTTTGTGTGTTTTTTTATATAAGAGTTTTCGAGCCAGAGATGTCTTCACCTCATTCACTGTTCGTTAATTAAATGTAAAATTTAATCAAATCAAAATCAATTTTGCATTTTGCATATTTTAATCAATTTCACTTACATACTTACAAACTTACATACTTACACAATTACATACATACATTTACATGTTTATAAAATCTACTCACGGTAAAAAAATTCTCATGAACTTTTGAACTTCTAAATTATTAACAATAATAAACTTATTTGAAAATTAATTTTGAGGTTATGTAATTCGCTTTCATGGAAAGTATTTTCAGGATCAGGAAAGACTGCTATAAAATGCTTATATTAGAAAGAGTAGTTTCTGCAGCTGAGTAGGTAGCAGTACAAGCAACTAACCGAATCTCATTGAGTACTGGTTTTGTATGTTTGAAGAGTACGGATATAAGTATTTTTGTTCTTTTAAGTCAGCTACAAGTTGGTAAGCTCCTAAACCTGAACGCCCCTTAATGAGTCAGTGACTGTGAGTGAAGCACAAGTGTAGTTGTGGAAGAAATCAGGAATTATTTGGACGCATGCATATACCATATATGGCGATAGCAGTCATCTTACTATCCTTAACTACGTAATTCGCCTATAAAAGGCTCATAAATTGCATGTTATCCACAAAGAACCCGATCATATACCTATGTACATGTATTTCATCCCGAAAATCTGCCCTCTTGCAGTTGCAGTTAATCTCTCTCGTTTTTCCTGCCCTAAAAGCTATTTATACATAAGTTGAGTTAGGCACTTTAGTTGGAAATCTTTTCCCACTTTAGCACTTGAACAAGTGAATACATAGAGTAGTCCGTTCCATCCTTAATGAGCAGACTTTTTCATCTTTTTTGAATCCCATTAAACTATAATTAAATTTTCGTAAAATACAGAGAGTTTCTGTCTTTCACTTTTTCTGTTAGATTCTGTTAGCATCGTGGAAAAATAATATCCCAATCGGCTGTAGATCGAACACTCGCTAAGAAAGTGCTCCTGCCATCTTCTGGGAGTGTTCGGCAATTAGTTAGGTAATTAAATTAATTCGCTTCGTTCTTAAAAGATGGCCCCACCTGAAAATTGTGGCCGATCTTGGAAGCGATCACCTATTTCATGGAAAAGTTTCCACATCTGTCTACAATAATTAGTGTGCATTAGCATCTGTTTCTGAGAACCCTCTTTGCCTTTTCGGAAATATATGGATTTGTGTTAAATAAAAAGCATTTGTGAGAAGATTTGATTTTTTTTATTTTAATTGAAAGAAAAGTGAAGCTGAGCTGAGCGAATGCTTCTGGAAATTTATGGCGAATATGCGCCGAATGATAAGTTATGCAGAGACTGGGTTCGATGCTACAAAAGTGGTGAATTTATTTGGTTGATAGGACCATGCGAGTGCGGTGTACTATGAACTGCTTAATCCAGGTGAAGCCATTGAAGTGAAACGCTATCGACTACAATTAATACATTGCGTGAAAAATTTCCTAAAACTACACCAAAAATAAAATCAATTTTTTAACAAATAAATCTTTCTGCATAATAAAAGGTTTTTCAATTAGAGGTATTATTTTGCATAGCCTGTTATTCCGGTAGATGTCACTTTTGAAGCTTTAATTTTTTGACATTTGACATTTCTCAAGCAAAAACTGCGTCAGTAATAAAAATGGAACGATACACGCTTTAGCAGCGCATTGAAATTTTTAAAAGTCACTATAAAACAGACAGAGACGGTTTGTAAAACTAAAAAAAAATTCGATCATTGTAAAGCACCTTGTCGGACCGCAATACAGAAATTGGTGGCTAAAATGGAGCTGTTGGACAAATTAGTGATGTGAAGAATGAAATAAGTGTCGTCGCTTAAGAACAACTCAGAATATTGCTGCCATCTTACACCATATTTTGCATAAAGACTTGGGTCTTAAGGCTTATAAAGTTTAGTTAACACAAGAATTCAAGCCGGAAGATCATCAACAATGTCATGTCTTTGATGATTGTGCCCTTGAAATGCATGAAAACAATTTGGAGTTTCATCGAAAAATCATATTTACTGGTTAGATCCATTTCCAGCACGATGGATCATTGGACCTTACTTTTCCGAAAATGAGCCTGGAGCAACAGAGATGATTACTAATTTTTTAACAGCTGAAATTGGATGGTATTGAGAACATTTACTTTCAACAAGACTGATGCCACACAACCAACGAAACCATCGATATTTTAAGGGAAAAGTTTTCGTACCGTATTGTCTGTCGAAGAGATGATTGTCCACCAAGATCTTATGATTTAACAACATACGACTTCTTCCTTTGTAGCCACGTGAAAGATAAGGTCTGCGCCAACAGACAAATGTCGATTGAAGACCTCAAATATGGAATTGAGGGCATACAGCAGCCACTTTGAAGCTTTGGTGATGGAAAGTTTCATCAAAAGTATACGGTCATGTAAGTGTAGCCGTGACCGTCATTTGGCTGATATTGTTTTTCTTTATTAATGGCTTTTTACATTGAAATAAACAACCGATCATTTATGTCAAAAAATGCAATTTTTCACTAATCTGCAAAACTATACTCTTTAAAAGCAAAAACTTCGTTTAATTTGGTAAAAGTTTAGTTTTTTTTTTTTGAGATTAAAAATTACTTTATCAATTTTTTCATATTTTTTATCGATTTTTTTTGTAAATCTACGAATCAACATAAAAATAAAATTCATATTTTTTAATAGAAACACTTGAGGTTTACCAATCATGCGCGAATTTGCGAATAATTCAGAAGAAAATGTGCTATATGCATACTTGAATTTGCGTACGTATATATACAAATAATACTTGAAAATTCATACGCAATACATACAATAGCAAATAGCAAAAAAAATAAAATTTACATATTTATATATGTATATACATATATACATATATTTAAATCCAGCAGCCAAAAAGTAGTAAAACTGTCATTGAAAATGGTACAGGTTTATTAAGGAAATGACTTGTACATACATACATACCTACATATGTACGCGTGTGTTGCGTATACGCCATGAGTACTATGCAGAAAAGCAAATTTTATACAAAATGTAATTAAATAAACTCACAGTAGTGTTATGTACCACAGCTAAATTTATATTGGCTATAAAAAGCAGACGTTTTTAATAGCTTGCAGATGCATACATACATACATACATGGATATGCACGTATTTGAAAAAATACTAATTTTTTATTGCTGTTTCGAAAATGTTTGTTGCTCTTTTGGTATGGACAAATACATATATACCTTTTTCTTCATTAGTACATCTGTACGCAGATACATATATATATGTCTTACTTTCTGACACATTTTCATAGCAAATTTCGTCACTGTCCGAGTGTACATATGTATATATGTCCGTGTGTGGCACATCTGTTGAGATTTGGTAATCATTGCATATCAGAGAAATAGAAAACACGAAAGTGATTATAATGGCGCAAAGCGAACATAAACATTTTTTACTTAAAATTTCCATAAAAAACAGCATTGATTGCCATTTGTTTTTATTTATAGTCTTTTGATTAAGTCAAGTGTAAAAAAAAGATTATAAATTAAAAAAAGGAAGCGGAGAGAGCAGCGAAACATTTGTGGGATTTATTTTATATGTAGGAAAATTGGCAACAGTGCATTGCAAAATGTTTTGTATTTATCTCAAAAATAGCATTATTCCAAAATTTATGGAAAGAAATGCAAAAGAAAAGCAATTTATCTAATCTTGTGTGCTAAATAGGCTTTCAAAAGTGTCCAATTAGTTGCCCTAAGCTGTAGTTACTGCGATATTACGAGAATTATACTGGCATAGGCAGCCGAAATATTTGAAATAAACTCTCAAGCTCTTAGATTTTTAATTTTATTAAAATACTTTTGAGTGGTTAGCAGTACGTACTATTGTTAGAAAGTTTAAGGTTCAATTCTGACAATCAAAACTATAAAAAATTAATTCTTTCAATTTGCGTTCACCCCTCGGCAGAGAACGTAAAGCCTTACGAGTATATTTCCAACATGAAACAAAACCTCCTCATAAGAATTCATCGGCCGTTCGGAGGCCGACATTAAAGTACATCAATTATATTTTTATATCGTATATACCATAACAGACCTAAAGCGAACTTATTTTTTTCTGTAGCTTTCTCTTCATAACTTTGATCCAGGCAACATCCTGACTAACTGGTTGTGGCAGATCCCTAAGTAGTATATTATAACAAGCTCAAGGTGTCGAGAAACCCATGGAAATGTAGAGCCAATACATTGTACTATCGATGTTTTGGAGCATACCAGTAGTATTACCTGTAGACTTTTTCTGAGAGGCTTACTTTGTCTGCAAGTTAAGAAGAGGAGTGCGGATAAACAAACCCTCTTAATGATACGCAGAGTATCTTCTCGCTACGATTCATATATTCAGCAGCCACGGGATGAAAATGCAGAGATCGCTTTAATGGGCATTGATTCTGTGTTGATCTAGACCTTTTATAAAGGGTTGTACGAAGATTCTGGCTGTAAGTTAAAAGAAGCAGCTCACGGCAGTCTCTAAGCCACAGCTGCTGAGGTTCTATGACGAGCTTCGGGTTAACGTCACTCGTCGTAAGCCAAGGTCTTTCGCAATTTGCACACGTTATCATCTTCTTAAGGTTCTCAAAAGCAGAGGAGTAGATCCTCGCACCTTCTTTATTAGAGGGAAAAAGACCACTACTTAATAAGAGCTTGCTTGTAAAGGGGTAACGTTATGATGTGATAAATTTTGGCGATTTGCGGATGTGCTTGTTGTTGTTATTATGTGAGCTTGCGTGTTGTAATTTTTTTGTTACCTTTAGTTTTTTTCTTTTGGTCATAATTCTTGCCCAATTTTAAAAAAATTCTATTAGTTTGCTCAGATCTGAGAATCATTAAGGCAATCTGCAAATTAATCAAGCCGTTTTCTTTATGCGCCGTTATAACAGCTTTCCTTTTAATTGACAAGTGTGGTCCTTTCGGCAGGACCTTAAAGAGTATAAAAAAACAAAACTTAATAATTAAAATGACTCCAACAAATCCATGCAATGTCAGATATAAGATTTTTCCTAAAAAAATGTAACTTACTTCTCTATTTCTTTATTAAATGGCTCTAACCATCAATTCGGCTAAACGAAATGCGCACTGAAATTAGCACTTATTACCTTTTTCCACTGACAATACTCTAAGTTCACCATGTGCAGACTAATTCCAGTAAAAGAATAAATGGTTGTATATGCAAAATGCAAAATATCCACAGCTGGCATAAGATATCGTAGCAATTTTCACAATAACGTCAAATAATTGGAACAACTTGACATTCGGCTAAACGAAGTGCGCGCACTGTAGGTTTGTCATAGGATATTGTCCTGATATTATCGCCCAAAGAGGGCTGCAATCAGCTGAACAGAGTTATTTTCTGAATTAGAGCGCGGACACCAACCTACGAGGCGGTAGAACTCGGTTCAGTGGAACCGCTATAGTCTGCTCCATAGTCTGTTCACCAGGGAGGCAAGCATCTCACCATATAGTACATCATAGCGCCGCCAGGTCGGGTGCTGGGTTTGGATCCTTGAGAAAGAGAATAAAGTGTCAAAAGGCGCAATGGTGAGCTGGAGGAGAAGGCCTTGGGTTTATTCACTTGGTAGATAAGACATGAGTAAAACCAAGTAAAAAGAAGAAGAAGTTTGAATTCATCCAATCTTTAGCACCAAAGCACGCAATGTATTCCTCCTTTACCTTCCTCAACAGCCCACTTTAAGATGAACAAATTGATAGATTTGTTGCTACTAACAAAATGTTGCAATCATTGCATACAAATAAACAAACATACAATACATATTGTTGAGATATGCTCTATATGATGACTCACCAAAGGCAAAACAGCAACAGGCGACCAAAATAGACTATGAATCTTTGAATCTTTGAAGTCGTCAGAGCAAGCCGTTTGCGTTAGAGCATTTTCAATGCACCTACATATGCACATATGCACGCATGTATGTATCCATGTATGTACTCGTATATATGTATGTGAGTATAGTTCAGACCACTTTACTGCAGCAAACTCATTAGCTGATGAAAATCAAATTAAAGGGCGCTGAGTTTTCACTATTTACAATACAATGAATAGAAATCAAAACAAAATGAAAAAATGAAAAAAAGAAAAACAAAAAAATCACCAACACGCCGACATGCATTGAGTGACTAAGCGGCTGCTTGACGAAGAAGTTCGTCGACGAATAGAGGCGAGAAACAGCTGGCGGCTAGACAGTTGGGACGATATAGGGACTGGCAGTCATAGAAATTATACCAAAGCATGCAGGCTGTTGTTGATGAGTTGAAGAGCCAGTGCACTTATATACACACCTACGTACATACACGTATGTATATTAGCGAATAAAGACGCCGCTGCTGCTTGACTCAACGCATCTGTAAGCGTACGGTTGAAAGCTATTTTCGAGTGGAGTAATTTTTTGTTGCTCTCGTATGGGAGATATACTTGAATATATAAATGTATACAGGGTGTTTTTTTAGATGTTTGGGTTGCATCACGTTTACTTTACGCTGTATAGTGCGCACCGAAGACGCTATTACTGCTGTGGAGCATAGTATCGAAGAAGACCTGAATGAGCCCATCCACCAGTGCGTTCAACAACGGGAGCTGTGCACAATCACTTTGTAGAAGATATTACAGGGGGATCTTGGCTTGCGGGCTTACAAAATCTAACTCGTGCAAGAATTGAAGCATTTGATTTTGATGTGGACGATCTTCGGCGCTACAAGCCATATAGCCAACGAAACGATTGACAACTTAGGAGAGAATATTCGGCGCCTCATTGCTGAGAATTGCTGCAAAAATTGTCTAAAATTTGTCCCCTCGACAGGCTTTTTTTGAGCCAGCCGTGGAGGTCACTTGCCCAAAATAATTTTTAAAACATAATGGCAAACCTTTATCTCTTGATTCTCGCCTCAAACTATAAGAATTCTATTTCTTCTTGAAACAGTTCTAAAAAAACCAAAACACCCTTTAAATGTAATAAATATTTTATTTACACATTTCCCACATTTGCTCGTAGTTGACCTGCAATTGAGTTTGGCGTAAAAATTGAAAGGAGTTCGCGCTGCAAGTGATGGAAAAGTGTATCACAAAAAAAAGTTAAAAGAAAAAATATATAAAAAAAAATTAAAAAAAAATAAAAATAAATAAATAAAGATGCAAATAAAAATACAAATAAAATTAAAATTAAAATAAAGATAAAATAAAAAGGTGAAAATGAAAATTAAAATTTAATTAAAATTGAAATTGAATTTAAAAAAATTAACATTATAATTAAAATTAAAAAAAAAATAAAATTAAAGCTAAATTAAAAGTAAAACAAGGAAAAATATAAAAGAAGAATTCAAATTAATTTTAAAATTAAAATAATTTAATCAAAATAAAAACAAAAAAATAGATAAATTCAAATTTTCACCACTTAACAATGCCAATTAGCATTGCAATTAAATCAAGTAACAATCGTTGAAACCCCACTTATTCAATTCCATTCAATAATGCACTTCATTCAATTACAAAAGAAAAGTTACATAAAAAAATAAATTACGAAAATAGAAATTAGTCGAGTGCGGATTGTGGGCTGTGGTTGATAATTAAATTCATATAAAATAAAAAAAATAAAAAATAAATGGAAAATCGTCAGTCAGTCACTCAGTTGAATGGTAAGTAATTTCATCAGTCACTCACACATACGACCACCATTTGCTGTTGCATGCTACGAGGCAATCGATTAAATGTGCAACAGCGGAAGAACGGAAGTCTGACGGTAATAAATATTTTTTTTTTTCATATTTTGGAGGAATAAATTGTATTAGAGTGCTTTGAGGGCAAACGTTGAATTATAATATTTACACAAGGGTGTTTTTTTATATCAGATTTAAGCGATAAATATATTGGTCAACATTTTTTAGGTCAATAACCCAAATTGAGGAGGGAAAAAGTTGCCATTAAATGTTAGCTATTAATGTGAAAGTTTAGTGCTTATAGAACTGGGAGTTTTTAAAACCTTTTTGTTTTAAATAGATAAATAAAAAATTTTTTAAAACTTAGGAATTTTTATTTTGAATTTTTATTTTCGAATTTTAAGAAGGATAAGATATTATGTACCAATACTAATAACACTGATTTTTTATTAGATTTTTGAATTGATTTGAAATTTTTATGAGTCACAAAAATATGTCTTAAATTATCTCTCACGTGTCATAACCAAAAAAATGCAGTCTAAATAAAATAAATGTAATATAGCATGATTTTTACAATGTACATACATATGAATGCTATGATAATAAAAATGTGTTACGAAAAAGCAAAACTATTGTATTCCTGCCCAAAGCATAGACATTTCAGCAACACTAAACACGCTCTGACCGACATTTCCAACAATAAGTAAATATTAAAAATTATATACAAACATACATATATGTATGTAATATGTCTTTGTAAGTCCAAAGTAGTAACTAAATGTTACTACACACCCTGTAGGACAGTCTCATTTCAAACTCCTTTACATACAGCTACGAACGAAACAATTACAACGTTCGCTGAGTTGGAGAGATACTGAGAGCTGGAGGTGGAAGAGAAACGCATTTGTAGATAGAAAAAGCGAGAGAACTAAATGCATGTGTCTGAAGAGCTTGAAAGGCTGACCGACTGGCCGACTGGGTTAATGCTCGAAAATTCTATGTAAAAATACGTCAGGTTACAGAAAGTTTCAAGACTGAACTCTACTAATTTAGGACTAAACCAAAGACGTGATCTAGCATCTAATGTCCAGACTATACTGAATTCATGGAGAGAACACTGCTCCTGCGTACTGAATGACAGTGAAAATGAAGGCAAAACCGATTCCTTTCCATTTATCCGACTATCAGGAAGTTCGAATAGGAGCGACCCCTATGAAGAAGGAAGCTTATCAACTGAGCTATTCAAATATTATCGTGGGATACTAATAATATGCTTGCGTAATGCTGAACATTGTCCGAACTTAAGTGTTCTCTATGTAATCCCCACAATTTGTGTCAATTATCGCGGGATAATCCTCCTCAATATCCGAAATAAGGTGTTTCCAGGGTCTTCAACGAAATTGCTTACAGCAGAAACACTAAAAAAATTATACTGAATTTTAAAAACCATTTATTTCTGACTGTCTACGCTAGGGGGTATAAGGAAGAAGAGTTAGGAAAGGTGTTAATAGTTGCTACACTTGAATTGATTTATCGAGCCGTTTGTCTCTTAAAGCTGTTCAGGGGTGAATGTCATGGAAGAAAATTAGAGATGGTGCGGGATGGCCATTCCGTTGTTGCAACGGGTATTGATTAAGCGCTGTGGCTCTTCAAAAATGGTGCAGTACAGTGTGCGGCATATAGTTTTGTAAGCCAAGCTTAAGCCAGCGTTTTTCAGTGGTTCCTGGTGCTGGCAAACATCTAGGGATGCAGTAATGCAAGCTTTCGAGTATGTACCAGTCATGTCGAGTTTAGGATCTGTTAGACACTTTAAGTTTATTGTGAGGGGATTCAAACAGTTTTCCATATAACTGAAAAACACATGAGATTCGCACGGGACAAGAAAAATAACGAATTTCCAAAGACCAAAGTGTAATTGAAAGTAAGTAGATTAAATTAATAACATTTCTAGTTCACTTTTCTTATATTATTTTCTTAAAAAATAATTTTTGTATACCATATATAATTATTTTTATGGGCCGGAAAGCAAATTTCCATAATTTAATTACATATTTCTATTGCTCTGAATTTTAGTTGTGTTCACTGGCTAAACGTAGCTAACTTAGGTTAGGTTGTGGTGGCTACCGATTTAACGTATCATTTTTACTAAGGCCTGACTAAAACCCATTGTGATGCCACAAAAACTTGACCATCATGCTTCATTATCCAGCCATTTAATTCTCTAATGAACCTCATTAAATCCATTACTTTGTCATCGGGTATCTTGGATAGACCATCCAGTAAAAGTGTTCTAAAAATTTCAAACCTAGCCTTGATCAAAGCAGGACAGTCGCATAAGAGATGGCTGTACGTTTCTTCCTCCTATCATCTTTGCGCGTCATCCTATCAAACAGTGATCTGTCAGAATTCCTATTACTATTGAGTACATATCTCATTATCTCGGTCAGGTGTTGTATCTTTCCGCCTTTACTCGACTTGTTCAAATGTAAATTCCTTTTGGCAAAAGGCATACCGATGTGTTTTTTATCAAGAAGAATCTGCTTCGTTGTACCTTGCCTAGCAAGTTCAACCGCCTTACAATTTCCGTCGATATCCCTGTAACCAGAAATCCACCTAAGAGGCAATATGTTCTCTTTGGCCATCTCCTGTAGAGATTGGCGACAGTAAAGCACTAATTTGGAATAAGCGAGTAAGCGAGCCCAGTGCTTTTATTGCTGCTAAAAATTTTATTGTCGCTAAAAATGAAGATATCCTTATCTTTTAAGTTGGCTCCGGTTTGCTTTTCAGCCTCTATGATAGCAGATATCTCCGCCTGGAAAACACTGAAATGATCAGGAAGACTAAAAGAAAGTTCCATCGGAGAGTTCGCTAAGAAGATACCTCCACCAACTCTCCCCACAAGCTTTGTGATATTTTCAGGCTGTCACCTGAAGTGTGGTAATTGATTATCTACCCATTCCTTCCTGTTATGGATTTGTGTTCTGAAGTAGTTATTAGTTAATAAAATTTGATCGCATCGAACGGCATGGCTGAGTGATCCATTGATTTAACTCTCTTAGACGAGGTGCAATCATTACTGCCGACTGATATACCACCAAGTTCAGTAGCAAGATATTGAGTATTACATTTAGAACCTCACTTGGCATGGACCTCTGTGCACCGCCCATATACCAGGTGTGTTTGTTGAAGTGTGCCGGTTTTACTAATAAAGAGATTCGCGAAATGTGTAGAAACCAATGGTCAATACTTTGAATAAAAAAATTTTGAGATTCCTCTGAGAATTAAGTGTTTTCTTTATCGAAAGAACTACCACACCTGGTACATTAACGCAAATCTTTGAATCACATCCAAGAAATTAGCATTTGAAGCTCTAATTATTGCTGGCAACCACACAATGGCCGCTTAAAGGAGCATTGGTCTTACAACATAATCCTGGATTTTATACCTCATCGCTTACCTATTGCTCTTTTGCTCTTGCTCTTTCTCTTTAGGGAGAACAGTAGCAGCCTTCTCGTACCTTTGGACGTAGCTAAGTGTGGCAATATTTCAAAATATAATTTTATATTAATTATATTATGAAGTTAAGTTTTAAAAATTCAATATTTAATTTGAAAATGAGCAAAACTCATTTCGTAAGCTTAAATTTCCTAACGGGTTTGGTTTGGTTTGGGAAACTTAAAAGTAGGTAATTCAGTTTTAGTTTCTGCTTACTTGAAGCAGAGAACGATAACAATGTAACTGGCCGCTTACATACATACATACATACATATGCCTGTATTGAAGCAAAACAGGACACACCTGCCGTTTAGGAGGCTTCTGGGTGTTTATTTGCAATAACAATGAGGTGGGTGGTAATGTTTAACTAAGCACATACTTTTGTTATACATAAAAGTATATATATGTATATAAAAATGTAATAACAATGATATGTCACGCGATAGGAAATAGCCCACAAATCCATGGCATATGTACCGTAAAATGAATACATTGTATTGGTTACAAGGAAAAGTGGAATACTAACCCAATAGTAAGAGTAAAAGCGCCTACAATAGCGCAAATTAGGGTGGCCAGTTGGAAGAAGGGCAGGGCGCCAGCTTGACTATGTCAGTTTATTCATAAAATATACGAATAAATTTATATGTTATACTTGTAAGTATATGCATACAAATTTATTATATTCCTGACATACTTGAGAATGCAATTATCCATTGTAGACAGTAAAAGCGCGTGCCACACAGTTGGATAAAAGAAATTCTTGTCCAACTATGCCACATTGTGTTGTACATATATCAGACGCTGAGTTGGGTGCATTTAAGTTTTTATATACACGTATATGTCTGCATGTATACTTAAATATGCATTTGATTGCATACATAATGATTGGTGGTGATAGCAATGCTTGAGTGATTGTGATGGCGTTGATGACCTCACGGTGTGACGTGGGCCAGACCGATGGCTATGGGGGCACTGTTGACTAGTTAGAGTAATGATATATTTATATAAAATATATACATACATGCACATATATATATGCACCAACGCGACATGTCGCTATGCAACGAACCGGTGAAAACAATTCCTCGCTCCATGTGTGGCATTTACTCGTACTCGTAAAATTTGTGCAACAGAGGAATTGGGGCAAAAGTAAAATTGTGGTCAGTTGAAAGTGGTACGTATGAATGTATATAAACATTGAAGATGGGGTGTAAAATTTATACATAAAATTTCTATTTCTGCACATTTTCACTTTTCATGTGCAACAAAGGCATACATATATACATACATATATTTGTCTAAACAAATATAGCTTGTGAATGAAATTTCCTTCAATACTGAATTTGCATGATATGCAAAATATTTTCCAAAAATTATGGATTCACATTAATTTCATTTTCCTTCGACGCGCTTTTGTTTGTTTTTGTTGGCAACTGCTTACGCCGGGAAAAGATGTGACAAATGTCAGGCAATATGCTTGAAAATTTTTGATGCTTTTATACATTTTTTTTCTGTAACCACTTGGCTCACTGCCAAAGAAAGCCACACGCGATATACACGTAAATATATATATGTATGTACAAGTATGAATATGCATGCATACTTATACATACATATATAATATTAAAGCAGCAATCTGCCATGGTCATATTTGTTGTTTGTTTGTTTGTTTGTTTGTTTTGGCTACATGATTCGGTGTAAATTTTATACATTTCTCACTAAACACCACATCAAATTGGGTTAAAAGTTCAAAATTCTGTGGCCTTGCTGGAGTGAGCGTCAAGAACGTTTTGGGGCGCCATTTAATCATGTTTACATGTATTTATGTGTATATGTATGTATATTCGTACGCATTTAAAAATGGTAAAAACATACTTAAACAAATATGAAAATTTTTGAAAAGAGCAGCTAAAAGTTTCCTTAAATTCAAAAATATTAAAAAGTGCTATAAAACGTGTACCGTTAAAAAAAAAATTAATTTGAAAAATTGCCTGTAAACTCATAGTAATATTGAAAAAAGGGTTTTCAGAAAATGCGAATAATTGGTTTAATTTAAAACAAACCATCCATATAAATCTAACCTCAAAAATGCCAATAAAGCCTATAAAACGTGTACTGTTGAATAAATAACTCTGAATTTTTTCCTGTAAATTCAAAACAATATTAGTAAAGAATTTTCAAAAACTAAAAATAATTGGTTTAACTTAAAACAAGGCACCCATATAAATCTAACCTCAAAAATGCCAATAAAGCCTATAAAACGTGTACTGTTGAATAAATAACTCTGAATTTTTTCCTGTAAATTCAAAACAATATTAGTAAAGAATTTTCAAAAAATAAGAATAATTGGTTTAATTTAAAACAAGGCACCCATATAAATCTAACCTCAAAAACGCCAAAAAAGCCTATAAAACGTGTACTGTTGAATAAATTGCCCTGAATTTTTTCCTGTAAATTCAAAATAATATTAGTAAAGAATTTTCAAAAACTAAAAATAATTGGTTTAATTTAAAACAAGGCACCCATATAAATCTAACCTCAAAAATGCCAAGAAAAGCCTATAAAACGTGTACTGTTGAATAAATTACTCTGATTTTTTTTCTGTAAATTCAAAATAATATTAGTAAAGAATTTTCAAAAACTAAAAATAATTGGTTTAATTTAAAACAAGGCACCCATATAAATCTAACCTCAAAAATGCCAAGAAAAGCCTATGAAACGTGTACTGTTGAATAAATTACTCTGATTTTTTTTCTGTAAATTCAAAACAATATTAGTAAAGAATTTTCAAAAAATAAGAATAATTGGTTTAATTTAAAACAAGGCACCCATATAAATCTAACCTCAAAAACGCCAAAAAGCCTATAAAACGTGTACTGTTGAATAAATTGCCCTGAATTTTTTCCAAATCTAAGCTGAAAACGTAAAAAAAATTGTATAGCATTATATTTTTTATATTAAAACGTTAAAAAATACACAAAATTTTATCTGCATATTTAGAATAATAGGTATTGTTAGTTCACACTACGTTATTGGTCAGCATTATTTTATTTTAAAACATCTCATCCATACAAAACTAACCTCAAAAACGTCAAAAAAAAAGCTGATAAAGGTGCATTATTGAAAATACGACTCTCTCAAATTTGGTTCAAGCGCTTATAATAACATTGTTATAGTAAAATTGGCCGTGATTATTATATTTTCTCCCCACTCTCCACTCCCTACAAAACCTAACCTCAAAACCACTACTAAACTGTGTGAAAAAAATTCCACGCAAATATTTCACTCAATACTCTTCATACATCTTCAAGTACGCACGTCAAATTTTGAGTATAATTTAATGAAGTGTTAAGAAAATAACGTAATAAAAAATTTATTTTTAATGAGTTCAACCAGAAGCTTGCCCGTCGTTTCATAAATAAACAACATTTTCTTTTTCTTGAATTATTTGTTGTTTTGTGTGTTTCGAACAAAATTAATATTGTTTTTGCGAATTCACAAAACTAACGCAAAGTTTGAAAATTTTAAGTGTTTTGGAATATATTCGGATTTTATAAATATACATACATTAAATGGATATATGATATAAGCAGTGCTGTTTATTGTCAAAATAATGTGTAGAGAATATTATATATGTATGTATGTACATGGAATGTATGCGTCTATATCGCACACAAACACGGTAAATAAATTTTACTAAAAGTGTTTCGATTCAAATTTATTTTATTTAAAAATTAAACAACTGAAAATTGGCAGCAGTGTAAATGGCAATTACGAAAAGGTGGAACTCGATTTTGATGTTGTATGTAAAATAAATATTAGAAAAGTTATGGAAAAATATTCTAATATACAAAATTCTGAATGATTTTGAAATATTTATTCATTTATTTTATTTGCGAATTCTTTATTCAACACGGTGATTCTCTTAAAGCTCATAGCTTGAATGTTAAATTAATCGCATTAACATGAACACTTTCTAAAAATGTTGGCGTTATTTTGTGACAATAATACAAAATAGTGTGGTGAGCATGAAGAAGAAAACTTATAGAGAAGAATAGGCCATAAGCGTGAAATAAAAAAATCAATGAAACATATGTATGTATGTAAAGAACTAACTGCCTGTTGACATTTGCATGTAAATACATAATTGTAATTTCTTTTGTACTTTTGTTCCATCGGTTTTACAGCCAACAAAAGCTCATTACGGAGTCAATGAAAGTGTTTTGCGTGCTTAATTTAAATGTACACAAATTATTTATTTATAACTAAAACGAATTTAGCATACAAAAGGTAAATAAAACGATTTTAGATGATTCACCGAAGCGAAGTTTGAATAAAAAAACGCTTTTTTTGTTTTCCGAATTTCGTGACTTTTAATTAAGTCAATTTATATTTAAAAGCTTAAATATAAATACAAAAATACAATACAAATAAAGACAGAAATACAATATATGTATACACATATTCGTCCATATAAAATTACAATGAAAAAAGAAGAAGCATTAAATATACAACATTAGTGATGTCATAACCGCAAACACTCGATCGTGGTTTTCAATGTGATAGCAACGCTGAAGGTTGACTAACCATTGTTTTCGTTTTAAATTGTTATTATCTATTATTGCTATTGTATTTATTTTGATTTGTTTACTATTCTATTACTTATTATATAATGTATTTCTTTTTATTTTATTTTATTTTATTTTATTTTATTTTATTTTATTTTATTTTATTTTATTTTATTTTATTTTATTTTATTTTATTTTATTTTATTTTATTTTATTTTATTTTATTTTATTTTATTTATTTTATTTTATTTTATTTTATTTTATTTTATTTTATTTTATTTTATTTTATTTTATTTTATTTTATTTTATTTTCTTTTATTTTATTTTATTTTATTTTATTTTATTTTATTTTATTTTATTTTATTTTATTTTATTTTATTTTATTTTATTTTATTTTATTTTACTTTATTTTATTTTATTTTATTTTGTTTTATTATATATTATTTTATTTTATTTTATTTTATTTTATTTTATTTTATTTTATTTTATTTTATTTTATTTTATTTTATTTTATTTTATTTTATTTTATTTTATTTTATTTTATTTTATTTTATTTTATTTTATTTTATTTTATTTTATTTTATTTTATTTTATTTTATTTTATTTTATTTTATTTAATTTTATTTTATTTTATTTTATTTTATTTTATTTTATTTTATTTTATTTTATTTTATTTTATTTTATTTTATTTTATTTTATTTTATTTTATTTTATTTTATTTTATTTTATTTTATTTTATTTTATTTTATTTTATTTTATTTTATTTTATTTTATTTTATTTTATTTTATTTTATTTTATTTTATTTTATTTTATTTTATTTTATTTTATTTTATTTTATTTTATTTTATTTTATTTTATTTTATTTTATTTTATTTTATTTTATTTTATTTTATTTTATTTTATTTTATTTTATTTTATTTTATTTTATTTTATTTTATTTTATTTTATTTTATTTTATTTTATTTTATTTTATTTTATTTTATTTTATTTTATTTTATTTTATTTTATTTTATTTTATTTTATTTTATTTTATTTTATTTTATTTTATTTTATTTTATTTTATTTTATTTTATTTTATTTTATTTTATTTTATTTTATTTTATTTTATTTTATTTTATTTTATTTTATTTTATTTTATTTTATTCATTTTTACCTTTTTATTTTATTTTATTTATTTTTTTTAACTATTTCTCTTTTTTTTATTTTTTCATTGCTTTATTTTATTTCATTTTTTTATTCTTTTTTATTTTATTTTTTATAGTTTATGGTTTATTTTTTATTTAATTTAATTTAATTTATTTTATTTTCATTAATTTTTTATTTTACTTTATTTTATTTTCATTTCATTCCATTTCATTTTATTTTACACTCATTTTTTTATTTTATTTTTTATTGTATATTTAGTGTTTTTATTTTAATAAATTTTTTTATTTTGTTGTATTTTTTTTGGCTTCTAGTAATTTTAAAAATTAAAAAAATAGCTTTTTTCTTACCTTTCAAGTTTGTGTTTCTTTTCGTTTTGGAGCTAAGTGTTGATTTTTGTTCTCCTTCTTTTTCTTCACAGTTATTTTCACCTGCTTTTTAGAGCTTATGTGTTCTAATTCTTTTTCTTTTCTTTTTTTGCACTTATGTTTTGTTTGTTTTACACATTTGTTGATGGCAAGCGAAAATCTGAAAAAAGTAGTAATGAAGGTGTTGTCATTGTTTTTTTTTTTTGGTTTATAATTTTTTCTCTTTTGGCTTTGTAGCGTGTTGTAAGTCATCGACACATGATATTACAACGATTTTCCAATTACATTGTTCCTTTAGGTGTGCTTAATAACACCTTTAACTGCACTTTTTCCAAAATAAAAATAGAATTATAGTAACACATAGTAATAATGCGCGATACAATGGAAATGCTTGTGGAAACAATTATAATGATTGCTTTTAGCTTTTAGAGGCAACCATTTCATTTATTTTGCTTTCAGTTGTTATACATTTTAGGTGAAAGAGCACATCAAGCAATTTCCTTTTATATTTTGATGTTCTTTTTACGTTTCACTATTAACAATGAAATCATCAGATATTCGGTGAATTCCGCAAATACTAAAGCTATTTAAAAATATATATTACCTTATATGTATGTATTCATCTATCTATATACAAACAATTTTTATCAATCCCTTATACTTTCGAAAGCTCGTGAACAGGTGATAACATACGTTAGATAAGATTCCAATAAATGTGAACCGTTATGACTCGTTATCTACATCAAATACATAAAGCAATACATTTCATATCCACATACAAACATACTCGCGTAAAAATACCGATAAAATACCACAAACCCAAACAGGGTTGATTGAAGAAAGCGCAGAGAAATGTCGATGGTTTCATGGAATTTGCACATTTTCCTCCTTCTATGTTTCATTATTTATTTATTTGTTTTTGCAATGAACTAAACTGTGTCATAAATTACTATTTAATACAACTACAAATTAGTGGACAATGTATTAGTACTTCGCCGGTTTATATTGTTCTAGTAATATGGACAGAGTATACGAGTATGTAAGACAGATTGTCTGCATTCTACTCTGGCATGACTAAAATGAGGGTAAACTGGTATTTTTGCGTCGTAAAATAGGTATTTCTTTTTTTTTACTTAGAATTTAGTGCGCCATATGAGTATTTAGTGGGTATCTGTGTTAAATTTTTATGGTATTATTATCAGAGGGTTTGGCATTTTCTGAGAAGAACGCAATTACAAAATCAGATAATGTCCAGCTATTACACTGGCTGTGGTGTTAAGCATAAGAAACCAAAATGGTATCTACTCTTCGATCCCTGATCGATCTGACTATTCTAGCCTTAGAGCAACGGCTCTGTCTAAGATATGGTTGAATAATTCTTCTATGATATTGCAGTAGTTTTATTAGTTCCATAATCGACTAATATCAGTCTGAAATTAATGACTAATCTTTGGAAATTCTAAAAAGATACGAATGTTTATTTCAAGTCGTCTTTCTGTAAAATATCGTTCTATACATGAGTTTGACATAAAGCTCTCAGATAACGGAGTGAAGATACACTAAATACGAACTGCTTAAAATCTTCAAAATCTTCATCAGGAAGTACAAAATTCCGTCTCAAGTCTGGGGCTAGAGCAAAGTATTTAGGAGTCAGGCTGTTCAGAAAACAAAGCTCAGAGATATATGAAGAGCCCTCTTGACTGTAAAGAAGCTAAACAAAAAATCGAACTTAAGTACCAGAATCTGCCGCTGGATTTTCATTTAATGATAATATCTTTACTCTTATACGATGTAGTAGTGTAGTGATTCACAATCGTGAAAACCTCCCCTCAATAAAGCTCTAAACGTAATTCTTGACATCCTGATTAAAGAATTGACAACACATCAGACGGCATCCATGTGGGCTTTTCACTTAAAGTTACAAAAAGAATTACACTCAAGAGTTTTATGCACCTATACCTTTCTCACAACTACTATGAATACTTGATTCTACTTTATTATACTGTTTCCCGGCAAGAAAGAATGAGCTAATAAATATGACACTCCGGTAGGGAGCATTGAAATATATGCATACATATGATGTAAAACTTAATTGATGGTAGAGTGGAAAAAGATTTTCTCACCCAGCTCTTCATTGGAACTTTCATTCGAGTTATCAGATCATGGTAATGCAATCCAGACTGAAACCTCTGCAATCCTGGAAGCTGTTAAACATTTTGGAAACGTATACTTAGGAAGAGACATTTTCACCTTCAGTGACAGTCGTGACAGCCGACCACGACTGGAACTGCAAGCCAGGCCCATTTTGCTCAACAAAATAGGACCAAGCAGATGCTACCAATAAAGAACGCATTGGTTTACATTTAGGCACATGCAAACTGCTACTAAAGGAATACATTCCCAAACAGGCCGCGTTGAGGTTGAAATAAAACTTGGCCTATTACAAGTCGAGGAAAACTCTGCGTGTTGCAAGTCGAGGAAAACTCAGCCGATATGTAATTAGATAGGTTCGAAGGGTCAAGAATAAAGGCACATTTCAAAGGTAAATGATTTCCTGACGGGATGTTGCCTTATGGGATGGCATGAAGAAAGTCTGTAGGTATAACGAGTGGGAAGAAGCAATTTTCCACCAATAAAGTAATTCTTCTATCTTACCAAACTTGCTTAAATCCCAATAATTGCCCACAATTATTTTACCGAGCTTTTAATTTAAGAGACTATGAATGACAGTTTTACCATGAATATTGTGAGTATTTTTTGTTCTAATTTATTGATCACAAATACAAAAAGCAAATCTTACATTTTAAGGCCTCAACCGCTCGCATTGTGCCCAAGTTCGTCAAGCTCCTAAGTGGACTTTATTCCTCAACATTCATGGAATTCCAAACTTAAATAAACAAGAACTGTCTGCATACAATAACAAAACTATTAAAATGCTAACTGCTTACATAAATAGCCGGGAGATCCCGGATGCATTCACTAATGAGCGCATTGAAGGAGAAAATTGAAAATTATCTGAAAGATTACTAATCTCACATGAATTTTCCGCACTTATAGACAGCTTAATCTATTTTTATGAGTCGCATGGTTTTTTAGAGAAAATACATATTAACACTATATGTATATATGGTATATATATATATATATGTTATGTATAATTTGAAAAAATATTTTCTCAGGAAAAAATGCAGACAAAAATTTACTTAAAACAACAAGTTCATAAGTAGTAATTGAATGTACTATGGCACTTATGTAAATATGTATGTATGTATGCACGTTCATTGATATAAACATTTTTTCTCTTGCCTACAAACGATCGCAAGCGTTCAGTTGAGTCACAAATAAGCACCTTTCCAATGCCAATGGCAATTGCCTGTCGCTTTCGGTCTAATTATTCTAAACATTTAATAATAACAAGTTGAGCTGTCGATATATGTATGTATATTGAAGTATATACATATACATTTTGGTATATATTTAGCATAAAAGAAGCAGCAGCAGCAGCAGCAGCACTTTGTCGTGAGTGGAATGAAACGAGTGACGTAATTGGCAGATTAACTTACGCTGACAGGCGAAGTTCAAAAGATTGGTGGAGAGCTTGTTTGAGTGCTTATAGTTTTTTATTTTTATTTTAATTTCATATAATTTTTATTTTTTTTTTACTTTTTTAAAATTTTTTTTTTAATATTTTTCTATTTATTTTTCTATTTCTTTTTTTTTATATTTTTAATTTATTTTTTATTTTATTTTAATTTTTTTTTTTTCTTTAAACTTCTACCAAATTATTTTGTTGCTCTTTTGTGTGCGCTGAATTTAATTTAAATTTTATTTTATACTCAATTTCTTTTGAAATAGAATTCTAAAGCGATTAAAAGGAAAAATCGCTGAGTTGCTTTTAAATAAAATAAACAAGTTTTACGCCAACAATAAGTGTAGTGATCATGCTCGTAGTTGTTTCAGGTAAATAGGTATGTGTGTGTGTGTCATAGTTGAGTGTTTCAAATTTGCCGCAAATATACTCATTCCCTTTCGCTGCTTATGACTTCATCAAGCGATCGTGCTGCACGCAAAAAAAAATGTTTTTTTTTTGTTGTTTAATGACATCATCAACAAAACGACTGTTTGGGCTTAGTGGCGTGGCTTGGCGAAATGCGGGTGATCGTAGAATGCCCACAAGCAACAAAAGCATTGATGTGGGCGAGTGTGAAGAAAGGTTAATATCACATTCACATTTCACATTTTTTAAATTTCCTAAATATGTTTTTTTCTACATATTTTTTCACACATACATACATACTTTTATCAATAATTTTTTGCTTGATTTCCAATGGCATTACGAATGGCGGTTTTATTATTTATTGTTTTATGATTTCTATAACGGCAAGCAGACATGCATACATACATATTTACAGATTATAAAAAAAATATTGTTTTTATGGCTATACAGACGTTTCTATATGTAGCTTATATACATACGAGTACCTATCTGTAAACATATTTATGTAAATAATTTTAAATTTTGAGTTCTAGACATACATACATATGTATGAAAAGTCATATGTACATACGTGTACGTGCTTTGTACACATAAACACAAGTGGCTTCCGAAAAAAAAAATTCACGAGCTCCCACAGATGACTCAAATTTCAATAGCACATAAACCCATTAATTTGACTTTTGGTTGGTTTGGAATTTCATTTTTGCACTTAATATAAATATTGTATTTACACATTTCATTAATTATTTGACACACTTCGTATGTATTTTTTTTAAATTTTTATATGCTAATTTTTACTGTGTTTTTTTTTTTAATTAAACCTAAAAAAGAATTATACACTACGGAGACAAAATACATTTTTTAACAAAAAAGTCTAAAAAAATATATGCATAATCTAATAATTTAATTTAATAATTTTTTATCCTTTAGAAAATAATATTATTTAAATGTGGCAAAAATAAATATTTCTGCAACTTTTAAATTTTATTAAATTATTGTAAAATTTATAAAAGGCGAAAAAAGAAAAACTTAAAAAAAAGAAGTTAACGAAAAAATTTTGAAATATTTTCACTTAAATACTGTATTTTTTTGTTTGATATATTACATATATTTTTATCTTTAAGGAAATAAATATTAAATTTGTTCAAATTTAACTCAAATATATGTATTTACTATTATTTTGTTTTAATTTCAATGAATTATTGCATAAGCATAAAGAGCAACATTAAAAACAAAATTTATTTAAAATTTATGATATTTATAAAAAAAATTATAAATTTATTTGTTTAATTATTTAACAGCCAGGAATGAAGAAATAATTTTTATTAATTTTCAAAAATTTTGGAACTTGAGTTTTTTTTAAAAAGAAAAAATGTTTAAGAAATATAAAAAATACATACCTACATATATATTTTATGAATTTTTTAACGTCGAAAAAACTAAAAAAAAATTTTAAATTTGAACTATTTCTACTATTATATAACAATTTTCTTTAATACTTTTTTTATAAAAAATGCAAATTGAATTTTGTTTAACTTTTAATTTTTTTGTATGCAAATTTTCTTTTTTTAAACAAAAAATATATAAGAAAAAAAAATGTCAAATTTTGTAGTAGATAGTTACACAATTTTTTTATATTTATATGTGTGAAGATAAAAGCAAAAGCAATTAATAATGGGAAATTTTTTTTTCATCTCGAATGAAACAAAATATTTAAAAAATTCGGCATCCAAATCGTATTCCCAATTTTAAATTAAAAACCAATCCAAAAAAAAAATAGTTTCAATTAAATTAATATTTTTTGCACACACGCACAAAATTTTGAATTAAAAAAAAAAATCCAAAAAAAATTGTTTCAATTAAGTTAATATTTTTTGCACACACACAAAGTATTTCTTAAATAAATTTATTATTTTTTCATTCCGGAGGTTGCAGGTATGTATAACAAAAAAAACATTTCATTAATTTATATCGTATTCTTCATTATATGTTCCAATATCACATTCTTAAAAATTTTGAAATATTTGAAAAACTATAAAAGAAATATTTTTAAAGAAAATATTTTATATTTGTTCGCCTTGAATGAAAAATTGTAATTCTATAAAAAAAATGTTAAATATTTATATCCAATTCTTCATTATATGTTATATAATTCCCAATTTTTTATTTTTAAGTTTTAATAAAACATTAAAACTATTCTTTAATCTTTTTTCGCTTTGTGGAAAAAATTGTGTTTCTATAAGATAAAAAAATATTAAATCATTAAAACTTTTGTATAAAAAAAAAAGTATTTCTTACAGAAAATAGTTACTTTTTCATCTTGTATGAAAAACGATGTTTAATAAAAACAAAAAAAATTAAAAAAAATACATTCAATTCTTCATTATATGTTCTAATATTATATTATTGACAATTTTATCTTTTGATAAAATATTTTGAAAGACATATTATTTAAAGAAAATTATTATTTAATCGTCTTGAAAGAAAAATTGGTGTTTTTATAACAACAAAATATTAAAAAGAGTTATTTCCAATTATTCATTATAAGTGCTAACATTTTTCTAAATTTCCCAATTTAATTGTTATTTTTTTATAAACACAATTTCTTCATGAGACTTTCTTTACGAGCCAAAAATATATATACAAATATCTTGCGATCTTGCAAGTAATTTTTCGTGGGAGTAAACTCGATTTATTTTCTTTTCTTTTTTTTTTTTGGTATTTATTTTAATATTGTAGTTTAGAATTTTTATTTCTTATTATAAGTTTTTCCCAGACATTTTCGCATAAATTCTGCTTTTATTTTTTTTATTTATCACTAATTTTTTGTGCCTTTATAACTTTGTTTTCAGCATTTAAATTTATTTATATTTCGATGATAACATTGCCAAAAACTCGTTTTGTTAATTTGTTTATTAAAATGTTTGCACCAAAGTCGAGGTTACTGCACAGCTGAGCGCGTGGCGCGCCAAAAAGGAGCAAATAACAAACACAACACACAGCTTAACTCCGCAGTTCAGTCAGCAGCAACTTATTCACCGGTTTACCTTCACTTATAATTTTTTTTATTTTTTTCATTTTATTATTATTTTCTTATTATTATTATTTTTTTTTCTATTTTCTTGTTATTGTCTTTTTTTTTTTTGCGCAAATTTAACGACACACAGCCGCGTTGTATGTATTTTGCATGCGCTTACTATTCAATTATAAAGACATATGCATACGTATATATGTACATATTTATATATATGTGTATTTATGTATGTAAATGTGTTCTAACCCATTGCTCTTCTCGCACACAGCTGATAACTTTAAATACTCATTTCACACTACATTTATTGCTACCTTGCTTATTTTCACTTTAAACACAGTTGTTGTTGTTGTACGTACGTGTATTTCAATTTCAAAACAATTTATTAACTCTTTTCTTCAGTACACTTTCATTTCAAAAAACAAAAAAAATTCTTACTCGTATTTCACCTTTATTCAGTATTCGCATGCGACGATCCAACACGTTAAGCGTTTGAAAAACAACTGAAAACAGAACCAACGGACGATTCGTTGTTGGCCATGCGAATTGCTTGCTTACTTGCTTACTTGCCAGCTCCTCACTACACCACTGTACTCGGCTGTACTACTGCTGCGGCACGCCGTGAGTGCCCGGAGCCACAAAGCAGCAGCGTATGTAGCGGCAGCAATACCACCACCATCAACACCACATACATGTATGCATACATACTCGACCGGTGTTAGCGTAAGCGCCCCAATCAGTCACCGTCGCCGTCACTATCGTCTCTGCTGACACCGTCATACACCACTGCAGCTGAAGCTCACTTTGCCGGCAAGCGACTTTGCTATGCTGACTGACTGATTCTGGGCAACAACATAACGTCGCAGCGCTTGGGGTTGGTGTTCAGTCAATTGCGAAATAGCAAAACAAAAAAACAAAAAAAAACCACCTCAGATACTTGTTGGTTTTAGCGGCGGATGGCAGAGCACAGTGGTGCAGTGTGTGTGGTTGAAGAATTCTTTATTTAAATTTTTGAAAAATTGTCTAAATTTTTAGTTTAAATTAAATTTCTATAATATTTAGATGTTGGTCGATTCCTGACCTTCTGAATGGCAGTACACTATTCTAAAAAATTGGCTATCGCCGACCGCGATCTATTATTAGGGACTAAAAGCCAGCCGCTCGTGCTACTAGGCGGAGGACCATGTGCAGACTAACATACATCCAAAATATGAAAAAAAAAAACATATTGCAGTCCTCCCTCCGCAGGGAAGGTCAATACTAGTAGTCGGTGGTGACAAAATCATCAACAGGCCCAGCGCGAGCCAGCTCATTCACCTTTTCATTACCTTCTTCATACTTGTGACTACGGGATCCAAACGATATACACTGTGTTTTCCCGCGATATTATGGGGATTGTCTCTTTGCATGCTCGTACGACGCACTTGGACTTGTGCTGACATACTTAATTACTAATAGACCTTTGCATTAAAGCGGTTGGCTGCTTATGTAATGCCCACAATCTCTGTTTGGATGACAGAATTGTAGTCATTGAGTTTGAAGCTACCATTGTTATTGGGGTGGTCAAAGAAGAAGCCTGCTCCTGTGCCTGTCTGGTATTTAGGCCCATCAGTATAGATATAGGTGGTATCTTGACTGTTTCCGATGGGCCCCCTTCTGTCTATACTTCCCTATTAGGAAAAAAATAAATGACGTCTTCAAGGCAGAAGGTTTCCGTTTTTCGTTCGCATTTTACGATCTGATATAATTTTCTCAATACTGCCATGTTTTTAACAATTGGGGGACTGGACTGCTTCATACATATCTTGTATATTAATTGGCTTAATGTCAAGGATGGCTTCTACAGCATTTGTTGAGGTAGTCCTCCTCGCGCCTGCTGCACCAAGTCGGCAAGTACATTGTACCTGTTCCAAATAATTAATGCGACACTTCCAATTTAGTGTCGCCTACCTCACTAGTGCTCTTTATGTTAGTATGGGTCTAATGCCACTTCTGTATCGCCAATGCACCATGTAAGGTCGTAGGCCCCTCTGTTGGTGCAATAGCTCTTCTACAGGTATTCCAAATTCGCAACGCTTTTCTGACTCTGCTATCAACATATTTCCTCTAGCTGCGTTTTTTTTATCAAGGATTACACCAGGATAATTAACAAAGTTGGAAGGTAATGTTACCACTTAAAGATGGTGGGTTGAATTGCTGAATAGATTGAGTTTCAGTTAAGAAATGATCTTTTCAAGTTAAGATCACTAAGATAGAAATCTGTATGTAACGAGTACAAGGTAGAAGACTAAATATTGTGATGGTTTATAAATGGCAAAGTTGAGCAAGAAAAAAAAAAGTAAAAAAGCGTTGAGCTTCTTAATGTCATTCCTACTGATTCTAAAATATTAAGAAAGCCGTAAGGAAATGGAAAAGACGAATCGTAATTCAAAAAACCCGTTTAATTTTACTTTTAGTCTAATCTGGCCTACATAAAGGTTTAAGGTCTCAAAGTGAAAAAATTTTCTTAAAGTACTCCTATTGATTATAAATATATGCAAACTAAAGAAGAAAACCGAATACCATTGAATTTAAAAAAAAAATATTTTTAGCGAAATATTAATACATACTTATTTGGCAAATGATTAACTTTATTCCAAAAATCTCAACTCGACGAGCCTTTCAAGTAGCTCTCCATTTGGGTTCTTTCTTTTAATATGAAATCCGAATGTTTTAAAAATATTTTTTTTTTTGTTTTATGAAGATTTCTCCAGCTCTACACCACAGTGCCACTCTTAACTTTCATCATCTGCTCTTCGATATATGTATGTATATACGCTTGAGAGAAAATTTTTTAACGTTTCTGCAATAAGAGTAATAAAAGCATATATACATATATGTACATATATAAATAATTACAATGTGTTGGCGACATTAGTTTAGCGGCAACAAAAGTCCGCCTGTCTGCAATAAAATCTGTTGCTTTGTTTTTAAGTTGCAACTCTCGGCATTCGTCGCTACAATTACTGATGTTTGCTTGGTGGCAGTGCTCGATGGCATTATATTTAAGCAAACAAATGTGTGATTGCATTCATATGTACATACCTATATATTGTATGTACACATGTACATATATTGCATATACAAATATACTGTTAGGTATGTTCACCCCATTGCAACAGTGTTGCTTTGTCATTGTTGAACGTTTGAGTGTTTGAAGACTGCTGAATGAATGAATGAATGAATGAATGAATGAATGACTGATGCATTGCATCAGGTCGGCGGCATCACTTGACTTACATTTGAATTGGATTTCCATTTGGTTAAGTTTGTTGAATGTTTTACTTTGCATGCTTTTTTCTCGTTTTTTTTTTCTTTTTTTCTTTTTGAAAAGGTATAGAAATATGTAAATAAACAAAAAGTGCACAAATGGCGGATGAAATATTGCAATTGAAATAAATCTCCATAAACATTTCCCATTGAAGGTATAAAAGATATTCTATTTTTAATTACACTTACAGCTTAACAAGGAAATATCATAGGAGGTATCATGGTTGTGAAGTTTTTTTGATTTTTTCAAAGCAGTTTTGCTAAATTGAAGTGATAACCGGTTCAAAATTATGGTGTATCTAAATTTTATTTAAATAAAAACTAATAAAAACCATATATCATATAATTATCACATCACCCCAAATGTATGCAACAATTTTCAATAAACTTTTTCCATAGTATTTCCTAGAACACAAATCGCCCTAAATGTAGGCAACAATTTTCTCTTGTTTCTTCTCTATAGTATTTCATAGAACACAATGAATATTCTCTGCAGTGCTGGAATTATTTACAATCTTATGAAATGATTTTCATATTATATAAAAATATTAGTTCCGAATAATTTATTTTTCGATAGTTGTTTCATGTAAATAAAGGATTAATTCTCAATTGACTTTTAGAATTGCTTGCAAGCTCTTTCACGCAAGACAAAAAGTGCATAGCTTAAAGCTTTTCATGCAGCAATACGGCTCTCAAAGGTCATTTCTTCAACCAAATTTATGACCTTTGATAATTTGTCTCCATAACTTATGGTTATCTCCGCTTGTAATACTCTTATAGCTTTAGTTCGCATAAAATAGGGGTGGATTTTGTAGAAAGTTCAAATTTTTTTTGTTGTCAAAGTAAAAGTGGCGGGAAGTGATAGCTCTTGTTTCACCTTTCTCACACGTGCTGAAACTCCCTTATTATTTCCTTTCTTTTTATTCTTGCATTTGTAATGAAATTTACATGTAAATTGAACATCTGTCTCTTCAGGGATACTGAATTGAGCTACTACTAATTTCAGTTACGTAAATGTGTGCTTTTTAAAAGCTTAGAACAAGTTTTGAAATATTATTTTAATTTCAATTTTTTTTAATTCCCGATTATGCATTTCGTAATATTTCACTCAGATACATTTTTTATATTTTCTCATGGCAAAATGGCACGTTATTCAAAAAAATATTTATATAACTTTTTCGTTGAATTTTATGTGAAAGAAAGATCTAGCGGAAAATTTAATTTTGCCTAAACTTTTTAAAAGTTCTAGGTCTGCATATATTTTTTTTGTAATTTTGTTAAATATTCAGGCTTAATGGTTTATTTTTTATTAATCTTCTCTTGACTTGAATTTTTACTTTATACTACAAATTAAGCAAAAAATTGCCTACAATTAGGCGGATTATATAAAATTCAATCACAAAACGTTGCCGATATCTGGGCGCTTCGAAATAAAGCTGATATCATCAAAAAGAATGGCCTGAAAACTCGTATTTCGTCATGAACGGAAGCTCCTAAGTTAATTTATTTTGCATGCACGAAAGATTTTTTTTCCAAATTTTCCTTTCCTAATATGTAAAATTTGAACGCAAAACATTGCCTACATTTAGGCGGGTTGAAAGAAAAGCCGATATTAATATAAAAAGAATTACCTGCTTTCTTTTAATATTCAATAAATTCTATAAATAAATCGTCTAATAATTTAATACTATATTATGAGCATAAGCTCATAAATTTGTAGATTTTGTTTACACACATTCTCTTTTCCTTACCACAAAGTACATCTGTTGGCGTTAGTAACGTTTAAATTTATTTATACGAAAATATTTTATTTATAGAACATATTTTTATAATTTTATACAAAAATAAATATGTTTAGATATATCTATTTTTAAATATTTTCCGTCTATTTTACACCCAACCACTTATTGGAAGCTGTTCACCCTTTCACCGTCACACTTTTGCCTTCGACCACAAAATGCTTAATTTAACAATTCGTTTTCCGTAACCGAGCAATGTTTACACCAACTAACATGCTTGACGCTCGAAAATCAACTGAAAATGTTTGCTAGAGCAAATTGGATTAAATGCACGCTTTTCTACAGTCTATTCGTCGTGACTGGTCAGAGCTTAAGGCATAAAAGAAGCAGCAACATAATTAGCTCCACCGTCAGCTGGTCAGTGGTAACAGTGTAAGCCCTAACATGAGCCGCCACCGCTATCAAACGGCCTCACTGCCTTCGTTGTCATCCTCCACTGACGCCGATTTTGCCGGTAAATGATGCAACAGCATCAGTATAAAAGTTGACGAATTCTGTGTAGATACATACATAGATGTTTTAACCATTGCGAAAAGTAAAAAAAAAATTCAGATACTTATGTATTTGGTGTGCCGGAGGCAGTGCACAGTGGTTGAAAGTGAACAAAAGAATTTGTGAAAAAAATATAATTTTTACTATTCAATTACAGAAGCTATTCATTTTAAGCCACAGTGCATTGAAAAGTCAGCCCCCAGAGTGTGACGCTTATTCTACCCACATTATACGAGTACACCGCTTGGAAAAGAGCAGCACAGCGCGAAGTGTCAACTCCCTTGGGGTTGCTGCTCTGACAATTGCATTTTAAGTGACGCAAATATCTGTTGGAGTCATGGCGTGATAAAATAAAGCAATTTCCCAAAAAAAATTAATTTTCAAATGGAATTTTCGAGTTTAAAGGTTTCACAAATATTCCTCATTAAATTTTGCTAGAAAAGTCAGAGAAAACATTTTAAATTTTATTTTTGGAAAATATTTTTTTTTTTTATTTAATATTATTTAATATAAAATATTGAAAATTTATTTAGTATTATTTTGTACTTACTTGCATACATGAAGATTGCTATAAAATCGATAATGAGTAAGGTGATGATGTGTGATGAGATGTGATCTGAAATTGACAGTAAGGTAATACATTATAAATAATATTAATATTAAAATTAAATGTAATGTGACGTCGTGTGTTATATTATATGATATAGCCTGTTGTGATGTGCTTACATGATGCGATATATCAGTGTGAAGTGATATTTTATGATGTGTTGGAAGGCTGTGATATGTTGTTATGATTTTGAATGATGTACTGATCCAATATAAAGTGATGTGTTGATACGATGTTTAATGATGTACTGTGATGTATTGATATGATGTATTTTAAGGTTGTGATAGAGCTGATATGATATGAAATGATGTGCTGTGTTGTGATATTTATTTTAATATGGTAGTGTGTGATATTCTGATATAATGCGATGAGGGATCATGCCAAGTGTTGTGATATGATGATATGATGCAATGTGATATTGTGAGATAGTTTGTAATCTATTGATGTGATACGAGATGTAGTGTTGTGTGGTGATATGTAAATGTGTGATTGTGTGTCTTCATTTGATGTAATGTGAACTTATGCCCTGTCCTGTGATATGTTGATATGTGCCATGTCCTGTGATTTCTTGATGTGATGTGATGTGATGTGATATCATGCCATATCATGCCATTTCTTGATATGATGTGATGTGATATTATGCCATGTCCTGTGATATGTTGATAAGATGTGATGTGATATTGTGTCATGTCCTGTGATATGTTGATAAGATGTGATGTGATATTATGTTATGTTCTGTGATATGCTAATATAATGTGATGTGATATTTTGTGACGAGTCGGTGCGATTTTTTGTTGATATACATAGGTACTAATATGAACTATTGATGTATCATCTGTTATGACATTTTTGTGATGAGTTGGTGTTATGATATTCCAATGTGATGCGATGTGATAAATTGACACGATGTGACCAAAAATAAAAATTATTTACTACACTTTGTAACTAATTATTATTCGTCTAATAATCATAAATATGCTAGATTGAGAGCTCAGTTTAAGCTCAAAGAAATCAGACTACTTTAAATCAAAGGTCTACAAAACAAAATCTTTGTGTCCATCAAGCGACTCACGCGCGATAATTATGGTATTTTACAGAAAATTACAAAACACCTACATAATTATCATAATACAAGGATACAAGTACTTTCAAATATTTAACACTTCAATGCAGAAGAAGAAGAAGAAGAAGAGATGTCTTTACAGACATACGTATCTACAAAATTGCATCGTTATCTCACTTTAGCAACTTTTAAATATCACACAATTAAATTGTTTTCAACACCAGCACTAACGATTTGCATTATCTATTGTTTAAGTGGAAATGCAACTTTCCTTTTGTTTTCCAACATCTTAATTGCATATCATTTAGAGTACAAAAATATTTTTATGTAAAATGGAGAACCACCAACTGCAACTCCCACTTCTATTTAATTATGCAGAAATAAAAGTGTAATCACACATCCATATGTGAGTTTGTATAATGTACGGTATACCAGCATGTATGCCTACGGCTTATTTGTTAGCGAGGGCAGTTCCAAAAGTGCTTAGAAGGAGAAGGCTGTACGTGAAATGGAATAATTTTTTTTTTACTTACGGAGTTACCCTCGTATATAAATGCATACACTCATATGCCCCTTATGACGCATCTTGTCTGCAAAAAATGTACATAAATACCTATGTTGCTTACATTCAAACTGTCGCATAGAGCAATTGATAGCATTAGGGATGCCCTACATCTTTATGCGCCTCCTCACAAAGATTATTAAATGTATAAAAAAATTATATTTTCATAAGCAAAGTATGCCATACGGGAAGCTCTCAGCAAAAGAGTCAGTCATATGTATGCGATCGACAAGCAACGCGTTTCTCTGTCCCCCCTCTCTCCCTCTCCCTCTAATTTGAATGCTTTGTAACTGCTAAGGCGATTTTCGTCCGAGTTCCGCCTCTAACTTTTTTGTCTTGATGTTTTACACTTTGCTGCTAAGCAGTTGCCTCTACGCCGATATGTCCGAAATTGGTGTCCCCGCATAACTTACCATATACGGCTATGTAAGCAGACTTTAAGCAACACCAAAAGGTCCGTCAATATCGTTAAGTACCTCTCCGTTGGAAGCCGTTCGACATCACATTAGGTTTCTTACACGGTGACTCCTACTCGTGTGGTTTCTGTAATCTCTTGTTGAAGAAAATAATTCAAGCATATGCAATGATATTGATGTCACCGTCTCCTGCCGTGAAACTAATAGTTATCGCATTCACAACTCGACTCTCATGTCGCTGTTTACAGGCATAATTATAAAATTGTAGATAACTTCGTCTGTCATGGAACTACCATAAACACCATTAACAATATCCGCCTAACAATCCAACGCAGAATCACTCTTGCCAACAGATTCTACATTGGACTGAGTAGGCAGTTGAAAAGTAAAGTCCTCTTTCGACGAAACACTACAAGTCGCTCATCATTCCTGTGCTGCTATAAGGCGCGGACGCATGGACGAAGACAATATCTGATGAGTCGGCGTTAGGAATTTTCAAGAAAAAAGGTTTTGCAAAAGACTTATGCCTGTGCGTTGGGAACGGAGAAGCTGTGCGACATAATTCAACCAATCAAGAGACAGCGGCTACAGTGGCCAAGTCTTGTGTTATGAAAATTTTCATTGCAATACCCGCCGGTGAAAGCAGAGGAAGAGCAAGACTTCTATTTCGTTGGATTTCCAATTGGTGTCAAACAGCGAAAAGAAGGTTGTTGCCAGCTTGGCTATAATCGCATAAACGGTGTCTACGCCAATAAAGAAGAAGAAGCGCATCTGAGGAAAAAATATCGTAAGGCCTCAAACACACCACATTTGGGATGATTGTGGTGTGAACTAAACTAACTAAAGAAGAAGAAGAATCACTAGTATCAACAAAGATTTAAATGAAGCCTGTGCGACCTACCCAGCCAACAGAATTTGCCGAAGCGACTTTTTTTCTTAAAAAACAAAAAAGTTTGATATCAAAAACTTGCAAATATTCAGCAGAGGTAGAGGCGAGTACGATAGAAGCAGGCATAATGGTATTTTTTCAGTTAGGGAAGACTGTGATTTAAATAATTTTTTGCAGTCGTTAGAGTAAAAAAAAAAAAACGATTTTGAAAAAATTTGAGTTGTGATGTTTTTCGATTTAGTGTGCAATATGTACAAACATACATACATTAAAACCAGAAAGTTTCCGGAATATTTTTCAGCACATTTTTCTTTGTTAAGTTGGTAGCAGTGTCCTTAATTACTATGCAAAAAATGAGCTCGATCTGACCTCAGTTCCCTCTGCAAATTTTCTTTTACGGTCCCAATCGAGTCGAAACGAGTTCCACGGAGTGGTAATACGGGGGTTGATCTATGGTATTGTACGAGTTTTTGGGTCTTAAAATCGTTCACAACTACAGCTCGGTGCGATGGCGCATTATCATCATGAAAAATCCATGAATTGTTGGCCCACAATTCCGGCCGTTTATTGACCGTCTGTCCCGTTGGAACGAATTCACGATGAACCAAACCGCGAAAATCGAAAAAACGATATACGGAAACTTTCTGGTCTTAATATAATACATATATACGTATGTATGTTTACAGTTTTGTTTATGGTGAATGGAAAGAAGATTGCAAAGAGAGGATGTGGCACCAAAATTATGCACATCCGCCGACTAAAGTAGTGCGCCTACTCGTCTGCCAACTTGTCATCCATATATACATACACCTTTAGAATATGCATATATATATGTATATATATATATAAAAGCAAATATATATACATATGAGTGATGGCGGCCGCGGTAGCCGAGTGGTTAGCATTGCGTCCTGCCATTCGGAAGACTCGGGTTCATATCCCGGTGCCACCAACATCCATAAGTTATGGAAAATTAATTTAAATGAAAAATTAAATTAAATTTTCTAATTGCGGTCGCCCCTCGGCAGGAAATGTCCATCCCTCCGAGTGTATTTCGGACATGAAATAAAGCTCCTCGTAAAAAAACCGTCAGCCGTTCGGAGGCGGCTTAGTATAAACTGTAGGTCCCTCCATTTGTTGGAAAGACATTAAGACGCAAAACCACAAATTGGAGGAGGAGCTCGGCCGAAAATCGCTTCAGCGGTTACAAAGCGCCAATTATAAATAAATGAGTGCATATGTACGAGCCACAACCGGTCAATGAATCAACGAGTAGCGGTTGACAATAATGTCTTATGTCTCCGAGATCGCGTGCCACTCAAAGTACACACGTGTGTGCGTGTGTGTGTGTGTGTGTGTGTGCGTGAAATCCTCATTCGACTCTTGACTGCGCTAATTTAACAACCAACCAAACAACCAACCAACCAACCAACCAACCAACCAACTTGATTTCACACAAAATGTAAACAAAAACTGTTGCTGTTCGGCAGATGATCAGAAATTTTGCTCAGCTCATGAGTAGCCTCTTGAATGTGATAACAAGAAATGACAGAGTGTAGTAAGAACAAGAGCTGAAATCGACTTCCCGGCTGAACCGCTGGACCGCTGGACCGAGAAGGCTCTTGACATTGAAAACAAAACAAACCAACAAATAAACATAACAAATCCAGTTTGTAAGCCCGATGAAGAGTCTTTGAAGAGAAGTTAGAATTCTTTGCGCATATATGGTACATATCTACACTCGTATGTAAATATGTTTGTTCGTATAGCAGAAGAAGGATTTGTGCTTAGTAAAAGTCTGTTGTTGAGACAAAAGTCGATTTAGTTGCTGCTGAGACGCGTATCGCGACACAACTAAGAATATTCCGTTAAACAATTTGGTCAAATTGAGACTGCGCAGCCGGCATACACACGCATACATACACAAACATTACATCTAATTAATAAAATAACAAAAAGAAAATTATTTTGAAGAAACAGTGCAAGAATGTGGTGCATAATTTTTGCAATCGCTTTGCTCGCCAGTTGCATTTGTGAAAATTGTGAGTTGCAATAGAAAAGAAGAAGAAGAATTCGTGTTTAATCAAGCCGCAAATAGTTTGTTTTATAAAATTAATTATCTTTTCTCTCTACAAAATCATCTTCCCCTTCAGCCCTTGCACAGGAAAATCTACGTGGCATTCATTTTCCGATGGAAAACTATGATGATTCGTGTTTTGTGGATGCCGCAAAGAATACGCGTGGCATTTGCAAGAATCTCGCCGAATGTGGTTCGGCGCTGAGACGTTGGAAAAATCAAAATATTCGTCCGCAAACCTGTTATTTCAATAAATTCGAACATATTGTTTGCTGTGACATTGAAAGAAGTCCCATTTTGGAGCCGATTTTGTATATGAAACCGATGCGGGTCAAGAGGCGTAGTGAGATGGGTGAGTTATTTTTACTATTTTCCGTTTTTTGGGGTGTTGCTCGGTGATTTGAAAACTCGTATTACGAACTTAATGGATCTAAGAGAGATATGGTTTATACTCCATTCGTCCTCCGTACTGACTTCCGCTGCTGTGGAAAGGGTTAAAAGCATTTTGCCTCAATGCTTGCCGAGTTATCTCAGTGGATCGAGTCTTAATACCATACAATTTCTTTGTTCTATAGGTTAACATTTAGAAAGAACTCTGAAGCACACAAAATACGCCTCAGGAGTCTTTCTTGACATAAGTGGAGCATTTTAATATTGTGTGCAATGTGGCGGCCGCGGTAGCCGAGTGGTAAGCATTCGGAAGGCTCGGGCTCAAATCCCGGTGCAATCAAACTTTCAAAAGTCATGGAAAATTAATTTAAATAAAAAATTAAGTTAAATTTTCTAATTGCGGTCGCCCCTCGGCAGGGAATGTCCACCCCACCGAGTGTATTTCGGACATAAAATTAAAGGCTCCTCGTAAAAAAGCCATCAACCGTTCGGAGGCGGCTTAGTATAAACTGGAGGTCCCTCAATTTGTTGGAAAAACATCAAGACGCAAAACCACAAATCGGAGAAGGAGCTCGGCCGAAAAATTGCTTCAGCGGTTACAAAGCGCCAATTACATATATATATAAATGGCAATAGCGGAAAGTCTAGAAGCAGCTCAGGCAGGCGCATAGAGGAACTCCTCAAAGTGGTATTCCGTCAACGCTCCTGTGGCTATTCGTAGACGGCAACAGTTACATATACGTGTATAATGGAAAGCGCTCTAAGAGTCGTACATCATTGGACGAAATCAGCCAACTTAGGGGTAGAGACTGACAAAACAGATGAAGGTACAAAATCATCGCGTGGAAACAAGGGATAACACCAAGTATCTAGGAGTAATGTTGAGCAAAAAACTTTTGTGGAAACCAAATATAGAGTTAAGGGTGAAAAGGCCAGTGGGGCTCTTTAAGCATGTGACATATGCTGGATACCACATGAGATCTATCCGAGTGGTGAACGCTGCAGGCGAATTCTCTGCTAGAACCCTCTGACACAGACAAAATAGACCACAAAACCCCACGCTTTATCTGGGAAAGAAGCTTTCAAACTACGCTTAAGAAGAGCGGTTGGCGCAGGAAAATGCGATCCGTCAGTGGAACAACAAAACATTTACACGGATGGATCAAAAATCAAAAATCAAAAATGGAGTAGGTGGCGGAGTCTCTTGCGCTGAACTAGACCTCAGACAGTTCTTTCAGCCTCCAGAGTACGATAGTATTTTCCAGGCGGAAATCTTCGCTTTAGGCAAAGCTGCTAAGTTAAGCTTGTAATGCTGAAAACTATACAAAAATATATCAGTACATTGCTTTAGAAAATGTCCTTAGAAGCTCCAAGCCACAAAGGCATTATAGGCAACGGAATAATTGACGAAATTGCCGAAAAGGTCAGCCATCTTACAACCAGTACAGGAAGTATAAGGGTCGCTGACAACGATGTATAATGAAATTTCTGAAAGAGTGAAGTATTCAAAATCACCAAGATATGTGTAATAATACCAAAGTAAACGCCAAATTTCTAACTTACGCAGTCCCTTAAGGAATGTAGGATCGGATTTTTGACCTAATGACGGGCCACAAACTAGTGCAGGATGGAAGCCATGAGTGAGACGTTAGAACACATCCTATTTTTCTGTCCGGCCTTAGCTAGAACTCGTTTGTTGGAAAAACATCAAAACGCTCACCACAAATTGGAGAAAGAACTCGACCGCAAATCGCTTCAGCGGCGCTTTCCAGTTTTATATGAGTATCTTCTTAAATCTTTAATCTTTGTGTTGTCATTGTTTTTTCTTATTTTCTTTTGTCTATGCTTTAACCTTTGTTCTTCATAAATATTTATTACAAATTATGTGGGATAAACAAAATAATTTAATTTATCTATATACATCAAAGTCTTAAAGTCATCTTGACTGTGATTTAGAAAGATGCATGCCCATGCACATTCCCATTTCTCCAATTTTCCCCTTTAATTGCGTTGATCCTTATCAACAGTGTGTAATAAAGTAATTGTCTTTGTTTAAATGCTCATAATTAAATTCAATTGGTTGTGTGTGACGACAAGTGTTGCGCCATGAACTACATATCTTTAGGTAATGCATACACTAAATGCAATGCAATATGCGATTTTTCCATAATTTTTACATATTTACATACATAAGTATTGTACATAGTAAATGCTTCCAGACGTGCAGTTTTTTTCGGTTTGGATTAGATTTTGACAATACATAGGTATGTTTTTTCGATAAAGAAAGCACTTAATTTTCAGAGGAATCTCAAAATTTTTTTATTCAAAGTATTGACCATTGGTTTCTACACATTTCGCCCATCTCTCAGGCAAATTATGGATACCATTCCAAAAAAAACTTTTTCTCATTCGAGGCAAACCATTCGACGAGCCATTTTTCGACTTCTTCAAAATTAGCGAAGCACTGCTCTGCAAGGGAGTGTCCCATCGATGCGAAAAGATGATAGTCGGACGTGGCGAGGTCTGGAGAGTACGGCGGGTGCGATAATATTTCCCAATTAAGCGTTTTTAATGTGTCTTTCACCAGTTTAGCGGTATGAGACGGCGCGTTGTCATGTTGCAAGATAACTTTGCCATGTCTTCGGACCCATTCCGACCGTGTTTTGATCAACGCATGATTCAAATTGATCATTTGTTGTCGGTAGCGATCCGTGTTCACCGTTTCACCAGGTTTTAACAACTCGTAGTACACCACACCACACTGGTCCCACCAAACACAGAGCATTGTCTTACGGCCAAAGCGATTTGGCCTTGCAGTCGATGGGCCAGCTTCACCAGGGGAAAGCCATGATTTTTTTCGCATCGGGTTCTCAAAATAAATCCATTTTTCGTCCCCCGTGACAATTCGATGCAGAAAAGATTTTCTCTCGAATCGTTGAAGCAGCATATCACAAACGGTTTTTCAATTCTCCATTTGTCTATCGTTCAGCTGGTGTGGCACCCGTTTTCCATACTTCTGGATCTCTCCCATGGCTTTTAAACGTTGGCAAATTACTCCTCGAGTCACATGCAGTGTTTCTGCTAATTTTTGTTGCGATTGGGTTGGATCAACATGCAATAACGCCTGCAATTCCTCGTCTTCAAACTTTTTCGCTGCACCAGGATGTTCATCGTTTGTCAAATCGAAATCTCCATTTTTAAATTGAAGAAACCACATGTTCTAATCACTGGAGCATGTTCACCATAAGTTTCTACCAGCTTCAGCTGCTTTTTTCTTTTGATGAAATGAGAAAAGCAACGAATGCCGCAAATGCGATTTACTTGGAACGAAACTCGACATATTCACTGAGGTAAACAAATATGACGCTATTATTTTGGCGGAATGTGACTTGAGTATTTTTGTAGGTTAATGTCGGCCGCGATAGCCGAGTGGTTAGCATTGCATACTGACATTCGGAAGGCTCGGGTTCAAATTCCGGTGCCACCAACATCCAAAAATTATGGAAAATTAATTTAAATAAAAAATTAAGTTAAATTTAAATGGGAATAGTTGGGCGCGATGGCAGATTCGGGATTTCTTCGATAGTCCACTCCACAGCAGCAAAAGCGACTTCGGTGCGCACTGTACGACGTATCTGAGAAAGCGCATTACCCACTGCAGTAAACGTGATTTGAAAACGATCCATGGTTATTCGTATTATACAATCTGCTGGGCGATTATGTTGGCCGAATATTGGACGCAGCGCGTGATGTGTCGCGCGAACCGAACTATTATTTTGGTAATAAATTTGGACGATTTGTAAACATTGTTCCGGGGTAAGTCTGTTCCGTATGATATGGCAAACTGAACTTGATAAAAATCCAATAACAGTTGTCAAAAAGACCAACAACGAATAAAGGATTGCCTCATTGGAAACCTCACGTCTACAAAAACCACCCTTTATATATAATGCAAGCAAACAAATATTGGAATTCGGAAACCTTGCCGTGAGAAAATTCCTCACCAAGCAAAGAAATAGAGTTCATTTATGGTGAATTGTGTCCCAATAATTCAGTGATGTATAATTTATTTTACTCGTCGCAAAGGGAATAATTGTTGTATGTAAAAGAGGCCAAGTAGGGGTCTTACTCTACTTCCAACAGCGGGCCCTGAACTATGATATTCACTGAACCCTGACGCATTAGCAGACAAAAAAGGGAAGGGGCCAAAATTCGAGAGTATCAAGGGCATGAGAAGCTAATGGCTGACAAGGATAATGCTAGAAAATTCTATGAAATTCTTCTAACAGATGGCCGGAGGATACTCACGTAGGAACCAATGTTGCAATTTGTTGACCGATGTCCAGAGAATATTTGGTGTGTAGATGGAAAACTTTTCCAGCTTGCTGAATGGCAATGCAACACCCGGAGAAGAGGAAACAGAAAGATGTTCAATTACCCGACAAAATATGGCCGGATGAAAGCATGGCCCACGATTGGAACCTAAGTACGCTCTGCACAATTTATAAAAAGGTTGACCTTGCGGTCTGCGTCACTTAACTTGGGATTAGCCTGCCATCGGGCAAATTGTATGAAAGACTAAAGCCCACCGTCAACAAACCGAAAGGACCTTATCAGTGGTGCTTAGATCTGGAAAATCAATCATTGACGAGATATTCAACATATGCCAAATCTTAGAAAAGACTCATGCAAAAAGGATCGACACACACCACCTCTTCGCCGGTTTTGAAGCAGACGTGGACAGTACGATAAGAAGCTGCCTCTACGACCTTATTTCTGCATTTAATATCTCCGTCAAGATCGGAAAGAACCTCTACAAGCCTATCAGAGGTTTCAGGCAGGGTGACTCTTCATCATGTGATTTCTTCAATTTGATGTTGGGGCAAATAATAAGAGCTGCAGAGCTAAATAGAGAAGGTATAATCTTTTACAAGAGTGTACAACTTCTGACGTGTACCGATGACATTGATTTCATAGACCATAACAGCCACATTGTTAGTCCTGCTTCCTTCAGGCTTGATAATGAAGCGAAACGTATGAATTGGGTCACACGTCACTGTTGGCAGTTATATTGTACCTTCGTGGTCGTAGATAATTTCGTCTATCTATCATTTATCATTCCCATTCTGGTATATGATACAAAAGCGTGGACGATGTCGATATCCCATGCTTCGACATTGAAAGCCTTCGAAGGAACAGTTTATTGTAAGATGTGTGGTCCCATTGGCAACGACGAATACTGCAGGCGATGAAATAGAGTTCGCTTTCTTTAACCTTTTCGATATATTTTTGTACTTTCAAATTATCTAATTCAGGTAGAATTATTTTTATTATTTTTAATATGCATTCTATGTATATACTCTCTTCTTACCAACAGAATGTGAATCTCAGCAAGGTACCTTTCATATATCCGTCGCAAACGGTGAGCCAGCAGGGCCCAGAGAATTTCCCTACATGGTAATCATACACGTAGATAGAAGACTGCAAAATAAAATATTCAAAAACTTCCAAATATTTATATGCAAATTTTTTGAATCATTTACTCATATTTCCAGGTCGCAGTGGGCTGGCTATCGAATACGGACAAGAGTAGCACATTCTTTTACTGCGCCGGCGTTTTAATATCACCAAAATTCGTTTTAACAGCAGCGCATTGCACCGGTTTAGGCGGGTAAGTTTGGTTAGAGAGAGAGAGAGAGAGAGAGAGAGAAGCAAAGAAGTGTGTGAGAGACAGAGTTTAGGGCATCACCTTTGCACCTTAAAACCACATTTGCAAATATTTGCAGGCAAACACCCACGGCAGTACGCATCGGTGGCACGAACTTAACTGATCCGAGCACGCCTAACATACCAATCAGTCGGATTATCGTACATCCCGCTTATAGAAGTGGCGCTTCTTATAATGATATTGCCTTATTGGAATTGACGCAAGATGCTAGGTTGGGAAAACATAAGTTTGAAGTTTGTTTTTTACAAATTTATCTTTTATTTTCAGTGTTACTCCGGCTTGCCTATGGACCCAGTACGATGTGCCCCATAGCAATGTGACCGCACTCGGCTATGGGCACACACAATTCGGTAGCTCTACATCACTTAACTTTACTATATTAATATTATCTATACTGTTCTCTTTTCCTTCTCCAGCTGGCGCCGGCTCCAATGTCTTACAGAAGGCCATCATTTTCGTGGTGCCCAATGATGTCTGCCAACGTTATTATATGCCGGATGAGAATATTTTGCAGCAGGGTCTAGCGAATACACAGTTGTGTGCTGGTGATCAGGAAAATCGTCGCGACACGTGTCAGGTGTGCAGTCTACAATGAATTTTAAGTTTCTTTTTTCATAAACATTCTCTTTTAAGGGGGACTCCGGTGGACCACTGATTATGAAAGTCGATCGTGACATCACCTATTCCTATGTGGTGGGCATAACCTCCTTCGGACAAGCTTGTGGTGGCGCTCCGCCGAGCATCTACTCACGCGTTTCAGCGTACATTGATTGGATCGAGGATATTGTATGGCCGATAGCACAACTGAGTGGTTTTGGTGTCAACGGTTGAAAAGATTGCTGTGGAGGAGCAAAAAATAGTTGAAAGAGATTATTTACAGTAATAATTAACTCATCTTATGCATTAGACTTACTTTTACTTCAATATTGGTGTACTATAACCCCATCCAGCACTGGATTTTCATGAAATTATTTAGTTTTCTCTTGCACACGATCGATCATTCTTATTTTGTGAAAATACATTTTTCATTGTATTTAACTGAAAAAAGAAAGGTTTTTATTTTATTTGGAGGCCAAACAGCGAAAAATTTATTAGTAAAGGGTGTTTTTTTCGTCGTGTGGTTTTTAATAAGGCAAAATTCGTTTGGAGTTGGTCTTTTTGACAGCTGTTACTTGGTTTGTACTCAGTTTGGTTTGCCATTTTATAAAGAAACAAAATTTCATAATAACCAAAATAATGGCTCGGCTTGCACGACACATTGTACGCTGCGTCCAAGGTTCGGTCGATATATTCGCCCAGCAGAGTCAATAGATCGAGCAACCATGAACCGGTTTCGCACCCCGTTTACTCTTGTAAATAATATTCATACTCCAAGATACCGTTCAATGCGCACCGAAGACGCTATTGGGTATTGGTATCGAAGAATATCGAAGAAGACCCGAATGAGTACATCCGCCATCGCACACATCAACGGAAGCTGGAACCATCAACTTTAAGGAAGATTTAGCAGAAGAAGGCTTACAAAAATCCAACTCGTTAAGGTATTGAAACCGGAAGAAGATCAAGTGCGCTGCAAGTTCATTGAATGGAATCAAAACGAGATGACCAACGACCCTCTGTTTGGTGTGAGCCGATAATAGTGATGCAGTCAATGGGAAATGCTATAGAGCCCTGATTAATGGCTTTTTCGTGCTTGAATTGGATGATGGTGATGTGGACGACCTTTGGGTTCAACAAGACGGCGCTACATGCTATAAAGCGAATAAAACAAGCAATTTTTTGAAGTAAACTTTTGATGACCGCATTATCTCGCGTCGTGGATCTGTAAAGTTTTCTCAAAGATCGTGCAATTTAACATATTTAAAGGGAAGTACGGTCGTTCAACGTTGAGATTGTATGGAATGAATGGAGATGGTGTCGCTTCTGAAGTCTAGTAAGTCACTTTGAAGGCTCAAAAACTCATTAAGATCAAGAGCTCTATATCTTTTGCAAATTTACCTCGAGGTGTTTACCTAATGTCCTTTAATTTTACTAATTTAATTAACCACTGTTGTTGTAACCATTATCCAACTACATTTAGGAGCAAGTAAAGCCAGTTGATGCCATTGAGAACATCTGACGGTAGGTCAAGAATAATATAATTTTTTGATCATGCAGAGGTGGTTACTAAATAATATGCGGTGACTCAAGGCAAGGCTGAGAACATTTTGGGATGAGTCTGACTAAGTAAAAACTTAGTCTGCTTTATACTAAGAATTACTCAAGTCTCACGAAGCAGCTCGAGCTCTTTGTTCCAATAGGTACCGATTAGGCTCTAAGGTGTTGATTGACTTTCTATGAATGGCGTTTTAGGTCTGCCTATAACACGCCGGATCATGGTTCCGGGGATGCTCTGCTTTAAACAGATGATCCTTTCGTTAGAACCTCTTTCGGTCCTAAGGACAGTGTTTTGAAAGGTCTGAAACTGAATCATCTTCTAAATATTACTGCCTTGCGAGTTGCATTTGTTTCAAGTGCAGCCACCTACCACCGCCTTGAGCATTTTAGACTGTCGATTGTCACTATCATGCATGCCTTTGTCCGAGTGTTAAATAAGTGATGAAGAAAACTCGCTCGGAGATTGAAGGGCGCTTCGAGATATAAAAATTAAACAAAATTGGAGAGAGCACTCCGGAATTAAGACAATTAATTCAAAATCCAATTCTACAAACACTGTAAACTTCCTTACGTGCGGTGTGAACTTTTTATTATAAAAATTCATACGAGGGAGCGTTTTTATGTTCGCATAATGAGAGGGTTGAAGGGTGGGAGAGGGTCTCATTAGGATAGGACTAAATATATAAATACCAGATATTATTGTTATTAGACAATTAGTCTTTGAGCAACGAAGCAACATAATCGGGAGTGAAAAGTGAAATATTTTAAAAATCAAATCGTGCCGTTATTAAATTCATTACCAAGCTAGGAAAATCTGAAGGCAATCCCTTGAAGACGACTCGGTACCAAACGAGGGCATCCAGGTGACCACGCCAGATCTTATACAAAAAGTTGAGGATCGACTAAAGAAAAAAACATCGCACAGAGTATTTACGTGCATTTTTGGACCTATGTAATGAGGGGAACGATGACGATGTATTGAGTCGAATTGTTAATGGGGGAAAACTCGAGTACATAATTACATTATGAAACAAGGCTCCATGCAGTGATTCCAAGAATTTAAAGGTGTAATAGCCAGCTGCTAATTTCATGACAGCGGTCTTTTGGGGCACGGAAGGAGTGTTATTGATCGATTATAAAGGGGAAGATGTTTATAGGTATAACTGGAGAATACTATGCTTCAATATTAGCGAAGGACCAAAAGAAGCAATTAAAGAGAAAATGCATAAGGTGGGTTACAATATTCCGAAGCAGCCACCTCAAGCACGGTACTTTGAGAACACCGATGATAAAGTCAAGGAGGTAGTTTCACTTTTTCCTCTTTATTGATCTGTATGTGCAGGGTAATCCATTTTGTGGTTTCGAAAATAAACGCAAATAAAAGGCGTCAGTTAAATATAATGAAAAATGTATTTTCTCATGAAAGTCCTTTTTAATTGTAATGTTTGTATCATGGCATTATATGATTGTGAAACACTCACACACATTCGAATGAACGCATCGCGAATTATTCTTCAACTTTTTGGCATATATGGGCGGTATCTCAGCATAACTTGAAGAGAGTTGGGACGAGTTCCAAAACGTCAAAATACTTTGTTGCAACCCCGCATTCTATAAATTTGCTTTGCAACAACTTGTTGCAAACTGAAATATTATGGTACGCTTTCCGTGCAAATAAGTTGATTTTCGGTGAAATGGCTAAAATATAAAACAGATCAAAAAAATAAGTAATTTAATGTTTGAAAAAAAAGAATGAATTAATGCATACACCCAATATTAGGTCAAGTAAAAAGTTCGATCGGTTTTTATCTAAGAGATGGCGATGTTGTCCAGTACTAATGTTACTTGTCGCATCGTGTCATACTATACGGCGCTGAAAACGTGTTTATTCGCGCTAAAAGTTTGTCTTTGACAGTTTTTCGATTGATTGACTCAGTACGTTGTGAGCGCTCGTCAAAGTTGGAGACCAGCAAAGACAAAATTCGCTATATTTTACAATTTTTCTTCGATCAAGGCGAAAAAGCAGCCAAAGCGGCTGAAAAGATTAATTTAGTTTATGGGCCCGATACTGTAAACGAACGTGTAGCGCAAAAGAGGTTTGCTAGGTTCCGTTCCAGTAATTTCGATGTCAAAGATGCACCACGCGTCGGAAGGCCTGTCGTTGATAATTGCGATAAAATCATGGAAATAGTGGAAACAGACCGTCACGTGAGCACTTATTTAATTGCTGCGAATTGCTGCTGAATCGCAACAAAATCAACCCGTTTCTGAAGCGTTTGATGACTGGCGATGAAAAGTGGATCAGTTACGACAACGTCAAGCGAAATCGGTCGTGGTCGAAACGCGGTGAGCCGGCGGTGACGGTGGCCAAGCCAGAAAGGTTTTGCTGTGTGTTTAGTGGTTTGGTGGGATTGGCAAGGAATCATCTACTACGAGCTGCTCCCCTATGGCCAAACGCTCGATTCGGCCCTCTACTGCCAACAACTGGACCGCTTGAAGACAGCACTCATCCAGAAGAGGCCATCTCTGGTCAACAGAGGCCGAATTGTGTTCCATCAGGACAACGCCAGGCCACACGCGTCTTTGGGAGGTCCTAATGCACCCACCTTATAGTGCGGACCTGGCACCAAGTGATTACCATCTTTTCCTGTCCATGGCGAACGCGCTTAATGGTGAGAAGTTTGTCTCAAGAGAAGCCTGTGAAAATTGGCTCTCCGAGTTTTTTGCCAATAAGGACGCAGCCTTCTACGAGAGGGGTATAACGAAGTTGGCATCTCGTTGGCAACAAGTTTACGAACAAAACGGCGCAAATTTGACTTAAATCGGACATAAAGTTATCACATTTTGAAAAATCAATAAAAAACCGAACGAACTGATTACTTGACCTAATATAACAGACATGTGTACCAACATAACAGAAAAAAGCGAAAATCGAACATACGTAACTCACGAAATTTGAAAATAACGGTTATTCTCTGTTTTGTTCGAACAACGTAAAAATAACCTCAGTTGGAAAATCTTTAATATATGCATTTTCCTTTGAATAAGTCGATAGTTTACGTGACAAGGAAATTTCTCTCGCAATACAGCCATATGCGCTCGTGTTGTGCGTTACATGTGGCACCAACTTGTTGAAACCACATATTGTCCAAGTCGCGTTCTTCAATTGCAGGCAAAAAAAGTATGTTAACATACGACCACGCCTACTGGAAACCAAAAAAAAATGTAAATTAAAATTTAATGAATTTCCTTGATAAGAAAAAAACGTCTTTTAGTTTTTACGTATACCTAAAATAATTAGGTGATTTTTCAAAACTTTTATTGATTTTTTTGTTACGCTTTACTTGGTAAACTTATTTTTTTATTTGAATATTTTCTAGCGTATTTTCATTTATATGAATTTTACATTTTTATACAATGTTTTTTGTTATTTTTTTTTTAAGTTACGTTAAATAAAAATTTTAAATTACACGAACTAATATTTATATATTAATATATTTAATGCTTTTCATTATGTATATGTAGATATATATATTATATTTATTTATATTTATATTTATATATATATATAAGTAAAATTACAAATTTCACATATTCATTAACGATCATTTTTGTTGTAATTTTTTTTTTTTTTTGTATCTTATATTCATCTGCAAATATCATACATCGACTTTCGCACTATTTAATTAAACTATATATATATATATATATATATTTATTATCTACATATATGTATGTATTTATATGTATATAAATATTCACTTGTCGACTTGTATAGTTGCGTGTGTATGCGCGCGCAGGTGTGTGGTGTGGTTTTGAGTTTGAGTTTTTGGATAATAACGGGTATTTGTGAAGGAAAAAATTCATATTTTGTTTTTGTTGTTTTTTTTAAAGAGGTTTTGGCGCACTATTTTGTATATACTCATGTCAAAATAAAATTCCATTTTTTATTACTGGACTATTAACGCATCAAATATAGTATCATCACGGTTTTCACACACATGCATAATACATACATATGTATTTACATACTCACAAACGTACATACATACATTTAGTTAAATTATTGCTAATCGAGTGCGAGAAAAAAAATTTTTATTTTTATTTTTTACTCATTTTTATTTACATCTAAATTTATCTGATATATTATGCATGTACGTACATATATATATATGTATGGTACATACTAACATCTGCACTTTTTATTGTTATCTAAGTAGTAATAGTAGTTGTAGTGGTAGTAGTAATATGTGTTTTACTTGTACGTATGTATGTATGTAACATTATTTTCGAATTATTCATTTATGTATGTATATGCTCGTATGTATTTTTGGGGGAGAGGATGCGTTGGAATATTGTGATGTGTCTTCGGAATTTCATCTAAATGTTTCTAGTTTGTTTTACGAATTTAATAAATGTTTGTTGTTGTTCTTTTCACTATTACTTTTAGTTTATTTTTATTTTTTATCTTTTTTTGGTTTTACACACACACTAAACGTAATGAAATGCTACCTTACACCTTACGTTATTTTACGTTACGTTACGCTACAACTAATGTTGAAGAGTTTGCATTTGCATATATTTTTCCTTGATTCGTGTTGTTGTTGTTGTTGTTGTTTATTTCCCTAATTTATCATTTCTCTGTTTTTTACCGAACTGAGTGTGAACCTCTTGCGTCAAGCCAATTCATTTTACTATTACATTTTTCAAATTTTTATTAAAGCTTGCGGGTTTTTTATTTTGTCTTCGCTGCGCATGTGTATATGTTTTAATAACTGGACTTTTGCAATAAAATATATATTGTTTTACTTAATAATTATTTTGATTTTTAATTTAGCATAGCATTTGTCATGTCAATATGTGCATCATGCTTTGGGAAATTTATCTAAAATTGATTTTATGAATAAAACATTTATCGCTAAAATTATATTCATATACATACTTATATTTTAAAATGTAAGAATTTATTTAAAAAGCCACGACTTTTGTGTTTGCGTATTTTTTTACAAGATTCAAGTAGTTGTTTTCGTTGTTGCTGTAATTGTTAGTTGGGTGGGTATGAAGACAAAACAAAATGCAGTATCCAAAAGTTGGTCCAGGAATGAATAATTGGCTCCAGAAAATTTAAAAAAAATTTAATTACAATGAAAATTTTAATTAACAAAAGAATTTAGATTTACAAAAAAAATTTAAATTACAAAAAATTTAAAAAAAAATAAAAAAAACAAAAAAAAATTAAAAACAATTAAAAAAATTAAAAAAAAATTTTTTTTAAAAATTAAAAAAAAAATTAATAAAAAGAAAACAAAAAGTCTAAACAGTTAAGAAAAAAAATAGGAAAACGGTTTGTAAAAAAATCACAAAAAAATTAAGAATTAAAAAATATGAAAAACAAAAAAATTTAAAAATAAAAAAAAACTAAAAAACCTTAAATACTTAAAAAAAATCGAATATTAACAAAACTGGAAAATATAATAATAATCATAAAAATTAAAAAGTAGTGAGAATATTAAAAAAAAAGTATCTAAAAGCAAAAAAAAAAATAATAAAAAAATTTATAAATTTTAAAAATTTAAAAAAAAAAATTTAAAAAATTTTTTGAATTAAAAAATTAAAAAAAAGGTAACAGAAAGTATGTACATATAAGCACAAAGAACTGAAAATAAATGAAAATTTTCGCACTGATCATTAAAAATTAATTAAAAAATTATAATTAATTAAAAAATTATAATTAATTAAAAAATTATAATTAATTAAAAAATTATAATTAAAAAAAAATTAATAAAATAAGTAAATTTGGAAAAAATTATTACAAAAACAAGCTTTGTACAAGTATTTTAAAAATATTTGAAATATTAAAAAAAACTTAAAAATTACTAATTTGAACTAAAACAAAGTTACTTTGAAAAAATGTATTAAATAATTAAAAAGAAATATACTTTTAAAAATAAACTAATTTAAAAAGGGAAAATCTGTTTTGAAAAAAAAATTTATAAGTTAAAAAATTATTAATTAAAAAATATTTTTATTAAACATTAAAAAAAAAATTTAACAGAAAAGGTTATAATTTGTCCGACAATCATAGCAAATAAAAAATGGTTAATTTAGAAAAAAAAAATTAATTAATTAAATAGATTTAATTTAAAGAAAAACAAAGTATATAAAAAATGTGTAATTAAAAATTTACAAAAAAAAAATTTAAAAAATTTTTTGAATTAAAAAATTAAAAAAAAGGTAACAGAAAGTATGTACATATAAGCACAAAGAACTGAAAATAAATGAAAATTTTCGCACTGATCATTAAAAATTAATTAAAAAATTATAATTAATTAAAAAATTATAATTAATTAAAAAATTATAATTAATTAAAAAATTATAATTAAAAAAAATTAATAAAATAAGTAAATTTGGAAAAAATTATTACAAAAACAAGCTTTGTACAAGTATTTTAAAAATATTTGAAATATTAAAAAAAACTTAAAAATTACTAATTTGAACTAAAACAAAGTTACTTTGAAAAAATGTATTAAATAATTAAAAAGAAATATACTTTTAAAAATAAACTAATTTAAAAAGGGAAAATCTGTTTTGAAAAAAAAATTTATAAGTTAAAAAATTATTAATTAAAAAATATTTTTATTAAACATTAAAAAAAAAATTTAACAGAAAAGGTTATAATTTGTCCGACAATCATAGCAAATAAAAAATGGTTAATTTAGAAAAAAAAATTAATTAATTAAATAGATTTAATTTAAAGAAAAACAAAGTATATAAAAAATGTGTAATTAAAAATTTACAAACGGAAATTATTTATTAGCATTCAAATTACACAAAGATGTGCACAGAGAAATGAAAAACTAGGGAAGGGAAATGGCAAAATTTTATCAGAAAGGAATTTAATTAAGAAATTAGAAAAATGGACAATAAAAACTAAAAAAAAATTGAAAAAAATTTATTAAAAAAAAATTAAAAAATATATAAAAAAAACTTAAAAAATTATAAAAAAAAACAAAAAAAATAATAAATTAAATTATAAAAAAAAAATTATAAAAAAAAAAATATAAACAAATTATAAACAAATATTTAAAAAAATGTATAAATAAAATTAATTCGAATAAAAAAAAATAATAAAAAAAAATTTGTTTTGAAAAGTAAAACCAAATTAAATCATTTAAAAAACTAAACATGAAAAAAATAACAAGTCTGTTATTAAAAAAATGTGCAACATTTTTAAAAAAAATCAATTGCTTTGCCATTGAATTAAACTTTAAAATTTATAATGATCAATTTTAATTATTAATAAGTAGATTTTTTTATTTGCTAAATACATAATTCTGCAACCAGCCAGAGTCAACTACCAAAAATTAAAAAAATTTATTTGTTTGAATGTTCCGCAACAAAAATGTTTTTACATTTCTTTTCCACAACAAATCACAACAACAACGCTAATTGTTTTAAAAAATGGCAATATTAAGTAAACTTTATTTAAAAGAAAGTAATTAATGTGCACAATGATAAAATTAATTTTATAATATAAAAAATGAGCTAAAAGTTTGAGAGAAATGTCACTTTACCAGCAAGCAAAGAGCAAAGAATAGGAAAAATATCGAAATGTACACACAAACCTCAAACATGCTCCAGCAACAAAAAAAAAATCAATTTACGCTGTAAGCATTTTTAAATTTACCAAAATGGTTGTAAGTTTTCAGAAAACTCTTTTACTCTTGAGGAAAAAAATTGATTAATGCATAATTACAATTAATTCAAAGAAAAAATTTTTTTAATTCACACCTTTTAAACACTAAAAGAATAAAGGGAAAATTGCATATTCTAAACGCAATTCTGCCGTAGTGTTTCTTGCTTTTAAAGAAAGGAAAGAAAATTTCTCGTTAAACTGTTCTACTTCATACCGTTTTTGACTAGCGGCTACGCTTCGTACTTAAAAATAAAAACTACTACTATTGTCTCATGTATGTATTCGTATGTATGTACATAAAATGTATGTAGTATGTTTATAATTTATGCTTAAATTAAATTAGACGGAATTTCACAGCTTAATTTAAATACTAAATTAAATAATAATAATCATAAATATTTTACAAGTTTATGTTTAAAAAAACAAACACACACACAAATCAAAACTTAAATATAAAAGGTAGAGCGCAAAGAAAAAAAATAGAATTAAAAAAAAAAAACGCAAATTGCACAGCGGAAAATCCATTCTCAACAAAGTCTTCGCGCCTAGTCAAGCTTCAACTTCAAAAAAAAAAAGCTACTCAAATACGTATTCATATAGAGTTGTCTTATACATATGGTATATTTTTTCCAACTTTTTAGTTTATACGTCACACATACTTGCACAGCTGTCAGCCACTATTACATAACGGTGCGACGGTATTTCGAAATTCGAAAATCTCTTGACTCTTTTCACCACATTTTCAGTTATATTTTGTGTTTTTTTTTCTTCTTTGTTTTTGATTTCTGTTGCAAAATACTATAGTTCAATTGTGTACATACATACATATATACCTAGTATATATATGTAAATTTGGGTAGTTCAGCTAACTCCTTGGATTTTCATGCAATCTTGCATAAAATCTGTACTTGTTGTTGTTGTTGTGGATGGAGTTTAAGTCTTTATAGAGCACAAAAAAAGCAAATGTATAAAGTGAAAATACGCACAAATACACACATTAAAAGCAATTTAACACATTTTTTCTTTCTCTGCTACCTTTTCTAGCTGTTTGGCTTGATTTTTTTCCACCGTTATTACTTTTTTTCTGTATGTTCTAGCACAAAACAACAACATCTTCACTCGGATATCTATCATCTTAAAGAAAAAATAATAATAATTCCATTTCAAAATTAAAAAAAAGTGAGTTTTGTTTGTGTAAACGTAATAATAGTTAATTATTAATTATAACAATTTTTTTTTTTTCAACATTTTGTTTTCTTGACATTTTTTTATATATGAATATATATGTATAAATTATTAACGGAGTGGGTCATTTGCTGCTGAGGTTAAGTTAGGTAAGGTTTTTGCGGAAATTATAAATACGTATACGCAACAACATAACAACTGGGTTAGGTTGCATCCGCGGGGGGAAAGTTGCAGCGCGAATTGTTTAATCACTCCATACATATGTTTATACATAGCTATCTATATGTCACAAGCGTTAAATTTCATTTATACATATATATACATAAATTTTTGTATAATTTTAATATTTTTTTTTTGTGTTTTAAAGAAAATTAATATTAATAATAATAATAATCATGGTAATAATATTATAAACAATTCTTGCACTTAATTAGCTAATGGCTTGCTTATGTTAAGTAAAAATCTTTAATTTACATATATATATATATTTATTAATATTGTGAAACTTAGCAAATAACGAAATGTGTAAAAATTAACGACTGTATTTATATATATTTATATAGGGTATTGGGTTTTTTGATTTATGTATATTTCTTTTGTCGTTGCTGTTTGGTGTTTTATAGCCTTTTGCCTATTGGCAAATTAAAAAAAGGAATTGAAAATGATTTCCCTCCTATAAATTAAAAATTCAATATTCCCGTAGTGGTGGAAAAAATCATTTAATGCAAGAAATAAAAAATAAAAGTGTAAGTAAATGCTTAAAAAAAAAAAAACTGATAAACATTATGCATGCCGCAAAACTAAGCTGAACAAACTTACAAAACGGGGTTGAAATTTGGAAATTTAACGAAGTAATCGGGAAAGGGCGCACATCCGGGCGTATGGCAAAAAGTATGTATGCATTACAATTAAAAGGAATATGTAAAAATGTTAAAATAAGTATAATTAAAAAACTACTGCAGTCTAAATTTACTGAATAAAATAGAAATTAAAAAAACAAAAAATTAAAAAGCAGATATTTAAAATAAAAAATATTTAAATGTGCCAAATACAATTATTACGTTAAGCAAAAAAAGTTATATTTTACAATTTTCTGCAATGGAAAGCTCATCAAATTCAAATTTCAACTTAAAAACATTTTAAAATTTAAGGAAAAATAGTTTTTTATGAATCAATTCAATGTACTTTATCCAAATATTAATTAGCAATTATGGGTCTTTATTGTTGAGTTAAACACTACGAAAATATACTAATTTTTCAAGCTTTCGAGTTTTAAATTATTATTGCACTCACTTTTTCGAACCTTTCAATTTTTCAAAATACGTTTTTAGATGATTGACTAAAAATGAAAAATAAAACTTACGAGCAAAATGCCTGCCAGAGTGCCATTTGTGTGCCCTTTCATCTCTACACACACCTCCCACTATTATATTTCAACCTTATTTTTTATGTATTTTTTTTTTTTTGCACAATTTAATATTTCGATTTGTCCAAAAAATTATGAAAAACAAAAAAAAAAAGGATTCATAAGTTAAACTGTAACCAAAAGAAATGTATGTGTTATTTCCGCGCTTCGACATTTAGAAATTTGAATTCATTTTACAGCCTGCCGTCATTAAATTTAAAATACATAGAGAGCTTAGCCTATATATGGATGTATGTATGTATTTATACATGTAAGGAAATTTTCACTTCATTTAAATTTGTTTCTGCTCTAAACTCAACAATTAGCAAAACGAGAAAAGTTGAAGTTGAAAGCATATCAAATTATGTTTGCTTGCTTACTTGCTTGCTTGCCTCTTGCTTGTGTCCAGTGTCTATATACGACTGTGTGTAGTAATAATTAAATTTTGTTCGTTTAATATCACATGAAACTAATGCTGCTTGCTGTGCTGCTAATTTTTTTTTTTTTTTATGTACATATATGTATATTGGAGGAACTCTGCTTCTTCTATGAGTTTTACTGAATATATCTACATAATTTGGGGTTCACATACATTAAGATTTTTTTTTTTTTGTTTGTGTGATGGAGAAAAATTAACTTACATACTATATTTTATTTGTTTTTGAAAGCATTTTCATTGCATTGCATTCGTACATATAGTATATGTATGTAATATATACATATACATATTTAAAAATTTCATTTGTTTTCTTCTAACTAATATAGCAACTGATAGCATTCATTAAACGTAATTAAATACTAAAACGGTTGAGGAGGCTTCAATTAGTTTTATTCATGTGATCTTTCTCAGCTTTCTTCATAATTCTTCATAGCAAGCACATAATCTTCATTTCATTTTGCTACATTTCTTTCATTTATTGTAAGCTTTTCTTATATATCTTTCATCATTTTGCATTCCCTTCTTTTCTTATTATTATCTCACACATTTCAACTAGTAAAAGTCTAACTTTTAAGGATATTGCTCTATATCATACATCTCACTCACACTATTCCCTTTTCTCTTACTCTCTCTCTCTCTCTCTTTCGCTTTCTTTCTCTAGCGTTTTCTACACTTCAACTTTTCCGCTTTGCTTAGCTGCTGTCATCTTTACCCAAATACCTTAGCTGATTAGCCGCTGTGAATCGTGTGCGCGAACTTCTCGAAGCGAAGTCCCCGAACGGATTCGTACGTCATTTGTCATTCAATTGAGGTATTACTGTGGCCGGCAACTCTACTATGTATACATACAACACACCAAAAACCTATTACACACGGTATTATATCATCATTTACAACATTCTGAATCTGAATCTAAATTTAAATCTGAATCCGAATCTGAGTCAGTAGCATTTTATCAGCAACGTTCATATGTGTGTGTGTGTGTGTGTGTGCGGATGTGAGTGTGTATAATATGAATTTTTACACAACAAACATTAATTATTAATTAATTATTGTTGTTGGTTTAGCATTTCCTGCTTAATTGTTAAATTATTATTATTATTATTATTATTATGTTAAAATAGGCACAGGTTATGAACTATTCTCTACTAATATCAGCCCAGTAATTATAGATATATAATAATGCAAGCACAAATCATTTCTTAGCAACCTTCTTTGGCTTTCGCCTTGAATTCCCCCTGCCTTGTCCACCACAACTGTACTATGCGACGCGCTAGTAAACCTATGTATATGAAGTATTACTACTGCTCTATACATACATATGTGTTTATATTTATATATATATATATATGTATATACATATATATAACGTATTGGCCAGTTGTCCTACAATATCTGTACATGTGTACGTTTTCATATTCATAAAAGTACCTAAACATATACATAACTTCTTAGATGCCTAATAGTGTCCTAAAATATAAGTATATTGTGTGTGGGTGTATGTGTATGTATCGGTTATAAACTGAGCGTGCGCGCAAACTCTTCGTTGTGCTTCGTTTTGAAATGCTTTCCCATCTCACACGATCATCGCAGGCAGTCGGTGCGATGCGGTCTACTATTCCGCTTGGATGCCTGCGTTGTTGCTTATGACGGCTTTCGCAACTCCAATGTTTTTGCACGATACAGTCAGCATGCTGTTGATACGTCTATACGTCTATTTGCTAGTACTAGATCTACTGCTAGCTGATTGATGCTTCTTCCTTCTTTCGTTTCCATCGCGGTTGCGTTGGCCTTTTTAATGTGAAAATTTTTTGGGAGTAAATAAAGGAAATATTTTTTTATGAAATACATTCCAGCACAACAACAAAGTTAATTGCACAAAGAACATGTTGCAAGAATATGAAAAATTTTTTTTTTTTTCAGTTAAAAAAGCAACACTGAATAAATATCATTGTTTAATAAAAGCAACCACAAAATTACTTGAACAAATGTTGGTAATAAAATTAAAATTTTCAAAAACTCACCCGATCTTGTATTCGCTGATGCCGACGCCGACCCCGAACTATTCGACGACGATGACGATGCCACCGACGATTCGGATGATATGGAAATTATGGAAATCGTCGACGATGCTGAGGTGAGTGTCGCGCGCTGTTGCAATGGATTCGTCGCTGAGCGGGATAACGTGCCCGCTGGCGATGAAGCTCTCGCATTGTAACGTTGCTGACGCATTGCCGGCTGTTGTACACGTTGTTGACGCACTTGTTGCTGCTGTTGTTGTTGCTGCGATGGACGTTGTGTATAACGTGATCGATTATTATTGTTATTGCTGCTGTTGTTGCCACTGTTGCCACCGTTATTATTGGTATTGCCAACATAGCTGGAAGTAACACTTGTACTTGTCGCATTCGTATACGATTCGGTAGAAGACGATTTGGATATTAGTTGTTGTTGTTGCTGCTGTTGCTGATATTGCTGTTGCATTGGAGGTGGCACATAGAATTGACGGCGATTTGATGGGCCGGAGAATCTTTGCTGCGCTTGCTGCTGTTGTTGTTGCTGCTGCTGGGCATGCAACTGCTGTTGACGGGGCGGGGATAATTGCTTTTGCTGCTGCGGCGGCGAAGGTTGCTTCTGTTGTCGCGGCGGCGATTGCTGCTTTTGCGGAGGCGGACATTGTGTGTGAATTTGCTGTTGCTGTTGTTGTTGTTGCGGCTGCTGCTGCATCACCAACTGTGGCTGTTGCTGTTGCTGGGTCGGCAGTTGCGTTTGCTGCGCAGGCGGCTGTTGTTGCTGTTGCTGCTGCAGTTGCGGTTGTTGGGCGGGTTGTGCTGCAAGTAATTGTTGTTGTTGTTGCTGTTGCTGCTGCTGTTGTTGTTGTTGCAGCTGCTGCATTTGTATGCTCGGTTGTAGGACCTGTTGTTGCTGTTGATGATTTTGAATTTGCTGTGTAATCAGTGCATATTGTGGTTGTTGATGATGTTGTTGTGGACTAACTTGTTGTTGCATATTGATCTGGTGCAGCGGCAGAGGCAGCAGCGTTGTTGGCGGTGGCTTTATTAATAATTTTTGACGAACACTTATTTGACTACTAGCGCCACCACCATTACCACCAATACAAATATTACTATTTTTATGTGGACTAGCAACAGCAGCGATATGGCCGCTCACATTTACACCACCAGCTCCACCAACACTACCACTGTCTTGAACGTGGGTACTGGTGTTGATTAGAGAGTTGACAGCGATGTTTGTGGTCACACTGGCGATTGTTTGTGTGCTAACCAATGACGCTTGTTGATACTGCTGCTGTTGCTGTTGTAATTGTTGCTGCTGCTGTTGTTGTTGTAACTGCTGCTGCTGCACCAGACCAGCAACTATTCATCATGTATCCATACGAGACATAGTATGAATATTCGCGGAAGAGGTCATGGCGGTTGGCGCCGCAGACGTTGCCGGCGCTATAATAAGTGGATTGCTTACCGGTGGAGATGACGTTGAGTCTACATCACATTCTTTGCTATCTTCGGAGTCTTCACCAGAGGAGACGCTACTTCGTCGTAACCGTTGCGCCATCACAGTCTGTTGTTGGTGGTACAATTGTTGCTGCGCCAGTGGATGTAAGTGTTGATGCTGCAACGGTGGTGTTACAACTCCAGGTGGTAGCATCGACGGAATGAACTTAACGGCACTGCCACTGTTGGGCGTTAGCGGGACCACTAGATGCTCGAAATGTTCACGTATCCACTCTCGGTAGTCAATAACATCATCAGTCACGCGGATTATACGCCCTGTAAATGCAAAAAAGAAAGGAAAAATTATTTAAACAAGTAAATAGCTGCTTTCCAGTAATTGTTAATGGCACAATGGTAGTTACCTAGGATGGTGCGTTCTGTGCAATTACTACCGAATTCGTTGAGTGGACTAACAGCATTAGCTAACATCATATACGCATACTCAAATGCTTGTTTCACCTGCAGAGCACCATACGAGCTACGACCAATATCATTACCCGGCGTTAGGGGATCTTCAATGCATAGCAAAGAAGGACGATGACCATCGATCATTTCACGTTGCAGGTCCTCTTTAGGTATATAGCGGCCGCCATTTTTAATCGATATGCCGATTTTCATATAATTGAACTTACGTCCGTAAAGTTCAAAAAACTCCAGCAACAGCACACCCAAGTTGGCTCTATCGTGGTCAATTTGGAGTGGATGCAGCTGCAGAAAGCTGATACACATCAATATCAGTGAATATGAGGAAATGCCACCGGTAAAAACTTCATTGAGATCACGTTGAAGCAGAAATTGCTTCAGAACAAGCACCAGTTTCGCCAACAGCGGAAATTCCTGCTTATATTTCTTAATTAATTCGGCCGATTGTACGCCCGATTGCATATTAAATGAAATATCGACTTTCACTTGTGTCTCACGATCTGTGAGCTTGATTATGGGCACTGACGCTTTGTCAAGTACACGCACCGAATGTGGCTCAGCAATACCGCGGGCAATCAGTTCTGTTTCGAGCGTGCGCAGGGGCGCCTTCTCCCACAAACCTGTTAGTGGCAAGAAATAATCATATTACTTTAAATACTACAATTTTGTTTTATGAATTAAATATTTACATAAAATATCGTATATAAGCTTATTTTATACTACACTATATATACGTACATACATTAGATATCACTACAAAAATATGTTGATATGTTTTCAGTGTTTTCTCACTCATCACTTACCTAAAACAACTAAATCGATATCCGATGTGGGTAGAAACAGACCTGTACGGAAGGAACCGAAAATTTCCACAATCGCCTTTGGCCATATAGAGTGTACCACCGCTTCAATACGTTGCACAACTTCGTTACGTATAGCGTGTTCGGTGGGCGTAGGTAACACATAATTGTAAAACTGTTCGATTTCCTGATGCAAGCCGATAACTCCGCGTCCATACTCGAAACCCGGCACACGCCAAGGACAACCTTTGTACTTGATAACTAGTTTACCCATATATTTGTTGACATTAAATGTACTCGCCTTATTGTCTACTATACGCCCAATTTTCCTACGAGATGGATTATAATAGCTTGGACGATCGTGTGATGGCATTTTCGTGCTATTATTATCTCCGCCTCCTACGCCTGGTGTGGTAGCCGGTGTGATGGAGTCGTTGTTACTCGTCGAGTCAATTGAATTGTTGCTGGATGTATTGCCACTATTTGTGCCGCTACTACCGTTGTTGTTATTACTATTACTATTATTGTAGATGGAATTGCGCAGCCCACCGTTGCCAACTTGCTGTAGAAGCAATTGTAAAGAATCACGATCGCGTGCACTTAAAGTACCGTTTAATTTGCTATTGCCAGAGCTTTGTAGTTGCTGTAATTGTTGGCTCTGTTGTTCCAACAATTGGCTCATATCATGCGCATTGGTCTCCCAAATTTTACACCATGTGCGTAATGCTGGACCCTCCTGTTCCTCTTGAAACCAGCCGACAAAAGGATCCATTCAAAACAGTCTTCTTCTCACGGAACGGGAATTGTATTGCGCAAACCGCTTGGAGTTTAACGTCGTCCGTTGCGGTGCGTTGCGCAGTAATTTCAAACAACTATCGTCTTAAATTCAATCCAGTTGGCGGCATAGACGTTAAATAAAAAATTAATATAGCCTTTTGCTAATTTGAGGCAGTGTGGCAATTATACCAACATGTGTACTCGGCAACGAGCCGTATCAGTGAGCACTCAAGCCCTTTTGTACACTTTTAGCTGAAATATGAAAATTTCGTAAATAAATATTCAACTATTTAATTAGAAACATCATTGTTTTTCAATTTTTATTTAATTGTAATTAATGCTTAATAAACTTTAGAACAACAGTCAAAAAGTGTATGAATAATCACTTTCAGTTTCTGTAAGCCATTATCCTAACCTTTTACTCTTATCTTAAGTAAATTTACAAGGTTTAAGAAAATGAAACTTAAAAATAAGAGCAACAATGAGAACAAATCAATTAACACTTTATAAATATTAAAAAGGAGAAGAGAAGTAAAAATCTTTTCATCATATATAGCGCGATCAACTCACGAGACTTGCAGCGTACTACAAGGTTGCCGATAACAAGTAAAAATGCGTTCGTACACTGAATGAAGACCCGAAAAAGCCGAAATGTATATTTCTTTATACAAAATTTTGTTTTAGGTATATATGTACATAAATAATTAGAAACACCTTAAATGTGGAAATCTAAACAATTGCAATTGAATCATTAACGTATGAAAAAGCCTAGGTAATTGAAACAAACGTGACGAAAAATTCCAAAAACACATATTTTCCCAATTGAAGTTATCAGCAAGTGATTAAAAATTAAACATGACATACACACTACCTACAATACTAAAATATATTAAAAGAGACGGCAAACAAGTGGTGGTCGTAAAATGATCATAACCTCAAAAAAGTACTGTGGAGGTTTAACGGGCTGTGCTCACCCATTTCGCACTGAAATTGCAAACATCTAACTGTTCAAAGATATGCATTATTATATATGCACACACTTTTTATTATTCTATACAACAGATCAATTTCCAAATTTTTACTTTCAACAACCAAAAAGTCTGTTATACATGTAAAATGTAGGGGTTGAAATTTAGATTGTCAATTCACCCATGCTTCATTATAATAGGTGTCAATTTTTGCCCTTGTAATTGGACACCCAATAATGGATGCGTTATATATTGGTCAAATATTACTTTACTAACACATTTGATAATTCTTTAAATTGTAAAATAAATAAAATAAAATAATTATTTTAAGTCGTAAAAATTCGTCTATGATTTAATAAATTTTCTATTCACACACTTTTAGCACTTCTTTCTTTGCATTCTCTTTTACGCAGAAATTTATATGAAAAAGATCTACGAATATCACAAAGAAGAAAATTGATAAAAACGCAATGACAATCCAAAGGAACATGGCGACATCTAGCATCCACAGCACCGGACAGCGACGACCATCGCCGTGCGTCTTTATATCGAAGAGTTCAATAAGGCTTTATATGGCAAATAAGCAGTAAAAATATTTTGCCGATTAAAGCACGCATACAATTTACCAAATACCATAAACGTATGGTTTTGAGATTTACACATACAATGCAGCGAATATCTATCACATCTGTACATATTTAGACACTATAGATCATAAGCCAATTGAAATACATACATAGATATTGTTGCTCTAACGCGACACTTACATTTTTCTTGTATATTTTATCACGCTCAATTATTGCATACACGTAAATACAATTCAACTCGATAACTTTGCTTTTTTTTTAATTGCACAAATATTATCAGTTGCTTTTCTATAATTTCTCTCTGTTCAATACTAATAGCGTTCAAAGGAATAGTGAAAAATATATCACTCGTAGCGACTGAATACGCGCCCGTATATACGCAGTGTCTATATGTATGTATATTTATCCCTGCAAAATGGCTGTGTGTATATATGTTCGTTTTTATTGGAACGTCGAGTGGAACATGAAGTGAGCGGGAGTGTTGAATTTTTCTGAATCGAGGTGAAGTTTTTATTTTTTTTTTTACTGTAAATTGCCAGCGGAGCGCCCTTTTTCAACTTTTTTCCTCTTCTCGTTCTTCTCCACGGTGATTATCACTCACAAATGGATAGCTCGAAAGCGTTCGAGAATTTTTCGGCTTTCTCACTTCACACTTATTTCAAACACTTTTTCTTTATAAAACAATATGAAGCCATTATTTTACTTCACTTTTAATGTTAACAAAATTGAATTTCAGCACTATTGTACTTTTTATTCCCAGTGAAAAAATCAGCAAAAACGAGTACGAGTCGACAAATTTTCAACCACGCTTGGAATGATTTTTCCTATCGTTCTACAGCCCACAAAGCGAAATGAAAGATGCAAGTGATGCCACCTATATTATTTTCAGATAAATCTATTTCCAATCAGAAGAAGTACTAATTAGCAAATAAGGTGCTACACCTAAAAAATTTGTTATTTTAAAATGAAAAAATATACTTAAAATGTGGATAAAAAATATAAATGCTTGTTTTTTGCTGATTACCGTATAAAACCTAAGGGTTATTAGCTGAATGTCACCTTTACTAAATAAGTTCCAAATTCCCATCTCTTATCGGCAGCTTCGATAGGGCAATGGTCAGCTTTAAGGATCCAAAACAGATTACAATATAGTAATTGATTTCGAAAGGTTTGACAAAATGTCTTAATTTAATTTGAATTGTTTATTTCATAATAATTTATCAAATAATCATTAAATTAATGTAATCTTTATTTCCGTTAATATTTTTTATCAAATTGGAGAAAACACTTACAGGGTGGTTGCAATTTTTTTACTGCAAAGTGGATTGACTTAAGTTTAATGACGATTAGACCTTAATACTACATATTTGTTATAAATTAAATGAAAAAAAATATATAAAAGGTTGTTAAAAAATATAAATAAACTTTTAAAGTTCTCAAATTTATCTTTTTAAATCTAGTTCTGAGATTATATAAATTTTAATAACTTGAAATTGGAAAACATTTCAAATAAGCCGCGTAATTTAATCTCGGGGTCGTGTCTGGATAAGTAAGAGTTTAACTTGCGACAATTATTAAGTCTGGATAAGTTTCGCCAGTTTTACGCGGGACTCTCGAAGCAGCTAGAGCTCTTCGTCTGTTATTGGTGTTTTGACTCCAAGGACGCTATTCACAGGAAGTGGAAGTGCTATCTGACTTTTGTGGAATGGCGTTAAGTGCCTGTCCAGCGGTTGTTGCACATGTTGCTGAATGCTGTGCTTCATGTCAATTACTCCCTTTCTGCTGTACCTGAGTGATGATTTTGCCTCTGGTAAATATTTGTTGGGGATGGGGTGCTCTCCTACGCTCCTTAACTCATAGCATAGATCCTTCCTGTGCAAGTTTCCTGTCACGGTCTTGAGGGTGGTGTTTTGTCTGGCCTGTGACTTCTTCAACTGCGACTCGTTTGTCCCCAGTACGTAGTTTATGGTCGTCTTTGTAATTTAAGTAATTTATAACAATTGTCTGCCCACAAAGCTCAACTAAGTTAAGAGATAAATATGAAAATAAATTAAGAAGAAGATTTTAAGATATGTAGAAAACGTTTTTTTAACTTTTAAAGTCAACGTGGATTACAATATGATTTTATTTACCTTCTTTTTGATTTTTGTAAAAAAAATTAATGTGACGAAATACATAATAGGCATAGACAGTATATCTTCAACAATCCGCTGGAAACATCAGAATTTTATTCAGAACTTTACGTTAGGTCTATAAAAATATAAAGTTCTGTACGGTTTCTAATACATATAACGCAGAGCTACTCAATTTCAAAACAAATTTCATATCACATGATTCACAGTGTGCTAACTTTGCTTTGACATTTAATAATTTAGTCAGGCAACGCTGTTTGAAAGTCAGCTGTTGATACTATTTTTCTTTGGTATTTTTTCTAAAATTTTGTTTGCTTTGGAATAATATATTTTATCAGCAACTACCCCAATAATCAAACGAAATCTTTAAGTAAAGAATCAAGAACTTAATTATTCTACCTCATTTGTAAAGTTGTAAATTGTTAATTAAAAGTTTTTTTTTTTAAATACCTACGCTATGTACTGGCTTCAAACGCCAGAGAGATTACCTTAAAGGTCACATATAAAGACAAATTTTACTTTGAATAAAGAAAAAAAAAATAAAAAAATCATGGATGACGCGGAGCTTACGCGGTAATTTTTATAAATAAGCTTTTAAAATAAGATAAATGACTGAATTTTTCATATTTACAGGTTAGCAATTGCAGAAATTGTCCGCGGAATGGAAGAGTTGAAAGAGCCACAAGTGCAAGAACGCAAAATCAATCCGATAGCAAAGCCAAACAAGCGATTTCTTGGACGCACATTAAACTCGATGATATCACATAATAAACGCACAAACGATCGAACTCAAGCCAATTGCAGAAGAAAGTTGAAAGAGCTGGATGAACGACAGAAGCTAGTTAGAACCACGAAATCTAGAAGCCGTGGTGGTAGTTGGGAGCTTGTATTGAGTAGCTCCGCAGATGACAATTATTCCAAAGGTGTACGAAAACGAAAAAAATGTCGTACGACTAACCGTAAGAAATATAAAAAAAGTAAAAAGAAAAGAAAAAGCAAGAAACACAAAACTAAAAGACGCGATAGTAGCAGTAGTAGCGGAAGCAGTAGTGAAAGTAGCAGTAGCTCAAGCAGTAGTGAAAGTAGCAGCAGCTCAAGCAGTAGTTGCAAACACAGCAAAAAAAGTAAACACCGTAAAAAGGCAAAGCACAAAAAGTGCAAAGAGGATGTAGAAACAAATACAGAAGATGTGTCTCAAATGTACTACCAATCAAATATAAATGATGCCATCCAACTAGATGCGGCATTAATGGCCGACAGTTATAGGCAACATCAAATGCAGCAACTCTTGTATTATAGTGCATTAATAGCTGGTCAAGAAAATGCTGAAATTGAAGCATTAAAAGAGGAATTGCGTACAAGCGACGCCGAGGCTAGTGATGCTAAAGTAGAAAAAACCTCAGTTTGTAGCGTTGTATCATCCTTGTATTCAAGTGACAGTGAATCGGGTGAAAGTGGTGTACTGCAAATAAGTTTATCATCCGCCTCATCCACTAGCAGCCAAGCCACAGGATATAAAACTCGAACAAGAAACGGAAAGAACGAAGAAGACAAACAAAAGGAAAGTGATTATAGTAATAGTTCTAACGATGTTATTTGGAACTTAGATTCTGATAGTTCAAACGATAAGAGGGATACAGAAAATAACAATAACAAGAAAGAGCAACAACAAAGCGACGAAGAATGCATTTGTTTAACGTCTGAATCTGATTCTGACAACGATAGTGAGTCTAGTAATGCAACTTCCGAATCAAATGTAGAAATAGAAAAACTAACTACCGTAACTAACGAAATATGCCTGCCCTTAACGGAAACTGTTACGCTGCTCAGTTCCTCCGATAGTGAAGTGGAAATTATAAGTACGAATGGGGATGATGAGGCAGCACAAAAAAATCCCGAAATGGAGAATCAGAACTCAACACATGCGAATACAGAACAATTGCAAGAAGTCGTAGTTGAATTTGAAAAGTCGCCAAATACAGAAGTATCGGAGCAGAATGGCTCGACATCAATTGGAAAAAATTCGTTAATAACTTTAGGTAATATAATCTCTTCACATTCTGTGGAAAACGTAAGCATTGAAAAAGAAGCTGCCGAGGGTTTGGATTCTAAACATATTTCCAACATTAATATCTCAATATCGGAATCCAATTCTAATGTTGAAGAAACGAAACAATTGGAAGAAGACTTTTTAGGGCCTGAATCGTTGCTAGTTTTAAAAAATACGCTCTCAAATTCAAACTTCAAAGATAACATAGCAATAGAAGAGAAAACAATGGAGGTTACACTGAGTGCGATTACTTCAAACATCTCGTTTTCACTGTCAGAATCACCATCTAATGACGTAGATAAATACATAGACCAAGTAAAGTGTCACGAGTCAGAGGATACCAAAAGAAACACACACTTATTACAACCAACTGAAGATAAACAGATGGTAAACGTAGAATGCCTATCACCGATGGGTGCCGTCGAAAAATCTAGCTCTGTTGTTGATTTTTCAAAGCCAGATTTTAGTTGGAAACTTAGCCTTACGAAAGCAGAAGTTAACAAAAAGGTTGTGAATGAAACAGGTGAAGAGGAAGTTGATGAAAGAGCACAAAATTTATTAACTTCACCTCACTTGGATGCATCAAAAAGCCTCTGCCTAAGCACATCATTACCATCAGCACCATCACGATTATTAATTGCAGTTGCACCGGTTGTGACAGAATTAGTACCAGTTTCAACAGATAATGGCAATCAATCTGAAACAAACCGTACCGAACCAGTTAGTGAATTAAAAAATTTATAGAAAATACGGTAGGCGCATGATAACTTAATGAATCCCGAGTCACTTTTTATTAAGTTTAAGGTCATGGCAGTAATTTAACTTATTTTTATAAAATTCTCTCTGATCTCAAACTAATAACACTTCCATATTATACACTTTATGTTCTCACAATCATAAAGATCAAAATTTTAGGGAGAAAAAAAGTAATAAACTTGGCGTGAGTCTACTTAAGATATTTTTATAATCAAAGTTAATTTTACCCTTTGGTCGCTTTAAATGAATTTATTTGCATTAAATATGTAGCTTCAAAACATATTTTCTAATAGTTGTTTACATAATTTGTGAATACGAATTTATAAATAAAAATATTTATATACATAACAAAATTTTTATGTTTCATATACTTACTTAATCCCCGTCTAAACGTACAAGTACTTATAACTGACTGTTTTTTTTAGTTTTATTCTTTATGTAAATCGATTTACAATAAACTGTTGTCCTAAACTTTGAATAGGCGTTAATAACTTTCATGAAATAGAAGTTACAGCTATCGTGCCGTATCTATATAACAACATTCACAATATTACGAAATATATTAAGTTCGATTTCAATGAAAAGTCAAGCTGATTTCGCGCTGAGACCCAACCCTAATCGGCAAACATTCGATGGTTGGCAACGCTACAATAACTTGTTGACGTTGCGTCGCCAGCTGATAACTGTTTACAAAAAAATTACTTTCTTTGATTTTGTAATTTTATTCTGCTTAAACGAATTGTGCCAAAAGAGCTTGTGCTCGAAATGTTTGGTAACTTACGGAAAAAACTTAACAATGTCATCCAAGAGGGTCTTATAATTACTGAAAACTTACAACAACAGTATCGCCAAAGTTACACTTCTACGCCCAGCAGTAGTGTCACTACACCCACTTTGGATGAGAGTATTCACAGCAACAGCAGTGCTAGATCTTTTAGTGGTCAACTGCCTGGTAGTGATGTAATATTGCCGCCGGATGTAAATATAGCAGCGGGTTGTAATTTGCTTGCCAAATACGAAGATGCCTGGAAATTGTTGCATGACACAAGTGAAAAGAACGCCACTAAAGCAGCAGAGGTAGCCATTCAAATCGAACAAATTGGTCAACGTACTGCTGCATTACATGTTGATATGACAGATTTGGCGACCTGTTTGTCGGGTATACCTGCACTAGTGGAGAAATTAAAAGAAAGCTTAGAAACACTGGGAAATGTGAGCGAACTAAGTGCAACGATAGAAACGGAATTGGAATGCTTGGAGGATTTGTGTGAAGAGTGCGAATTGCAGGAGTTTATGCTGAATAAACAATGTGAATTATCACAATTCCAACAAATGAAAATGGGTGCGTAGACATAACCAGATTTAATGAAGGAAACAATAATGTTTAATACACCTGTTTTCAATTACCTTTTCGCAGTGGAATTAGAATCATATCGACAGCGTGTGGCTGCGAAACATCAGGAGAAAATAAGGGAACATGAACAAAGTTTGCGGCGCATACAACGTGAACGGCAAGCAGTATTTGACGATGCATTCCGCGGTGATATCGCCGAGTACAAATCAAAAGGTGGACTAACGAGTGAGTGGCCAGCTTTGATTTAGTGAAGATCCTAATATTTTGTTAAAATATCTAATACATATTTACAGAAATTCAAAAAGAAGAAGTGCCACCGACATCTTCTCTTGCACTTGAGGAGGTTGTTTTGGAAGATGCCAATAATAAAGATGCGCTTGAAGACTTTCTGAATGGATAACGCCGATTAAATTAGAGAGCCAAAATTAAATATGAACAAACTGTTTTTTATATATTTAAAACCAGAAATAGTGCCTTCAAAAATGTTGTCTAGTATGCTCATATATATATATACAAGTATAAAAGTAAATATGAGTAAAATATTTTTCATCTATACATACATACATACATTATTACAATTCATACTTAAGTTAAATAAAAATAATATTAAAATTAAACAGCTGAAACATATAAAAAATATGTAAAATGAAAGAACGCATTGATCGTTGGGGAAAACGGATAGACGTACCAGAAGATTTGTCCATAAATGTTTCGATTAACAGCCCCGCCGACTTCGTTTCTGTGGTTTCCCGAACATTTGTCAACTTTAAAAAAGCGGCCAATCCGATCCCGGAATTTCCCAAATCAGTGAACTCAATTTAGAGATTAAGCGAATGGTAAATCAGCACAAACGAAAGTTGTGGGACTAGCGCTTAAAGTCCTGTAGCGTCACCTCTGGTGTAAAAAAGTTTTGGACCACAGTCAAATCGTCGTCAAGTCGGAAAACTGAGTAGAGTAATCCCGCTGCTAAAACCGAGAAAACCTGCAAACAAGGGAGGCACATATCGGTCGATAACACCCTCTTCTCTAATAGCGAATACCGTCGAGGCCTTGCTGCTCCCGTCTTTCTCTTACAATCTAAGCCCAGCAGCACATCAACATGGCTTTCGAAAAGGGCACAGTATCACATACCCAGGTAGCCCACTGCCTTTGACACAGTCAACCACGCAGTGCCCCCGCCGGACATTGAGGAATCCTCTTTTCCGCCGGGATTGAGGTGGTGGACCATGAACTAACTGGGTAGTCGAAAGTCATTGGTAAATTTCGAGATTAAACTTCAAAACTCCGTGGAATTCAACAAGGGTTCCGCAGTCTGGTGTTCTCTTTACGCTTTTGCTTAATTTTTAAATTTCGAATGGAGAAAGCTCCACCAGCAGAGGGCGTTTCTTTAATCTCATATGCTCCACATTGGCGTCTGACCAGGATATTCACAGCATGACAGCTACAACTACAGCCAGTAAAGTTCTCGGCTAGTCTCTTCATCAGCTTGACGAAGGAATACCGACACTGCAAAAATTATGAAAAAAGTTTATAAATAAAAATCAGCCTAACCTAATTAAATTCGTTCCTTAGTTTTTGCGAAAAAAAAACCATCTCCTTCATTCGACATTGCTTAGCCTTGGCCACCGCAATTAACAATGCAGCCCATTTCTTGGCTGCAGGCTAAATACCGAAATCAAAACAAAGAGAAAACTTTGACACTAAACAAACAATAACAAACAATAAAATTAGATGAATAAAGTTTTAGAACAAAGTTTGGAATTTCCAATTGATACAAATTCGATTATATGCAGATTGGCATTGCTGCATTGTTCTTAAGAAGCGAGGCGAGCTGAGGCTAAATGAGGAAAACCAAAGAGTTGGTGTCATTGAAGGTTTATACGTACATACATACCTACTTTGGTAAATTATTTTGGTATAATTGGGGCTTTGTAAACACTGAAGCGATGTTTCCAACGAGCTCCACCGAACCTTGTTGTTTTTTCTAAAGAATGGAGGAACAATATCAAATTTATGGTATTTCCAATAAGAAGTGTTTATTTTGATATTCAATCTGATGTCTATTTCAATGGAAAACAAGTCAAACAAATGACCGCTTACAGAACCGTATCCTTTTTATGAAATTTTCCTTCACGAAATCGCAAAGTGCTTGCTGTATGCCCTCAATAGCTTCACAAATTCCATCTTTGAGGTCTTGAACCGCCATTGGTCTGCTGGCGTAGACCTTATCTTTCACGTGGCCTGAAAGGAAGAAGTCGCGAGGTGTTAATCACAAGATCTCGGTGGTTAATGCGATCATCTCTTCGAGTTATAACACGGTCCGGAAACTATTCCCTTAAAATATCGACAGTTTCGTTTGCTTGTGTGATATGTGGCGCCATCTTGTTGAAAGTAAACGTTGTCCACATCCTTACCATCCAAATCCGACCTTAAAAAATCATTAATCATCTCTCGTTAGCGCACGCCATTCACCGCAACTGTTGCTCCAGCTTCATTTAGGTTCAACGACCTCGCTGAACCATAAACCGCACCAAACAGTTACGCATTGAGGATGAGGAGGTTTTTCAATAATAAATCTTGGGTTTTGAGAGCCCCGGATGCAACAATTTTGCTTATTGACGTAACCATCGTGGTGGAAATGGGCTTCATCAGTCAAGATGATTTTTTGATGAAATTTCGAATAATTTTGAAGCATTTCAAAGATACAATCAGCAAAGAAACGACTTTGTTGATTATCGGCCGGCTTGAGTTCTTGTTTTAACTGAACTTTATAAGCCTTAAGAGCTATGTGTTTACACAAAATACGGTGTAATGACGTTTGTGGAATGCCCAATTCCAAGGCACGACGAGGAATGGTAAAACCTGGCTTTTCTTCAAAACAGGTTTTATTCTTCACATCACTAACTTGTCCCACCAGCTCTATTTTGTCCACCAATTTTTGTATGGTGATCCGACAAGGCACTTCACAGTGACCGAAAAATGCTTTAGTTTTACGAACCGTCTCTGCTGGGTTTTCACCGGTTTCATTGTGCATTTTGATTATTTCCATGCGTTGTTGAAGCGAATATCGCTCCATTTTGATAACTGCCGTAGTTTTTACTTATGAAATGCTGAAAAATTTCATCTTCAAAAGCGACATCTACCGGAAGCAATTCAAAATAATATCTATTATTGGAAAATCCTTTATTAATTCTCATATCTGAACAAACCGGTTGTATGGTGGCTATATGCTCTAGTGGTCCGATTTGGCCGGTTCCGACAAACAATTTGTACGGTTTCAAAATATATCTACTTAGAAAGTTTGGTTGAATTATCTCAAAAACTGTGGGACATCTATCGGTAAAATATTTTGATTGGTCTAACTCTTCTTCTTCTTGTATATACTTCGGTACAAAGTTTATTTACAATTTCATGTACATGAAAGGTATAACTATAATAAAAAATTATTTAAAAACATATTTTTGAAAAAGAAAATAAATAATTTGAAATTAAATTTTCAAATAATCAAACTTTGAAAAATTCGCTTAGAATGCGTTCAATTATGTGCCCTTCCTTATTCCCCTAACATTCCTTAGGCACTTAAAATAATATACAAGCATACTTTAAGGCACTACTCGCTTTATGTTTACTTTTCTTAAATCTATTTTTGATTTATACACATTTTATACAGTTACAATCCACATAACCGCTCAAACTCATTGTTATATGTATTTTTCTTGTTTTTTTTTAATAGGTACAGGTCTGTGTATGTCTGTGTGCAATTTCAAGGGTCTTCACCAGCTCACAATAATATTGCGTAACAGCTGTTGAGCAGCACACTCATACACACACACACACTAACATACGATTACACACAGCATAAAAATCTCTTTGGATTTGAACTTTGGCAATTTCTCACCTCGCTTTCAAAAGATTTTCCTCTTTACTCAATAGCTGCTTGAGTAGTTTAACTTTATATATTTAACACTCATACATACGTACATATGTACATTAAATTGTATATTTCCCCCAAACAAAAAATTTGAAGGCCAAAATGTGCTCAACACACAATTTAAGCAGATTTTTGGTGTTTCGACTTTCGCCTCGCTATCAATAAATTTCATTTGGGATGACGCAGCGGAGGCATACTTTCGCAGAGTAAGAGAAAAAATTGCCAAATGTATGCATGTTTATATGTGTGTGTGTATTTTTCACAAACCTACAAGTACACAACACACACACTTAAATATAATCGGATTTAGCTGCATAAGGATTTCCGCTTTTTGGTTTTCGTTTGTTTTTTTCATTCACACAAACGCACAAACAAACATACAAACATATGTCTGTATATATAATTTTAAAGTTTTATTTTCTTTATAAATTTTCATTTTATTTTTTTTTTTGGGGTTCCTATAAAAGTGCGCTGCTGCTGAACACAAAACAAACATCAATATTGAAAATTTTCTACTCGACAGCACCTTTTGCCAAGTGATTTCCTTTTGCGCTGAGTGAAAGTACATACATATGTATGTATGTGTATAGTTTTAGCCATATCTGATACATGTATTAATACAAAACATATGTAGTACCTACATATCTACATATACATTTTTATATTTATCTGCCGTAGCTGTGTTTCTAATGCTCGCCGAGGTATTAATATTATTATCGTTGGACAAAAAAAGGTGCAAAAGGTGTTTGTGTGTAGATGCGTATGTGTGTGACTGTGAGTACTGTGCATATTTGTATTGTGTTATATGTGTAATATATATATAGGTTTTTGATACGATTTCTTTGCGTATAAATTGCATGTTTTGGTGATATATGTACGTGTAAGTACTAAGATGGGCACATAGATATTTATGTATGTACATATGTATGTATTTGAATCAGAGCTTCCAAAAGATTTCAAATATCTTCTTCTTCTTCTTCTTGTTACTCTCCCTTTTTCTTTTTCTTTTTCTTTTTCTCTTTCTCTTTCCCCTTCTCTTTCTCTTTCTCTTTCTCTTTCTCTTTCTCTTTCTCTTTCTCTTTCTCTTTCTCTTTCTCTTTCTCTTTCTCTTTCTCTTTCTCTTTCTCTTTCTCTTTCTCTTTCTCTTTCTCTTTCTCTTTCTCTTTCTCTTTCTCTTTCTCTTTCTCTTTCTCTTTCTCTTTCTCTTTTTGAAGCCTGATCGATCTCCACTTGATCCTTATAAGGAAGTGGCGATCTTTTGCCTTCTCTCCTTACACCAGTGGGCACAATATCGGAAACTTTTTAAACTGAAGGGGGTCTTCATACAAGCATCTGCACCATTTTACAGATTGGGTATAATGGATAATTTATAAAACGTGGCGTAGCACAAAGTAGCAGAAGTTTACAATAGGGATTTTGTGTTGGATTATAACACCTATATAGTTGTTGTTGTTGTTGTCGGCTTGGAGAGGTGCACTAACTGGCCCAATCAGTTCGTCGATCGTAGGTGCCGATAGTAGCCTGATGTCCGCTCTTCGAGGTCATATTTGAATAGCTCAGCCGGGAAGCTCCAAGCGAGCTGTAGTCCGATAAGATGCCAGTTTTGATCCTCCATTTCTGGGTGTTTTATTTTCTTTGCAATTAACCATCTCCAGTGTTCGTTTTAGCATCAATCGCTAAGTAACATTTTGTCTCAGCCGGCTAATTTTTCGCAGTGTTGGCCAGGTTCTCATTCCTTGGTATGCGAGGTATGCTGTCGCTTTTATGTCTTCGGAATGTATTCAGGACTAGAACTCTGGAGCTTGATAAATTCGCTTGTGCTGGAGGCGACTAGTGATGTCGTTCAGCCTCAATCCGACAGCTATGCCGAGTATATCATAAAATGGATCTTTGTACTTCGTTCCTGGGAGGAATACCTATTCACACAATTAAGGGAAATTCAATGGTGGTGGTTTCTACGTGATAAAAAAAAAAAACTTTCACAACAACCTGCATTACATTACAAAACTTAAGTAAGCGCTTGTAATGAGTGAGTGCTCTCAGTTAGCAGCCGCAAATATAAACTCATTTTTAATTCTTAAACGTTGCATACACTTAGGCGTTATGCGGAAGTAATGCAAATTTCTTGCTCAAGAGCAATAAAACAAAACAAAACAAAACAAAAACACAAAACACTTTCCCTGTAACTCTTTGGCTAAGTACCGCAACACTCACATAAGGCGGTAGAAAAAATTTGCAAGTCATGTAGCGTCTCTTTGCCTACAAGCGTCCATTTGACGATTCGCACTAACAACCGCAGCGACCGCAACTAAAACAATCCAAACAGGAATAATATTTGTGTATCCACTTGTGTGTATGGTTGTTTGTATGCCAGCCATTAACGGCAAAGCTAAAGTACACAATTACTGCTTTGCGGTTTTTCCTCACCCCACCCCTCCTACTGTTCTCACTGCAACCGTACTTCGCACGTTTGCCTAGCTCTCCCCCGCATAGACGTGCGCTTGTAAATTTTCATGAAGTGTTTTAATGCAATTATGGTAACATTCACAGTTGTGAGAATTATGTATGTACGTGTCCGTTGACTCTCCATTCCCCTCTCATCTTTTCCTTAGTTAAAATTACAGTTACGCTGTGTATCACAACATTAATTTGGTAGTTGAATGCATGTACGTTTGTCTGTTTGTTAGTTTTTATTTTTGCATGCATGTAAATATGTATGAACGTACATTTGTATGTAGTACACGTATGTAACAGTGCTTGGATTTTGATAATACCAACGCGTGTCGACAAACAAAACTGTCATTACACGCCGAGTTCACTCTCCGCGTGAGCATTGAGTGCGACTGCTAACGTGACCACATAATTTCTCCACTCTCTCCGAGCTCTCCACACTTGTTGTTTTCATGCCACCGGTCACTGTTGCATTGCAAATTTTGGGTTTTATGGTATTCCTGCGCTTAAAGCAAATAATTTATGAGTTTGGTTGTGGGTGTGTACCATACTTGCTTTTTTTTGTGATTTTCCAGTCATATACTGACGACTATTCATGAATGTAAATTCAGTTTTTACGTGCGACCGTGCGTATGAGTAATATTTGGCATTTGGTAAATTTGATTTTAATTTATGCGAGAAACATTTGCATTTGGCCTTTCAAATAATTTAAAAGCAATTAATGCATACAAAAACAAAATATCCTTATGATAGAAGTGTTAGGTAGGTGCCTATTACTATTAAAACCGAATACCAACTATAAAACCATTCGATCAACTATATAAAACCGAATACCCACTAAAGAAAACCGAATATCCACTATATAAAACTAAATACCGACTATGGAAAACCGAATACCTGCTATATAAAACCGTATACCAACTATAGAAAACTGAATATCAACTATATAAAACCGAATACCGACTATATGCGGGTACCAATTATTAAAACCGAATACCGACTATATAAAACCAAATATCGACTTCGGAAAAACGAATACCAACTATAGAGAACTTTATATCAACAAGCACCGCATACCAGAGTGCAAGATATATCATTATATCTGCCAATATGAAATTAGAAGCAGATACAGTTATTATGGCATGGCATGTAGCAGATACTGAATACAAGAAGCCGGATACAGAAATTTAGACATCGTACCAATTAACAAGTTATCGCGCCCAGCAAGCAGATGAAGTAAACATTGTTTAGGATATAAAATCCTTCTATTGTAAGGAGAATAAGGAAGTCGTAACTAGGTAACTATTATACTTGTACTATCAGAGAGCATACATTATATGAGCCTAAGGCAGGATTATGAAAACTGTTGGGATAGAATATTACAGATGATTAGGTACTAGATAAACTTGTAAAATTGCGATACCGAATACCTGAAAAAATTTGATGAAAGAGAACATCAGCCCTCTTAGTTCAATTTTAAAAATTTAACAGTTTGGTACCACTCCCAAGAAAGTTACAGTCAAACATAATCCTTGATCTCCTGCTACTAGATTTGACAGCATATCAGATAACAACGTTGTCAACCCAATCAATAGAAGACTCAAAAAAAAAACAAATGCATATTGCTCCGTTTCTACTGCGGTACCAATTATGTACGAGTATATGATATGATTTTTTGGTAGGAAAGAATGGTTAAGCAAGTATGGAGCTCCGGCTGAAAGCTTTGAAACAAACACTGATGGTCAAAACTTGATCGCAAAGTAAGCAGAAGTAAATTTTCTTTTACACTTTTATTCCGGGCAGAAAATTTTCGATTATATTAGGCCAAGTAAAAAGTTCGTTCGGTTTTAGCTAAGAGATGGCGTTATTGTCCACATTACTAATGTTACGTGTCGCATCATGTCATACTATACGGCGCTGAAAACGTGTTTATTCGCTCTAAAAGTTTGTCTTTGAGAGTTTTTCGATTGATTGACTCAGTGCGTTGTGAGCGCTCGTCAAAGATGGACACCAGTAAAGAAAAAATTCACTATATTTTACAATTTTTCTTCGATCAAGGCGAAAAAGCAGCCAAAGCGGCTGAAAAAATTAATTTAGTTTATGGGCCCGATACTGTAAACGAACGTGTAGCACAAAAGTGGTTTGCTAGGTTCCGTTCCGTTAATTTCAATGCCAAAGGTGCACCACGCGTCGGGAGGCCTGTCGTGGAAAATTGCGAAATTGCGATAAATCATGGAAATAGTGGAAACAGACCGTCACGTGAGCACTTATTTAATTGCTGAGGAACTAAAGATAAGCCAGAAAAACCGTTTGGAACCATTTGCATAACCTTGGATTCAAAAAGAAGCTCGATGTTTGGGTGCCACACGAACTAACGCAAAAAAATATGATGGACCGAATTTCCATCTGCAAATCGCTGCTGAATCGGTGGCCAAGCCAGGATTAACGGCCAGGAAAGTTTTGCTGTGTGTTTGGTGGGATTGGCAAGGAACCATCTACTACGAGCTTCTCCTCTATGGCCAAACGTTCAATTCGGCCCTCTCCTGCCAACAACTGGACCGCTTGAAGGCAGCACTCATCCAGATGAGGCCATCTTTGATCAACAAGGCCGAATTGTGTTCCATCAGGACAACGCCAGGCCACATACGTCTTTGGTGACGCGCCGGAAGTTCCAGGAGCTCGGATGGGAAGTCCTAATGTACCCACCTTATAGTCTGGAACTGGCACCAAGTGATTACCATCTTTTTCTGTCCATAAAGAACGCGCTTAATGGTGAGAAGTTGGCCTCAAGAGAGGCCTGTGAAAATTGGCTCTCCAAGTTTTTTGCCAATAGAGACGCAGCCGTCTACGTGAGGGGTAAATTGAAGTTGGCATCTCGTTGGCAACAAGTTTACGAACAAAACGGCGCATATTTGACTAAAATGGGACAAATGTACAGAAAGTTATCATATTTTGAAAAATCAATAAAAAAAACCGAACGAACTTTTTACTTGACTTATTTTTAATTTCCGAATTTATTTCAGAATTTCTACTGAAACACAAAACAAAATTAAAAATGAAAAATGAAATGTATATTGAATATGCTGTGAACTCTTTTGACTTTCTTTTGGCTTACCGAAACTAAATTCTTTGCGTTTACACACACACTCATAAAAGGTTTGCCAATAGGAATGATATGATTTCTAGGTCTCGTTTTGACTATTTTTTTTCACTGTATTCAGTACTGTTTACAATTTCAATATTGAAAGATATATGCAGGAACAACAAACAAACAACAACAAGAACAACTTGAAAACGATAACAATTTTTTTAAGAAAATCATATTCTCCGTTGAGGCTCAGGTGGTTGAGTGGGGTAGTTTATAAAAAACTATTGACACTGGTGCGAAGAAATTCCACTAGTTACTCATTACATTCTCCTAAGTTGACAATTTGGTGTAGTTTTTGGTCTGGTGGAGTCATCGGTTCGTACTTTTTTATGGCCACAATTGGAAGAAGTTGATTTTAACAACATCTGGTTCCAACAAGACGTGGGGCTACGTGTCACACAGCACCTACAACAAGCGAATTATCGTGAGAAAGGTTTGGAGAATCGATTATTTCAAGAAATTGTGACATTGAATGGCCTCCAAAAAGTTGTGATTTAACACCATTAGTCTACTTCTTGTGGGGTTATTTGAAGTCACTGGTCTTTAGCAATAAACCAGACTCTCTTCAAGCTTTAAAAGTCAATACTGAACGTGCTATTCATTTCATATGACTTGATTTAGTGGGAAAAGTGCTCAAAAATTGGGTTCATCCGAATTCGTTTCTGCAAAAGAAGTCGCCCTCCAAGACTTGAATATTTTTTGTTATATTCAGAACTTAATTGTATCGATTATACTTCACCTTAAATAAATAAAAAAATATTTGAATTTCTTTAACAAATAGTGTGTTTTTCTTGTAGAAAAATCATATCACTCTTATTGAAAAACCCTTTATATACATATATATTTACAAAAGGACAATAGAAGTATCCCACACCGCTTAACACTTCAGTATTATATTTTAAAATCAACACATTGATGCACATTTACAACAGCAAAGTCGAAAAGTTGTTGGTAACATATGTATGTATGTATGCACTGGCTAGAAGCAATATAACAGCGGACAACTGCTGTTGGCAATGAATGCCAAAAGCTGCCTTGAACCTTACGACTTTCAAAAAGTTGCAAACAAAATGCCAGAACACACTTGCAAATATACAAATTTCTACTCAACTATGTATGTATGTATGTATGTATGTAAATATGAACGCAGGTATCACTGCTGGAAACACTATATGGTATATGTATACAAATGTACATATTACATATTTTCCAGTTCAAATGACACAACTTCGTCTTCTTTGTTAGTTGGTCAGCAGCGAAGACCGGAGATTTGGCTATGCCAGGTTGAACTAATGAATTTATGCAGTGCTGATAAATTTTGAACAATTTTGAAAATATCTGCAGAGCTCGTCGAACAGGTGGCTCTTTGTGTGTTTGTATGTTTGTATATATTTATTTTTGATTTACTCTAATTACTCAAATCCTTGGCATGGACAGCAGACAGCGTTCAATTTAAAATATCTCGCCGGGTTTTTGTGGTTGGAAAGAGAAATTCTTTCGTTCTTCATTTCAACTTAAATAACATTTGTCCCAATTTTCTTTTATTGTGGTAATTAATATTAATTTTGACATTTATTTATATTAATTGAGGGATGACTTTTGCTATAATTTTCTAGGAAAGCCAAATTCGTTGAGCTAATAATCTGAATGTTGCTCCAAGACTTGGTTGGAAGATCTTTTTAATATTAGTATTACTTTTAAATAAAATGATTTCCAAAATCTTGGTTTATAAGGGGTGATTTTTTGGACATATGGCCTTGAAATCCAACGCAGAATCACTCTTGCCAACAGTTGCTACTTTGGACTGAGTAGGCAATTGACAAGTAAAGTCCTCTCTCGGCGAACGAAAACCAAATTCTACAAGTCGCTTATCATATCCGTCCTACTATATGACGCAGAAGCGTGGACGATATCGATATCTGATGAGTCTGCTCTAGGAGTATTCGAAAGAAAAGTTTTGCGAACGATTTATGGTTTGAAAGTATTCGATGCAGTACCCACTGGTATTTCCAGCTTGCGTCAGACAGTGAAAAGAAGAGAGGAATGGCACGCAGTAGGAATGTGCGAGGCGTTTGATGGGCGCATGGCTTCAATTCTTCCACAAATTGGATTTTCTTAGCCCGTAAATCCAGATCCTTCCACAAAATCTGCCATAAAGTGAATAGACACAGCTCTATTTGTTGCACGCGTTGGCGTTTGGACCCCGAATGAATGGGTCTTCTTCGATAATTCTGCTCCTCAGCAGTATGGCGTCCTAAGCGTGCGTATTACCTACTAGAATAAATGTGGGGTGAAGCTGATACACGATTGCTTGAATTACTGATTTTGCTTGGCGATTATGTGGATCCAATAATAGATGCAGCGCGCAATGCGTGAACCTTTATTTTGAAAGAATTGCCTCGTTGGAAACCGCATGTTAATAAAACACACTTTATATAAAAATATGTGCTTGATTTTGGGTGTTATCTTATAATTTGCGAACGGTATCATTGAACTCAACTAAATTTATTCACCGTATTTGAGTTATATTGAAGATAGTTTAAAAGTTGGCCTGACACTTCGAACTCTAAATGCGAGAAGAAAATTTTGTTCGAAAAAGCGCCTACCACCGCTTGTTGTTTATTTTTGTAGTTCATATATGACTAATTTTTTATTAAAACAAAACATATTTGGTTCTACAATTAAGTTTCACAGATGTCAAATGCAGTCCTGTATTTTTGAAACCAGGAAATGTTTGTACGTCTGTATGTGACTAAACTATTTTTTTTTTAATTTTGTGTGTGGGTGTTCAAAAGTTAAAATAATAGTTAAATTTATATTTTAGCAGAGTTACCGCCTGTTTTGAAATTGTTAACAAATAAAAACCTTCTATAAGTGTGTCTACCGACCGAACTCATGGCAAATCGCCAATGGACGCAAGAATAAATTAGATTTCTGATTAGTTTCGGCAGAGTTACCACCTGTCATGAAATTTAGATTTGAATGAAGTGATGAAATGAACTATTGCAATGTGGATATCAAAACGAAGAGAGTAAAGAAAGGCTAAAAAAGAAAATATTTTTAGCAGCATTGCCACATGTTTGAAATTTTCACTTTGGAAAAATTTGCAATTAATTAATAATTAAACATAACACGAGAAAACTACTATACATTTTGGTATCTATGTAAACAGAAAGCTAAACGGTGGAGAAATGTTCGAGCAGAGTTGCCACCTATTTTAAAATATTAATTAAATAAAAAAACAAATATTATATTGAGGAAATAAAAATCAATGGAATTATGAAAGATTATAGAAGAATTTTTTTTTGAGAGATGCCACCTTTTTAGAATTTTGAATACAATCAAATTGTTTATATATGGTAATACATGACAGAATATGAGAAGTAAGCTGAATATATCTATTTCAGAAATGCTCAGCGCGAAAATATTTTTTGAAAGGAATAAAAAAACATTAAAGAAACGATAATTTCAATTAAATATAAAAATATTGGTGAATAAAAATAGAGACCATTCGTTTTTGAAGAGGATTGCCACATGCAACATATTTGAAGTATATAATTTGCGACCAGTTGTAAAGACTGCAAATTCGAATCAGAAGCTGCGAAAATGCAGATACCAAAAATTCAAATATTAAACTACAGGCTTGAGATGTCAGCAACGTTGCCAATTTTCATTTACTGAAATGAAAAACTTTTTCTTTGTTATTTGCCTTCCGATCGCTCTGTTTGCACTCCAAAGTAAAACTGAAGCAGAAAATTTTGAATTAAAAAAAAAAATTAATTATACTCTCTGCGCTCTACGAGGTTTCCGATGAAAAATATCTGCCATTAAATACTGTCTCATAAATTTAAAATATTTTTTTTTTTAATCTGTTGTAAATTCCCTGCTCACTTAGATTACAATAAAATATAATTTACTATTCTATTTAGCGGCTATTATTCATACAAAAAATCCTTTCCAATTTTGGTTGTGGTTTTACATCGAATATTTACATAAGTATAAATATGTACGTATTGTATATTAGGGTGGTTCAAAGTTATAGATGAAAGTTTTAGGCATGCCAGCTGAAGAACGTCATAAGGTGTAATCTTTTGGCCTCGTCTATAAGTATTGAAAGTAAGCCACTTGCTGAAAGATATGGATAGGTTATGGCAAATTACCACAAATTTATGTAAGGTCATATAGGCCATATTAATACTGATAGATAGCAGTGTACTAAAGAGGCAGGCTAAGGCACTAAAGCACGGAGCTTGCGCTAGTTCTTTTTAATAAAAGATATATAACTTTAAAGCTATCATCTTCAGTTCTATCAGGAACGAAATTTCGAACTTGATGGAACGGGTGTGGAAACCATCTATCGCCCTATATGTATAATTGGCGCTTTGCAACCGTTGAAAGAGAGAATTTCCCCAGATCATGGAAGGGTTTTAGCGTGACGAGCTCTATTTGTTCCATAAGAGTATATATATATGATTAGGTCTCCGATTTTCAACCGAGGTCTTCCTCTGATTTATGGTAAGCAAGGCTAGGCTATTGCCGATAACTTAAGATAGGTATCATGTGACCACGATGAGATTGAGAAGGAGCACAGAAACTTATGCCACGAAGATCAGAGAAATGAGATATCTACAAATGTGGAACTTCTCAAAGTGGATCTTCTCCTGGGTAAGTACAGAGATGGGCTGATGGGTGTATCATCAAACGACTTTTGCAGTAGTTTTAGAGGTGAGGAAGAACCTAAAATCATAAAGCGCTTTCTTTGCGACTACACTGTACTTTGGAGAAGTAGGTTGAATTAAATCGCTAGGTAAGGGCGGTAATCTTTAGAGACTGTGTGAAGTAACGTTTAAAAAGATACACATTGCTTTGGCTAGTGGGTGTCCTAGGTGAGGTGATGCCTATAGATAGGATTCATCTAACCAATGATGGATTTCATAGATTGGAAAATAGTACAATTAAGGGAAAATGTTGCTTTTTTGCTAGTTTTGAGTCACATTCTTTGGCTTTTCTTTTACCTCTTTAATGACGTAGGCACAGCTTACGCGTTTATAGCCGAGTTAACCACATTGCGCCATTGGTTTTTTGGATGTCAAAATAATATTAAATTTTTGAAAGTAAAATAATGTGAAAATATTTTCTGGAACCAACACTCTTCTCTCTATAGCATACAAAAAAAAAAAAAAAAAACAAAACAAAAAAATTAAAATAAAATAAAATTAAATTAAAATAAAATTAATAACTAGAAATTGAAGAAAAATTGACATTAATCATTGAACCACCCTAATGTGCATTTGCGCGTTGAAAGTTTCATTCAGTGATTTTTATTTCCCAGCTGAGCGTGTAATTAAAAAATCCTTTCATTTAGACTTTTTGCCAATGGCAAAATGTAAGCCCACATACGTGTATGTGTACATATGTATACACATACACATGCAAGCAGGCACAAAAAGCGAAAGTTTGTATAGTTATATATATATATGGTATATATATATACAAGTGTGTGTGTGGGGAAATGCATTCCCTTGTGTTAATAGAGCGAGCCGACAGTTAAAATTTGAAAAAAAAAACAAAAACAAATCGCAGAAAATTTCAAATGCAAATACATATAAGAGACTAGTTTAATTTTACAAATATAATATTTATTTTACAAAATGGCATTTACACTTACTATGTCACTCACTAAGCCTTTGTCTAGTGCTTAGCTATGAAAAAAAATTTATGTGCACATACATATACATCTACTAGATAGGTATGGTTATATGTGTATTTAATGCCATTGGCATTGCACTCGAGAATTCGCCATTTATTCATTCATTCATTCATTCATATAAGTATGTACATATGTATGTATGCATGTGGCAAAGCAAAATGTCCAAAAATTGTCTGTTAAACTGCCGAGAGTCATTTACAGATTTACGAAAAAACACGAGTTGCTTGTCCTTCATAAATGTACAAT
>JAWMAG010000008.1:17012500-17035000 GCA_037013455.1 Ceratitis rosa | reverse complement strand
ACATACGTGTATATGAAAAGTTTGTTATATGCGATACACGATATGTACATGGGCATATAAAAAATGTATTTGTTAATACGAGGGCTGAACTGTAAACTTTTGTAAGAAAATTCTGTTGAAGAAATTTTAAATAAATTACTATGTTCGAGAACAAAAATCACTTTCTTTAGAAAAGAATTTGTATTGCTGAAGGCTTTCTTAAGTTGATGATATCTAAAAAGACTGAATAGAGTCCTAAGGTTCTCAATGCCCAGCATCACCGGGGAGCTCTTAAAATAACTCCATCGACAGCACCGATTAATCTAATGGCAAAGAACAGGACATTCATAATTTATACTCTTAAATTAGCTAAAAATCAGGATGTATGGTTATAGTAGTATAAATTATACCTAAGTATACGACTGACTTTCGGAAACTTTAAAAACCTACTACAGTAAAATAAAAACAAAAAAAAATAATAAAAAATTAAATATAATAAAATAAAATGTTATAATATAAAATAAAATAAAACAAAATAAAACGAAATAGAATAAAATAAAATAAAATAAATAAAATAAAATTAAAATAAAATAAAATAAATTAAATAACATAAAATAAAATAATAAAATATAATAATATAATAATATAATAATATAATAATATAATAATATAATAATATAATAATATAATATAATATAATATAATATAGCGGCCGCGGTAGCAGAGTGATTAGCATTGCGTACTGTCACTCGGAAAGCGCGGGTTCAAATCCCGGTGCGACCAACATCCAAAAGTCACAGAAAATTGATTTAAATAAAACATCAAGTTAAATTTCCTAATTGCGGTCTAAATAAAATAAAATAAAGTGAAAAAATAAAATACAATAAAAAAATAATAAATTTAAACAAAATGAAAATGAAATGAAATAAAACAAAAGTAAAAAAAAATTAATAAAAAAAAATACAGTAAAATGAAATAAAATAAAAAAAATAAAATAAATTAAATAAAAATAAAATTTAGTATTTTAATACAAAATAAAATAAAATAAAACAAAAATAAAATGAAATAAATAAAAAAAATGAAGTAAAGTAAAAAAAGAATAGGAAAAATGGTACAATATAATAAATAAAAAAATTAAAATAAAATAAAATAAAAAAATTAGTTTAATTAAAATAAAATAAATAAAAACAAATAAATTAAAAAAATTGTTTTCTCTTTCTGAGTCACAAATCTTATGCTCCAACCCTCGCATGGCTGTGTTACATACATTTGGACGCTTAATTCCTGTTCAAATACTCAAGTTTGTTGCTTGCTGTATATATAAACTTGGTAGTATGAGTAATTTAAAGTGCTTGGTAAAAGCACATGTGATGGTAGAAAATAAACATACAACAAAGATATAACAACACAATAAACAACACAGTTAGAGAATCAGGCGTAGTGGAGGTAAAGTACTTTGACGTACAAATCCACATATACATCTTTTTATGCAAAGAAAAAATAATCTATTCGCTTACACGAAACCGCTCATTTTATACTCAGTGTCATGTTAAATTGATATACATAAAGGTGAATGTCCGAAGTGGGTTCACAAGGACTTAAATTGGACCACATGTATTTTAAATACATTGTATGTACTCGTATACTATATGAGTTTAATAAAATATTAGAAATTTAATAAAATTTTCCATAACAAGAAAACACAAATGTGTACAGGAATTCCAAAATATCTTAAAGGGTTTTGAAAAAAAAAATATTTTATTATTTTTCATATTCATATTTTTTTTCACAATATATTTTATGTCCTTGAATATTCATTAATATTCATTATTATCAAACGCTGAAAAAATTTTCGAATATATTTGGTTTCTAGTAGCCTCAGTTGTTATTTAACACTTTTAATATCATTTTACGTAAAAGAATTGAAAAAATACTCACGAACTCGTTTCTATAAGTGAAATTTGCTCATCATCTCTTCTGTGTCCTTGCGCACGCCAACTATTTGTTATTTACTTCTAATTGAATTTCACTTGCGTGTGAATTTTATTGTGCTGGGGTATGTGTTTGTAATTAAATGTGTGAAATGCAGTTTAATTAACTAAATACAGTTGTTGAAGAGATGCGTCAAAGCAGATAAGGATAATTGTGTGGACTCACACACATAGAGTACTGCAACTAAAACAAAAAATATGGAAAAGGAGATTTAAAAATTTTAGTATTTTTTGAAAAATTAGCTCACCATAACGTTAGTTCTTAGTTCGAAGAGGTTTTCCTATGAATATGAAAAATTTCCAGGTGCAGAAATTTTAAGTTAGAGCTCACTACCCGGTATGGTGAAAATTGGCAACATTGCACAGAAGCTATGACTTTAAAACAATTGTTGCTTCAAACTGAGGTTTGCTATTATTATTAGGTATAAGCCACAAACCGTTTTTGAAAGTTAAACACATTTATCACTGCTTTAACTACCAAATAAACTTCAGGATTTTGGATTTCTTGAGTGAATAGTAAAAAAAAAATTAATTGCGAGGGATAGAGATTCTTTTTTTTTTGGCTCTATATCGATCAGTTGAAACGTTTTAGTCGAGTCCCAAGTAAGTTGAATGAGGTAGTCTTTGTATATTTACAATACTTATCAAAAGAAAGCAATTGAGCTAGTTCAGAAACTTCCAGTGATACGATCGTTTCTTCGAAAAAGATTGGGAATCTTCGCGGGAACGAATGTAAAAATGATAAAATTGTCTCTCAATTTTTGGATTAAGCTTTTTGACATAATCACCGCTAGGCGAGGTTGTTTCACCAAATAAAAATATTCTCTTCATTGGCGTGGGAACTGCTTACACAGTTGTCCCTCTTATCGCTGCTTGGCGACAATTGGTAATATCAAGGAAACACCAGATTCTTCTCCACCTGACCTTTCCAACGGAGTGGTGGTCTTCCTCTTGCTCTGTTTTCACCGATGGGCATTGCATAGAAAACTTTCAAAGCAGGAGTGTTGCCTTTTATTCGGACTACACGACGTGACCGTATATCTTGTACAGCTCATCGTTTCATCGACTACGGTACTCGCTGTTGCCAAAGCACAAAGAACGATACATATCAGGCAAAGTCTTTACTCGAAAGATTCCAACGTCTACTCAGCACAAGCTTAGAGAGTCTGTGTTTGTTCGTCGAGAGAGGACCTTACCTTTCAATTGTGCTTATTCAGTCCAACGATGATGAGAGTTATTCTGCGTTGGATTTCCCAGCTGACATTGTTTTTGGTGTTCATGCTGGTTTATTGTGAGGACTCTGAAGACACAGGAAATACTTCGTTTTATCATAGCTTACTAGCAGACCCAAATGATTCGCTTAGTTGTCTAATCTAGAAAAAGCAGAATGATATATTGATATTATGGATGATTGTACCTTGTTGATTTAGTGCTTTCCAATTCTGATTCCGCTTCCCATATTGCTCAACATAAATTTATACCGTCACATAAGATTTCTAAGGAAACCAACTAAAGACATAGCGACAAAGTGGCAGCTACAATTCGTGCTGTGGAAGGGGACTTTATAATCCAACGAAGAGGTGGTGTGTGTTGATGTACTTGGTGAAAGTCTGTTCAAGGAATGGGCTTTAATATATATAACAGGATCTTCCTGCGTAATTCGCTGCAAAGAACTTGAACAGTAATAGAACGGCTATTCCATCCGTGTAGTTCAGTGTAACCTTACACCATTCAGCAGGCTGGACCAGGGTTCCCTACATAAATGCAGTAAACTTTGGGCATCGGCCATCAGATCAACGCTACAGTCCTACATGATTATAATCCGGTACTGAAATCCTCAATAATTCGGTAAACAAAAAGTAGTGCTGATATATCCATGAGAAATTGAATTTAAGTACTGCAGATGTCAACACTCCAATTCAGGTTTGCTTCGCAGTCTCCATAAGAAACCACTTCTTTATAAGCTTGTAAACTGGTATAGAATACATAACCTAGCCTAACTGAGATTATCTACAAAGGAAACCATAGATCTATTATCCCGTCTCCTGAATTAAGTAATCTCCACTACTTACGTTTCGGTCATGTAAGTCATCTCTCTCAAAAAATGAGAAAAATAAATAATAAAGGGTTCAAATTTTGTTTTCAACATTTTTATTTTTTATTTTTATTTTTTTAAATTTTATTAATTTATATTTTTCTTATTATTGTTTCACTGCGTTGTCTGTTTCTGTTATTTTCTTTATGACATATTTTTTCTATATTTTTTGCTTATTAACATTTGCAACATACTTAATTATACATATCTACACGTAAATATATAATGTACGCACACATATAGTACAATTAGGTTCTAATGTGTATACGTACAAACAGTTGTACATACATAAATTTTCCATTTCTGTATGTTCTCTTGGAAATATTTTTGTGGCTTCTTGGTAAAATAAAAGAAACTAAAATAAATAAATAAATTAAAATAAAATAATACAAAACAAAATAATAAAAAAAAATAATTAAATTAAAATAAATAAAATAAAATAAAATAAAATAAAAGAAAAAATTTAAAAAATAATAAAATAAAATAAAATAAAATAAAATAAAATGACCTTAAAAAAACAATAAAGTAAAAAATATCTAAAAGTGAATAAAAACAATCATTTTATTAGATGCGTCGATAAAAAGCTAGAAAAAAATGCATAAAAAACAATACTAATAAATATATATATAAAAGGGTGACTTAATTTATTGGTAAAGTGCAGAAATTTTCTGCTAGCCTTTTCTGGGTTCAAATATTACATAAATTTGGCTTTATGTAACATCTACTTGGTGTATGTTGGGGGACGGCAGAAATGAATGCTGAAACCAAATAAATTCGTACTACATTTTTGCCTTCGTAATTTACTGTGCGAACACAATTTTTTTTATTATTAATGTTTTTCTTTTTTGCTTTATTTTAACATAATTATCGTTTTTGTTTGTAATTTATCAAATATCTCCAAGTATTAATTAAAGGATTTTCTATGCAAATGAGAGTGTCTTTTCTCTTGATATTTTCTTGCATGAGTGTTTGTGTGTGTGTGTGTGTAGGTCGGGCTGAAAGAAATTTGTGGTTTTTTTCACATTTTCTCATTTTTTTCTTGCCAAATTTTTTATAATTTTTTTAAATTTTATTCAAGTTAAATTTATTTCTTTCTTTTTTCTATGTTTTGTTTACTACTATGTTCCTTTTTACATCCATTAATTTACTTAAAATATAATTTAATTTTCTAAAATATTAATGTTCACTTAATTGTTTTATAAGTTAGTTGCTCTTATTTAAAAATTCACATATTTATATGTTTACATTAGAATTTCCTTATTTCGTTTGCGGCATTACACAAATACACACTTAAAGCTTTCACTATTTCATATATGTATGTAGTTGTTTTATTATCTATTTTTGTTGTAATTGAATTTTATTTTAATTTACGTTTAATTTTCTTTGTGTTTTTGGAATCATGTTTATCTTCGTTAATTGGTTGAAACTGCTTTGCACTGTTTTCTTTACCGTAATTTTAATTTGCTCTTTTGTTTTCTAGTTTTCCTTACTTTGTTTATAATTTTCTTCTTTTAATTAATTTTTCTTTGCTAAGAATGGAAGCATTACTTTGCTACAATGCATTATAATTAGATTTTCGTTACAGCTTAATTCATATTTTGTTGTTATATTTTTAAAATAATTTTATATTTTTCTTGAATTTTTTCTTTTTTTTTTGTTATTGTTACGTGTGCTATATTTCATAAGAATACTTGAAACTTCCAAATAATAACGTAAACTCTTATATTATCATCACTATGTAAAAAAAAAAAAAATAATTTAAAAAAATTAAATTAAACAAACAAAAATTTAAAAAATCTGTGAGAAGATATTAAAACAAAACATTAATTAAAAAATGAAATTTTTCGGAAATGAATTGGCATAAAATTTAATATATGAAAACGAAATATTTGAAGAAATTGTTGATGAAATGAATCAAGTGATTTTTTTATACTTTCTTAGAGTTGCATCCTCCCCGGAACGAATGCACAGTGGGTTTCTAGTATTTTATTGAGTCTTGCACATTGCAAAAGTAAATTGGAAGTTTTGGAAAAAAAATCTGGGAGAGGAGTTAGAATTTTTGTTCAAAAAGCTAGAAAAAGCTCTAGTATGTATATATACTCGTATTCATAACTGATATGATCCCAGATTGAATAGGATTTTTATGAAGGAGAGACCTTACATATTGCTTGATTCAATATATTAAATATCTTTTTTTGATTCAAAACTATTTTTTATCTTTTTTTTTTTGCAAAAATTAAATCTATAAAAATATGGCTTCAACAAAATATATATGTTTTGACTTTTTATGAAATATCACCAGCTATAAATATTTATATACATATAATTAACATGGCATAAGAACTTATCATTTCTTTCTACGATATTTCTTACGAACAAACAGACATACATATACACACATACATTCATAACATAATGAAATAAATTTTTAAAATTATAAGATAAAATATTTAATGGCTTACCACATAAATCGTTGATGCTTAATGACGGCAAATAAAAATATATACTTAACCGAAATAATTTTATAAGTCACTACCACTTTTTTTAAGCATAATAAATACTTTATAAAATGAATATACATACAAACAAATTTTAGTTTTTTCTTCGCCACTAAAAATGGAAAAACTCATAAACTTATTTCAATTAACTTTTTATAAATATAATAATAATACTCTTATACATACTCATACATATGTATGTGCACAGAGTATATAAAGTTGATATATAAAAAATAATATTCAGTCAATTTTAATTATAATTTTATTCACTGAATACGTATATAATTCATTATATAAATACACATATAAACAGACAATTATTTGCTTAATTTACACAACTTCAAATACATCTACACATACAAATATATTTTTAATGAAACACTCAAAAAAATATTATATAATAAAATATTTTTTTTTATTAAATAATTATGACGCACTTTTTTTGCGCTTATACGTAAGCACGCATATCAATTAAAAAATATAGTATTGTAAATATATAAATATATATACATATATATTTTTGTCTTAAAAACGTTAAATCGCTTGTGATACGCTTTTGCTTGAATGAGTATAAAAAATTAATAGTAAATTAAAATTAATTTACTGTAAATATGATACACCGTTAACTGAATGCAATCACTTATTTTAGGGAATATTTTGTTTGCATTAAATATATTATGAAATTTATTATTTGTTATTATTTTTGGTTTATATTTTTTAATTTTTTTCAACTTTTAATTTTTCACAATTTCTTTATTTTAATTATTTTTTAATATTATTTTATTTTTATAATATTTTGTTTTTAATATTATTTAAAGTTAATTCTGCATATTTCAATAATCAGTCACACAAATTAATCACGTTGCTTGCATTTTATTTTTACTTCATAGCAATTTGCTAGGTTTTTTTCATATTTTAATTATAATTTTTATTATTAATAAATTTTTATGTTTTTAATTTGAAGTATTATTGATGTAATAAAGTATTATATTCCTTATTATATATATTTTATATTTTATATTTTATATATTATATTTTATATTTAATATTTTATATTTTATATTTTATATTTTATATTTTATATTTTATATTTTATATTTTATATTTTATATTTTATATTTTATATTTTATATTTTATATTTTATATTTTATATTTTATATTTTATATTTTATATTTTATATTTTATATTTTATATTTTATATTTTATATTTTATATTTTATATTTTATATTTTATATTTTATATTTTATATTTTATATTTTATATTTTATATTTTATATTTTATATTTTATATTTTATATTTTATATTTTATATTTTATATTTTATATTTTATATTTTATATTTTATATTTTATATTTTATATTTTATATTTTATATTTTATATTTTATATTTTATATTTTATATTTTATATTTTATATTTTATATTTTATATTTTATATTTTATATTTTATATTTTATATTTTATATTTTATATTTTATATTTTATATTTTATATTTTATATTTTATATTTTATATTTTATATTTTATATTTTATATTTTATATTTTATATTTTATATTTTATATTTTATATTTTATATTTTATATTTTATATTTTATATTTTATATTTTATATTTTATATTTTATATTTTATATTTTATATTATATATTTTATATTTTATATTTTATATTTTATATTTTATATTTTATATTTTATATTTTATATTTTATATTTTATATTTTATATTTTATTTTTTATATTTTATATTTTATATTTTATATTTTATATTTTATATTTTATATTTTATATTTTATATTTTATATTTTATATTTTATATTTTATATTTTATATTTTATATTTTATATTTTATATTTTATATTTTATATTTTATATTTTATATTTTATATTTTATATTTTATATTTTATATTTTATATTTTATATTTTATATTTTATATTTTATATTTTATATTTTATATTTTATATTTTATATTTTATATTTTATATTTTATATTTTATATTTTATATTTTATATTTTATATTTTATATTTTATATTTTATATTTTATATTTTATATTTTATATTTTATATTTTATATTTTATATTTTATATTTTATATTTTATATTTTATATTTTATATTTTATATTTTATATTTTATATTTTATATTTTATATTTTATATTTTATATTTTATATTTTATATTTTATATTTTATATTTTATATTTATATTTTATATTTTATATTTTATATTTTATATTTTATATTTTATATTTTATATTTTATATTTTATATTTTATATTTTATATTTTATATTTTATATTTTATATTTTATATTTTATATTTTATATTTTATATTTTATATTTTTATATTTTATATTTTATATTTTATATTTTATATTTTATATTTTATATTTTATATTTTATATTTTATATTTTATATTTTATATTTTATATTTTATATTTTATATTTTATATTTTATATTTTATATTTTATATTTTATATTTTATATTTTATATTTTATATTTTATATTTTATATTTTATATTTTATATTTTATATTTTATATTTTATATTTTATATTTTATATTTTATATTTTATATTTTATATTTTATATTTTATATTTTATATTTTATATTTTATATTTTATATTTTATATTTTATATTTTATATTTTATATTTTATATTTTATATTTTATATTTTATATTTTATATTTTATATTTTATATTTTATATTTTATATTTTATATTTTATATTTTATATTTTATATTTTATATTTTATATTTTATATTTTATATTTTATATTTTATATTTTATATTTTATATTTTATATTTTATATTTATATTTTATATTTTATATTTTATATTTTATATTTTATATTTTATATTTTATATTTTATATTTTATATTTTATATTTTATATTTTATATTTTATATTTTATATTTTATATTTTATATTTTATATTTTATATTTTATATTTTATATTTTATATTTTATATTTTATATTTTATATTTTATATTTTATATTTTATATTTTATATTTTATATTTTATATTTTATATTTTATATTTTATATTTTATATTTTATATTTTATATTTTATATTTTATATTTTATATTTTATATTTTATATTTTATATTTATATTTTATATTTATATTTTATATTTTATATTTTATATTTTATATTTTATATTTTATATTTTATATTTTATATTTTATATTTTATATTTTATATTTTATATTTTATATTTTATATTTTATATTTTATATTTTATATTTTATATTTTATATTTTATATTTTATTTTTTATATTTTATATTTTATATTTTATATTTTATATTTTATATTTTATATTTTATATTTTATATTTTATATTTTATATTTTATATTTTATATTTTATATTTTATATTTTATATTTTATATTTTATATTTTATATTTTATATTTTATATTTTATATTTTATATTTTATATTTTATATTTTATATTTTATATTTTATATTTTATATTTTATATTTTATATTTTATATTTTATATTTTATATTTTATATTTTATATTTTATATTTTATATTTTATATTTTATATTTTATATTTTATTTTTTATATTTTATATTTTATATTTTATATTTTATATTTTATATTTTATATATTATATTTTATATTTTATATTTTATATTTTATATTTTATATTTTATATTTTATATTTTATATTTTATATTTTATATATTATATTTTATATTTTACCGAGAGCTAAAGAGGGAAGTAAGACGCATCTGCAGACCACAAAAAGAAAGAGGCCGAGATGCGTGAGTATGAAGAGCTTGAGAAGCTGGCCGACAAGGGTAATACCCGAAATTCTACGAAAAGTTACGTTGACTTACGAAAAGTTTCAAAACAAGATCAAATTCTTGTAGGACCCAGAAGGGTGTTCTTATAACTGATGCGCAGAGTATACACTCCTCCAGGCTACTGAAGGGTATTGAAAGTGGAACACCTGGAGATGGTGACGATAGAAAATACGATCCTCTACCCGACTATGTCGAAGTTCGAATAGCGATTGCCCACTTAAAGAACAACAAAGCGGCTGGAATTGACGGCCTACCGACAGAGCTATTCCAACATGGTGGTGAATTGTATATTTTATATTTTATATTTTATATTTTATATTTTATATTTTATATTTTATATTTTATTTTTTATATTTTATATTTTATATTTTATATTTTATATTTTATATTTTATATTTTATATTTTATATTTTATATTTTATATTTTATATTTATATTTTATATTTTATATTTTATATTTTATATTTTATATTTTATAGTTTATATTTTATATTTTATATTTTATATTTTATATTTTATATTTTATATTTTATATTTTATATTTTATATTTTATATTTTATATTTTATATTTTATATTTTATATTTTATATTTTATATTTTATATTTTATATTTTATATTTTATATTTTATATTTTATATTTTATATTTTATATTTTATATTTTATATTTTATATTTTATACTTTATATTTTATATTTTATATTTTATATTTTATATTTTATATTTTATATTTTATATTTTATATTTTATATTTTATATTTTTTTTTTATATTTTATATTTTATATTTTATATTTTATATTTTATATTTTATATTTTATATTTTATATTTTATATTTTATATTTTATATTTTATATTTTATATTTTATATTTTATATTTTATATTTTATATTTTATATTTTATATTTTATATTTTATATTTTATATTTTATATTTTATATTTTATATTTTATATTTTATATTTTATATTTTATATTTTATATTTCATATTTTATATTTTATATTTTATATTTCATATTTTATATTTAAATTTTATATTTTATATTTAAATTTTATATTTTATATTTTATATTTTATATTTTATATTTTATATTTTATATTTTATATTTTATATTTTATATTTTATATTTTATATTTTATATTTTATATTTTATATTTTATATTTTATATTTTATATTTTATATTTTATATTTTATATTTTATATTTTATATTTTATATTTTATATTTTATATTTTATATTTTATATTTTATATTTTATATTTTATATTTTATATTTTATATTTTATATTTTATATTTTATATTTTATATTTTATATTTTATATTTTATATTTTATATTTTATATTTTATATTTTATATTTTATATTTTATATTTTATATTTTATATTTTATATTTTATATTTTATATTTTATATTTTATATTTTATATTTTATATTTTATATTTTATATTTTATATTTTATATTTTATATTTTATATTTTATATTTTATATTTTATATTTTATATTTTATATTTTATATTTTATATTTTATATTTTATATTTTATATTTTATATTTTATATTTTATATTTTATATATTATATTTTATATTTTATATTTTATATTTTATATTTTATATTTTATATTTTAATTTTATATTTTATATTTAAATTTTATATTTTATATTTTATATTTTATATTTTATATTTTATATTTTATATTTTATATTTTATATTTTATATTTGATATTTTATATTTTATATTTTATTTTTTATATTTTATATTTTATATTTTATATTTTATATTTTATATTTTATATTTTATATTTTATATTTCATATTTTATATTTTATATTTTATATTTAGGTAATACATTAACTTTTTTTATAGTTTTTTTACTTAGCTTACAAATACAAAAAACTAATATAATCATTTTGCTTTTGTTTTTTTCTTAAAAATGCAAAAAACTGTTCGATTTTTTTCTATAGCATAAAGTATAGAACGCGCCTGCTCTAATCCTTACCAAAACTTGAGTTCAATTGTACCCGTGCTCATATCCACATACTTGCGAAGCACTTTTTACCAATATTACAAATATATCTACAGACATACATTACTGCAGATGCACTTTTTTTTGTTTCCACCTTTTTCTAAGCAACGTTCGCATCTCGACTTCTGAAACTTTTTCTTATCTCATACTAATTTCTTAAACTACATACATACATATATATGTACTCGTATTGTACTTATCATAAGTCTGCTTCTACAAATAAAGCGCTTCGCCTTCATTTCTAATTATTGTTTGAACACAAACAGTCCCGTCGGATCCCATTCGGTATCATCGTTGGGTCCGAAGCATTCATCGAAATACCATTCCATTGTTTTGTAGACATGACTGAGTGATTTTGTCATAGGATGATCCTCATCGGGGTAAACCTAGTAGGGGGAGAGTAAGAAGAAAGAAACAAAGTTTCTATATGTAACGGAAAATTTAATGCACTTTGGACTTTTTTTCTCCAAAAAAGAGAAATATTATATGTTTCAAGATATTTTCTCCAGATGGAAGTCGCCAGAAAGACGGATCGATGAAAATTTAGTAAGTTCTCTGTTCGCGGTTTGCGAGAGGGAAAGGCCAGTTAGATGACAGGGTTGAAGTGGACTTGCAATGAGGTGGTTAGTACCGTGTGGAGACTCATTGAGGGCAGAAAATATGCTAGGCATGTTGGGGTGTAGTCTAGATAAGGAAGACTTAAGTCTGCTACAGTATTCAGGCCTTAATTGTACCAGAAGCAGCTTGAGCTGTTCATCTGTTATAGGTTTGAGTGACACCATTCACAGGATTAGAGTACAAAAAGGACGAAGGTTATGGGTTTTTTGATTTTCTGGCTAGCTTAGTGCGGGGAGACGTACTTACGAACTATTTAGTAGGTCACAGCCAGACTGATTTCTTACATTCTAAACCTTCACTTTATTTAGACTGTAAAACTTCCATTCTTACCCAAACAATGACCAACTGTATTTATGTTTGTTTAAAACTTGTATCAACTCACCTGATGCCGAAACTTCACTTGCTGATCCACCAACGCACGCACCAACATCAACGTATGCTCCTGATGCACCAATCTATCCGCCGTGCCGTGTATCAACATCAAATTGCGGCCCTTAATGTTGCCAGCTTTCATCGTTAAATCCGCCTCCTGCAGGGCGCGCAAGTAATCGCCTCTCAGTGGTATATAACGTTCGGTGAAAAATGAGTCTGCAAAGAGTCACACAAAGCAAAAAAAAAAAGAAACACACAATGAGTCCGAATGAAAATTTGGACGAGGGAATGTGGATAACTAAGTAAGGTGAACATACGTGTAACTGTAAATTGCACACTTACAATGATAGCCAAAGGAGACAATCGGGTTGACGGCCACCGCACATTGCAGAACCTGATGTGAATCATCGATGAGTGTCATGGTGGCCGCGTAGCCACCATAACCCCAGCCGTAGGCGCAAATACGTGACGGATCAATGAATTTCAAATTATCGCGCAGGTAGCTAAAGGAGAAAAAAAAAAAAAAAAAAAAAAAAAAAAAAAAAAAAAAAAAAAAAAAAGGCAGAACAAAAAGAACAAGTATGGAGAGTAAGTAAAAGTGTTTAGTTCAGCGGGAAGGAAGAAAAATAGAATAGTTCACTCAATGAGTCTGCATTAATTTTGATTTGCAACACAGTTTCAGAGGATGCACACTGGTGAGCCAGCTAAATGAGTGCACGTGTGAGCTTGTTATGCACTCTGCATACACACGTGCCAGCTAAGAAAGGATACTTACGTTAATACGCCCAGTTGATCCTCCACCTCGACAGTGCCCAGCTTGCCATGCACTTGTGTGCGTAGCAGTTCACCCTGGAAGCCACTGCCGCGACCATCAATTTGCGCCACAATCATAGAGCGTTGGCTGCTCAGATACCAATTCCAGTCGACTTGATACTTTTCGGTCACCAGCTGGGAGCCAGGCGCGGCGTTGCTGTAATTAAAAGTGAAAAAAATGGTACCTCATGACTTTTATTGCTCTCCTCTAATGTATAGAAGTAGCGACTTTATATCCACTTACATGTGCAATATGAGTGGAAAGGCGACCTCCTCGTCCTCGCGCATACCCGGTGGCAAATACAGACGTACCTGCGCGTGAAAGCCGTGCCGGATCTCCACGCTAAAGGTACGTATCTGCGGCAGTGCGAGCTGTAGTAGACGATAACGCAAACTGTGTCCAGCATTCAGTATGAAAGTCTTCATATTGCTCTGTGTCTCCACCAAATATACGCTAGGTGACTCAGGTCCTAAACACTCCTGCACGTAATACGAGTAATCTTTGCTGAAGTAAATTTTATTGTATAGACAATTCTTGGGTATGTCATAGTAACACTCTGTCTCGTCATCACTACGATTACCGCCATCCTCCACGCGTATATCCTGTGCGGTTAAACGGAAAGTGGAGACGGTGTTGTCGCAGGTCAAGCAAGTCGGTTGCGTTGATGTGATGTATGCGCGATTGCTTTGCGTCTCATTCAGCTTTAGACTGATTTTGTAGAGATGTCGTTCACCTGGTCGCTTCTCCGGCGCTGCCATAAAGTAGATAATATCATGCGCCTCATCCCAACCCAAAAGTTCGGTGACTTCGAAACGACCCATTGTCAGTGGCACCGGGCGTCGATCCAACGAGGAGATGAAAACAACATGCCGGAAGTGTCCATGCTCGCCATCGCGCACAGGAAGACGTTTGAGTAGGTAACCACCATTTGATATCTCATAGGTGGTTTGTCCATTACTCACATTGTGGAAGCTATTACTACCATTTAGACCATTGGCGAGCAATTGTTGTTGATTACGTTTCAGATTTGCGCTGTTGCGTACGGAGAATATCGGACGCTCGGCTGGTAGCACCCAGCCATCATTTACGGTCACCTCTGTATGCACAGTTTGGCAATTGAAGTCGGGTGCACGGCATATAACCGTTGCCGCTTTGGTTTGACCACGATTTGTTATCGTCACAGAGAGGTCAATTGGTGTGGCCCAAGTGAGCGCGCCAATGTAGCTGCCGTTCGTGAGATCGGCTGGAAGTTTGATTTGTGTGGGGAAGATGTATTTGAGGACGGAGAGGTTAACCACATTCACCGTGACATTTGGGTTGATTTCGCCTGCCTTGGGGTAGCGTTGTGTGAGGACCGCTGGATATTTGATATCATCGCCCATCCATGTGTATCTGCAGTTTAGGGAGAGGAAAAGAGGGAAGGAGAGAAAGAGGGAAGATAACAACTTCAGCGAAGATTCATTAGAATGTACCAGAATTTCAGATCCGGTGAAAGTGTGTTTGGGCTCTTACCCTATAGAATACGAGAGATGACAAAAAAATTTATTAAAGTTTAAGATAAGAAATCCATTCGAAAATTTCGATAAATCATGTTCAGGCATTTCTTGATTTTCATACCACTGGGGAGAGCAAAGCCTGAGTCTCGGCTTGATAGTAAGGCATTGGATATGAAGCACCACAAACTGACTGAAACAATAGCTTGCATAGTTGCTTGTTTGGGAGCAGATCGGGATGAGTCTGCTCTCATGAACGCTTTGAAAGTTTTATAATTCCCCCACTCCGGGAAGGACATGGATCCAGAGACAGAAAGAAAAATTAGAGATTGAAGTTCTCTGTGATTAGAGAAAGAAAGAAAAAAGAACTGAGGGTATTAAGAGCTGAAGTTGGAATAAAAAAAGCAAGTCGATTCACTTAGCATCCCAAAGACCTCTAGTTGGGAAGTTTGTTACCCTATGAGATGGAGAACGGAGCAAAGAATTAAGTTAAGCTTTAATACATAGCTGATTAACTTATCTTTTTTTTGTTGTTATTGTTGTAGCGGCTGGCTAACCCCCCTTAGGGCAGGCTTTGTCAATCTAAATCGCCGAGGTCATCTAAAGGGAGGTCCCGGAAACGTGCTGTTCCGACGGGATCGGACCAAAGGGAGAGGAGGGGTTAGATGAGTCGGTTTAAGGGGGCATGTGAAGAGGTGGTTAGTGTCGTGCAGAGACTCTCCACATGCAGGGCATACGTTGGGTATGCTGGGGTCGAGTCTGGATATGTAGGAGTTTAACCTGCTACAATAGCCAGATCTAAGTTGTGCAAGGGTCACGCGAGTACGCCATTCACGGGAAGGGAGTCTTTGAAGGTGTTAACTGACTCCTGGTGAATGGCGTTCAGTGCTTGTCGGTACGCCGTCCTGTCCAGCGCTCCTTCAAGAGCTTACAGAACTTTTCAGGTAACCTTCATCAGACAACTATTGTTTTGAAGGACTTTGTTATTCTATATATCCATCTCTTCACTTAAGGGTAGCTTTCAAAGGACCAATACTGTTTCAAAGAACTCCAAATCGTTTGGTATTAAGGAAGAGAAACATCTGAAATCTTCAAGGTCTGCTTGCGTCAGCGGCCTACGTGATTGAGGCCACAACAACAACAAATTTCGCTTTATGCAAATAATTATTAACCCACGTTTTCCTTACCACGTTTGACAACATTTTAAATATTCATAAGATGTTATTTATATGCATATGTATATATGTATGTATGTTTGTTAAAATCTACTCACTTGTATTCATTCACTTCGCTGTCATTGAATGTAAGAAAAGCTAAAAATAGACCATCCGGCGAGAAGGCTAAGCCGCTGCTGCGCCCATTCAGCTCCGGCACGTTTTCATACGTCCAATCCGGGATACCATTATAGACAATGCCAGCACGACCTGGCAGATGAGAGCACAGTTCACATATAAAAACCACAAAAAAAAGCAGAAGAAGAAGGAAAAAATAAAATAAAAACAAAAGATGTAACGAGTTGAAAATAAACCTGAAAGTCGGCAAAGTCACTGAATGAGCTAGTCAAGTGAGCTTCGAAAAAGATTCTAATAACGCAAGAAACTAGAGCTGCGGTAAACATAAGAGTGAAGTGTAGGAAAGAAAAGTGTTTCCTCAACTTCCGTACACCCTCGCATGCTCACTCACCTGTTGTTGTAATGCGACACACCAGTTCGCCTTGAACTTTCGGCTTGTAGTAGATGTCATTCTCATAAACAAAAGCGATTGCCTGATTTTGTGGAAACGCTTTGACAGCGCCACCATTTGGAAATTGAAAATTACTAGGCGGTGGCTTACCAACGCCACTGATGGATGCACCGACACCACCAACCGCCGTTGCGCCCGCTAAACTGCTGAGCAATATGCTGCCGCCGCTGACGCCGCCACCGCCGCCGCCATTGCCAGATCCATTATTGGCTGACGGCGCATGGCCCGTTGTTGTTGTACTTGTTGGCGCTTTTGTAGTCGTTGTCGTCGTTGTTGTTGTCGTAGTGGTAGTGGTGCTTGTTATTGCTGGCGTGGGCGGCAGGTTGGGTGCCCATGTGACATATTGTAAGCGTGGCGGCTCGGCGATATTCTCTGTTGGGCCGAGCGGGAAGGTGTTCGCTGTTTGTACTTCGTAGACGTGGTGTCTGTTGTTGTTGTTGCAGAAGTTAGGAAAAAGATAAAAAATTGAAAAGATTTTAATTAAAAAAAAACTGCTAAAAAGCTTAACAAAAAAAGAAATCAAAAGCAAATGTTAAAAAATAATAAAAAAAAATTTAATTGCTATGAAATGTTAATCGTAAATATTTTGTGGCCTCTCACATCTGCTCTCATAAAAGTTGAATGGTTTGTCTGTATATTTTTCATCTTTATACATAGCTGAGCGTGTTTGTGGGTCATTGCTATGTTGCTGCTAAAGCAAATAAATATTCATATGTATGTATGTATGATGCACGCAAAATATTTGTTGTTGCCATAAAATTTTGTTTTCTGAAGTTTTTTCTTTCATTGCGTGTATTATGTGTGTGTGTCAATCCAGCCACTGCGCGAATGTTTATCATACGCCATGTGGTCTACGCGGGCATAATTTTTAACAAAAGAATATTCATTTCCTGAGTCATATTTTGTCTAAATTATATTTCTGCTACTATTTGGACATGATGAAATAGGGTTAGGGGAATTTCAAGAAAAAGTCACTGGGGATTGTGATTTTAAATTGAAAACAAAAATTTTAAACAATAAAATATGATTAAAAAAATATATATATATTAAATTAAACAAAAATAATTAAATATTGTTAAAAACTGAAGAAAATTATAAAAATAAATATTATAAAAATTATATAAATAATAATTGAAAGTTTAAAATTAAATTGAGAAAATAAGTGATATAATATTTAAATATTACAATAACAATTTGTTTCGAGAAATCAAATATTTTAGCTATTAAAAAAAAATATGTCGTTAAAAATAATTATATAAATATAAACAAATCACTAAGAGCGAAATGAGTAAATGGATGTTGACAAATAGTGGATGAATATTAAAAAAAAAAAATTATTTTTAATTAAAAAATTTATGTTATAGATAAAAATCTGTTTACTAATCGAAAAGAGTTTAAAATGTAAGAAAAAGAAAAATAATTAAAAATCACAAAATAAAAATAATTTTATTGAAACAATTTTTGATACAAATTTTGACAATTAAATTCGAAAATACCAAACAAAACTGTACTAAATTCACTAAATATAAATATTTTTAAGTCTATTTAAAAAAAAAAAATAAAAAAAAGTCTAACTATAGCACCACATAAACAAATATACAAAAAAAAAAAAAAAAAAAAAATAATAAAACTAAAAGATACAACTTTTTTTTAAAATGTAAAAGAAATAAATATAACACAATTTTTTTTTATGATTAAACTGAGAAAACTTAAGATAAATTAAAAATAAATAGAATTCGGATATATCTATATATAGGGCTATCCTTTTCGTGGTTTCAAAAGTACAAAGCTGTATTTTGACATTTGTAAAGTTAGCTGTCAAACCAAAAATGTTTGGTTTTAGTTGAAAGTCCGGCATTTATACAAAGTGGCTATTTTTTAAATTTATTATAAGAATATGGAAAAAGGAATAGAGCTTCAATTTAACCATTTCATTGATCATATATTGAAGTATAAAAAAATATTCTTTAACTATTATTTTGCTACAAAATGGCGGTGATATAGTCCATTATTTAATCTATGTTTTTTTTGAAGGCGTCTACTTGAGAACCGATTTCTTCTAAAGGATGAGACCTAGAACAGAAAAGCAAAAAGTTTTATGATCTACAAACCAAGATCTTTGGTTATTATTTAACTAATTTTTGTAGAAGCGGCACGAAAAACGGCTACGTACTGTCCTCTTAGTTTGAAAAATGTGATTATGAGAAAAATGCATTTAAAGTTTTCATTGTACTCAGTTCACGCTCTGAGGGGCTGCAGCAAAATAAAAAGTTCAGCTATTTGAAATATCTTTTTCACTTTAAAACCAATTGCATATCATTTCTAGGACCCTAAGATACCCTATGGGCAAAAAAAAATTGCCCTTTCCAAACACCAAGGGTAGCTTTATCTTTTAAGCTAGTTAACCCTTTCTTATGTTAGTTCTATAATATTTAACTCACGTTTTAATATTTAAGTACGAAAACAGACATTTTAGAATTTTGCACCAAAAAATTTTAACTCCGAAATTCTTTACTGGCGCATAACTGTGAAATGCCCCCTAAACATAACAACAATTAATCGGTTATTGGCCTTTAGATTTGTCTTTCCGCCAACGATTTCTTTGCAATTTAATTGTTTTTTGCAAAATTGAGAAAAAGAAGTGAAACAAAAAACTAAAAGGAAATGAATTTCCCACACATTAAATTCCGTGTTTATGTACGAGCATGTAAGGCTGTGTTGTGAACGAAAATAATCTTGACTACTACAACTGAAATGCAAACATTTTCGAAAAGGAGAACACGCGCACCTTGAACCCTCCACACTGCCATCCGATTGTAGAAGCACATATTTTTGATCTGGCGATACGAGAAATGATTCAGCATTCAATTGGCGCTATGAGAGGGAAAGGAAAATGAAAGAAAAAGAAATTGTATATATGTATATATATATAGAAGAGCTTCACTTACGAATGTTGAGTTGGTCATTAGGACCCGCGTTGTATAATTATCTAAATTTAATATCGACAAACCACCTGTCGGATCGCGATATATCAGTTCGATATCTGCAAGCGAAAACAAAAATAAAAAATACAAATACAATTTTTAACATTAAAAAGGTGTTGCTAAGCAGACACACATATCCATACTCCCCCATACTTACCACTACTCCATGTGCCATTGAAGGGCCTCCACTGTAGACTTTTGCCTAAAATATCAGTCAGCACCATGTGACGGCCGCGTATGCGCAACCCTTCATCCTCTACAGGCATATGAAAATTTGAAATAACAATTAAATGCGGCAAATTAATGAATGGGCGTTAAAGAGAGAGGGAGAGAAAGATTTATATAGAGAAAGGTTGAGTAAAGTGAAAATTTAACAAAAATGGGTGTGACACATTAAATTTCCTGGTATATGTTTACTTTAATATATAAAATTTTCAACTTATTTGTATGTATCAATGTAATCAATACTTGTGTGGGCTTGTGTGAAAATTATTTTCACGGAAAACTTTGCCATTTTCCTCCAACGCGTTAAATTACTTTAATGACTTTTGGGAAATTATGCTTATTATGCCTTATGTATGTATACGTACACATTTATTGTTACTATGCACACATACCCGTATATTCACATTTATAGTCATTTAACTACACTCACCTGGCGACAGCAGGAAAATAGAGAATATAATGAGACTAAAAACTGCTGCTATTACCAGCAACGCTATAAATATCCCACGCCAATTACGTCGTTCCGGCGAGATGGCAACCAGCTCCTGGAAAAACAGCAAGCAAAGTAGACAAATATTAATATGAAAATTCCCGTTAAATGAGTTTATGACAGATAAATATTTATAGTTGGTTTGCAATAAAAGGTAGTGAGTCAGTTAGATTGGCTCTCTAGAGTTATTAAAATATATAGGTATGTAAAGCAGGAGGGAGTAGGAGAGAGAACACAAAACTTTTAGTATAATTTCTTTTATATTTTATATATAATAAAATTTTATAACAAAAGCTAATATAAAATTATTTGATATAAATAAAACAAAATAAAATGAAATAAATAGATTACAAAAAAAAAAAAAAAATAATAATAAAAATAAAAAATTACAACGAAATTAAATAATAAAAAATAAACTAAACTAAATAAAATAAAAAAGAAGTATTTTAGGCTTAAATAAAACGAAATGAAATTAAAAAAATTTATAAAAATATTAATTAAAATAAAATAAATAAAACAGAATAATATAACATAAAATAAAATAAATTATATAAACTAAAATAAAATAAATAAAATAAAATAAAATAAAATAAAATAAAATAAAATAAAATAAAACAAAATAAAATAAAATAAAATAAAATAAAATAAAATAAAGTAAAGTAAAATAAAATAAAATAAAATAAAATAAAATAAAATAAAATAAAATAAAATAAAATAAAATAAAATAAAATAAAATAAAATAAAATAAAATAAAATAAAATAAAATAAAATAAAATAAAATAAAATAAAATAAAATAAAATAAAATAAAATAAAATAAAATAAAATAAAATAAAATAACATAAAATAAAATAAAATAAAATAAAATAAAATAAAATAAAATAAAATAAAATAAAATAAAATAAAATAAAATAAAATAAAATAAAATAAAATAAAATAAAATAAAATAAAATAATATAAAATAAAATAAAATAAAATAAAATAAAATAAAATAAAATAAAATAAAATAAAATAAAATAAAATAAAATAAAATAAAATAAAATAAAATAAAATAAAATAAAATAAAATAAAATAAAATAAAATAAAATAAAATAAAATAAAATAAAATAAAATAAAATGAAATAAAATAAAATGAAATAAAATAAAATAAAATAAAATAAAGTAAATTAAAAAAAAAAATAAAATTGTATTAAAGAACATGAACTAAAATAAAATAAAATATAAAAAAGTAAAAAAAAAATTAACTCAGGTATAAAAAAATATTATTAAAAAAATTAAATAAAATAAAATAAAATGAAAAAATATTATAATAATATTATAAATTACTAAAAAGAATTAATTGGT